>OX376195.1:11195755-11720673 GCA_947363905.1 Lithophane semibrunnea
GATATATGGGAGCTGGTCCCACGACGCCCACGGATAAAACCACTGTAGTTTTGAAGACATTACTTCTCCCTTTACTCAGGCAAAGGCACATCAAAATCTGTCCCAGGGTTATTCAGTTCTGACAATGTTAGGTCAGGTTAGGTTAGGTTTGGTCAGGTTAGGTTAGGTTAGGTTTTTAGCGGAAAGGTGTGTCACCTACAGGGGTCGCGACGGCGGAGGCTGGCGCGACATGTCGTGCGGGGTTCCACAGGGTTCGGTCGTTGGCCCACCCCTGTGGAACATCGAGTACGACTGGGTGCTGAGAGGCGAGCTCCAGCCGGGTGTGGCCCTGGTGTGTTACGCGGACGACACGCAGGTCACGGCCCGGGGAAGCTCATACAGGGAGGCAGCGTTGCTGGCGACCTCTGCTATTAAGCTTTTAAGTGCAAACTGAGTGGGCGAGAGTGGTCCCAGCACGGCCAGCCACCACGTGTGAAAAACATAAAAGAGCAGATAACACTGAACATTTTTTACTATGACACCATTAAAATCTGTCCCGGAGGAACCGAACTACGTGCATCTAAAGTATTTCTCTCCGTCCGCGGCTTAGTTCAAACACTGTTAGTACTAGACAGCTGTTATCTGGCATGGATAGACATATTAATCACGCCGACAAAGCAGTAATATAAAATCAAGAAAATCATCTTTTTTTAAGGGTACCTCCCCTACAACTAAAGTGGGGATGGTGTTTTTTTTTCTTCTCTATCCCATGGTGTGGGGTGTCATTGGAAAGGCCGTTTGAACATATTGTGAGTCTGTAAAAACCATTTTTGGATTCAGGGATCCGTTTACGAAATATTAAGCTTTTAAGTGCTATCTGAGTGGGCGAGAGTGGTCCCAGCACGGCCAGCCACCACGTGAGAATTACATAAAAGAGCAGTTAACACTGAACATTTTTTACTATGACACCTTCAAAATCTGTCCCGGAGGAACCGAGCTACGTGCATCTAAATTATTTTTCTCTGTCCGCGGCTTAGCTCAAACACTGTTAGTACTAGACAGCTGTTATCTGGCATGGATAGACATATTAATCACGCCGACAAAGCAGTAATATAAAATCGAGAAATTCATATTTTTTTATGGTACCTCCCCTACAAGTAAAGTGGGGATGGTGTTTTTTTTTCTTCTCTATCCCATGGTGTGGGGTGTGGTTGAAAAGGCCGTTTGAAAATATTGTGAAAACCATTTTTAGATTGAGGGATCCGTTTAAGAAATAATAAGCTTTTAAGTGCTATCTGAGTGGGCGAGAGTGGTCCCAGCACGGCCAGCCACCACGTGTGAATTACATAAAAGGGCAGATAACACTGAACATATTGTACGATGACACCATTAAAATCTGTCCCGGAGGAACCGAGCTAAGTGCATCTGAAGTATTTTTCATATAATTAATATCTCACCTAACCTAACCTAACTTATTCAGAACGGCCAGCCAGAACGTGTGCACTACTCAAAAGAGCAGATAAACTGAACATTTTTTATTACGACACCATCAAAATCTGTCCCGGAGGAACCGAGCTACGTGCATTTAAAGTATGTTTCTCTCTCCGCGGCTAAGCCAAACACTGTTAGTACTAGACAGCTGTTATGTGGCATGGATAGACAGTACTAACAGTGTTTGAGCTTAGCCGCGGACAGAGAAAAATACTTTACCTCCCGTAGAAGTAAAGTGGGGATGGTGTTTTTTTTTCTTCTCTATCCCATGGTGTGGGGTGTCGTTGGAAAGGCTGTTTGAAAATATTGTGAGTCTGTGAAAACCATTTTTGGATTGAGTGATCCGTTTACGAAATATAAAGCTTTTAAGTGCTATCTGAGTGGGCGAGAGTGGTCCCAGCACGACCAGCCACCACGTGTGAATTACTTAAAAGAAAAGATAAAACTGAACATTTTTTATTATGACACCATCAAAATCTGTCCCGGAGGAACCGAACTACGTGCATCTAAAGTATGTTTCTCTGTTCCGCGGCTAAGCGCAAACACTGTTAGTACTAGACAGCTGTTATCTGTCATGGATAGACATATTAATCACGCCGACAAAGCGGTAATATTAAATTGAGAAAATCATCTTTTTCAGGGTACCTCCCCTACAAGTAAAGTGGGGATGGTGTTTTTTTTTCTCCTCTATCCCATGGTGTGCGGTGTCGTTGAAAAGGTTGTTTGAAAATATTGTGAGTCTGTGAAAACCATTTTTGGATTGAGGGATCCGTTTACGAAATATTAAGCTTTTAAGTGCTATCTGAGTGGGCGAGAGTGGTCCCAGCACGGCCAGCCACCATGTGTGAATAAAAAATGTTCAGTTTTATCTGCTCTTTTAAGTAATGCACACGAACTGGCTGGCCGTGCTGAATAAGTTAGGTTAGGTTAGGGGAGATATTAATGATATGAAAAATACTTCAGATGCACGTAGTTCGGTTCCTCCGGGACAGATTTTGATGGTGTCATAATAAAAAATGTTCCGTGTTAACTGCTCTTTTAAGTAATTCACACGTAGTGGCTGGCCGTGCTGGGACCACTCTCGCCCACTCAGATAGCACTTAAAAGCTTAATATTTCGTAAAGGGAGCCCTGAATCCAAAAATGGTTTTTACAGACTCACAATATTTTCAAATGGCCTTTCTAACTACACCCTACACCATGGGATAGAGAAGAAAAAAACACCATCCCCACTTTACTTGTAGGGGAGGTACCCTTAAAAAATATGATTTTCTCGATTTTATATTACCGCTTTGTCGGCGTGATTAATATGTCTATCCATGCCAGATAACAGCTGTCTAGTACTAACAGTGTTTGAGCTAAGCCGCGGACAGAAAAAAATACTTTAGATGCACGTAGCTCGGTTCCTCCGGGACGGATTTTGATGGTGTCATTGTAAAAAATGATCAGTGTTATCTGCTCTTTTATGTTATTCACACTTGGTTGCTGGCCATGCTGGGACCACGCTCGCCCACTCAGATAGCACTTAAAAGCTTAATATTTTGTTAACGGATCCCTGAATCCAAAAATGGTTTTTACAGACTCACAATATTTTCAAACGACCTTTCCAACGACACCCCACACCATGGGATAGAGGAGAAAAAAAACACCATCCCCACTTTACTTGTAGGGGAGGTACCCTTAAAAAAGATGATTTTCTCGATTTTATATTACCGCTTTGTCGGCGTGATTAATATGTCTATCCATGCCAGATAACAGTTGTCTAGTTCTAACAGTGTTTGAGCTAAGCCGCGGACAGAGAAAAATACTTTAGATGCACGTAGCTCGGTTCCTCCGGGACAGATTTTGATGGTGTCATAATAAAAAAATGTTCAGTTTTATCTGCTCTTTTAAGTAATTCACACGTAGTGGCTGGCCGTGCTGGGACCACACTCGCCCACCATCCTTTCAGATGGAAAAACCCAATTGAAGAAAGAGAAAGAAAGAGAAAGAGAAGAAAGAGAAAGAGAAAGAGAAAGAGAAAGAGAAAGAGAAAGAGAAAAAGAAAGAGAAAGAGAAAGAGAAAGAGAAAGAGAAAGAGAAAGAGAAAGAGAAAGAGAAAGAGAAAGAGAAAGAGAAAGAGAAAGAAAGAAAGAAATAAATCATTTATTAGCTGGTAATGTAGGAAAGAGAAAGAAAGTTATTTTTCACTTTTTATTGTTTTTTGTGAAGTCGGTTGTTTTTTTTTTTTGTAAAAAGTTTTCTTCCACATATATGCTAAAAATAATGTCCTGTTCAAAACATAAAATATACGTATACGCACAAACATAAGTATCGATCTATACAAATATCAGCCTTGCATCTACCATTAATGAGGCACAAGAATCGTAGGCAAAAATGGCGACCTACGTGCGCATGTCTGCGCCCCTGCATATTCTTTGATCAACATTTTAGTGTAGTGCGCCACCGCCCGTGTCTAGAGTAGGGACTTAAGCTCCGCCCACATGCGCAAGGTCAGTCAGGAAACTATGGCCCTTAATATCTAAAACTTTGCAACGGTATCGATGAGATCTGTGTTTAGTTGCTCGACTTTATGTTTGAAGTACCTACTTTAGTCTATTTACATTAAATTGATGAAGGCAAGATAAACATCAGAATTGAATTTAGATATCTACGTGTTTAGTATTTATGATCCAGTCACAGAGCTCTTTGTACCTACCCATCTCGTAGTGGAGCTAAAGAACTCTTTTTAAAATGTAGGGACAGTACTTACGACACAACTTAGATGTAGCATAGATTTGTTAATTTCAATTTTATATATTTGGCTAAATGACTTTACAAGTTATGCGTTTGTGTAAAGATCATTTTCAACTAAAGCCGTAATAAAGATTGGAGATGTTGCAGGCACACTCTGTTCGGAATGTGATCGGTTTTACGGATTTTGCCGATGCTAGATCTACGTTGTGTCGTACTGTAGGTACAAGCAGCTTTTCCGGGAAATCGCTACCATTTGCTACCATTGCATTGTCACCATACCTACTTCTGCCGCCAAGCAGCGTTGCTGTGGTCCAGTCTGATGGGTATGCCATAAGGATGCAGGTAGCTATATTACATGCAACTGAGACATCTCTATTATATACGGTCACGGTCTGAGAATGTTTACCACCTTAAGGCTTATAATTGCATGCACACATCTATGTCACAAGGTCGATGACAATATAGTGATTTCGGCCTTTCTTCTCAGAGTAGTAGGATATTAAATGCCGACCTCATTTAGTTTTAAAAATGTGATTGACGTTTAAAAGTGTTTGTACAAACCTACTTACAGAAATAAATCATTTATCATTTAATATTTTTTCTCATAAAAATCTTTTTTAACCAAGCGAGGGTGAACTTGTTACTAAAAATGCAAAAATAGACAATTTTATACGAAACATTTTTATTTTTTTATGGAAATTATCAATAATTCATAGTTTTAATAACTAGTATAGCCTCCATCAGCAGCTGTGACGGCACGTAGTCTATCTCTCATAGATGAGACAAGCCGCGCGCATAAATCTTTCCCCCTGATATCATCCCATACCCGTGCACAATGTGATCTAAGAGCTTCAGGCTTTCTTTCGTTCTGACAGTCCCAGCGTTGAACCATTATGCCCCACAGATTTTCAATCGGGTTCATATCTGCTGAACGAGCAGGCCATTGAATGAGACGAATGTCTTTGTGCATGTTGAACCACGCCATAGTAGCCCGGGCCTTGTGTATCGGTGCATTATCCTGAACGTAATCAATTTGTGGGAATTTTGCTGCAGGATACACAACGCACACAGTAGGCAGCATCACCTCTTCCAAAAGTGACACATAATTATTCGCAGTAGCCCTTTTTTCTAACGACGACGTCAGTTCTCTGACGTCATCGTGGCTCATCCACCCCCATAAATTGACTGTTATGCGACCAGATTCATTTTGAGGCACGGTATGAGCTTCATCATACCGAGTGCGATTATAACGCCATAAAGTCAATCTTCCAATTTGACTCGATTTAAAAGTTTTTTCGTCGGTAAATATAACATTCGACCAATCAAAATCAAGATATTGTCGCGCAAAATTAAGTCGGGCAGTTTTGTGGTGAGCTTTGAGTTCCACTTTTATAGCATGACGTCTGTAGTGAAGCCCTGCTCCGTGCAAGGCTCGTCGAATCGTCCGAGGACCCACATCATACAAAGCAGCAAAACGACTAGTTGGTGTGAAGCCGCGCTCTTCGTAATGTTGAACCATATCAGTTATTTGCGCGGTGGTTAGTATCGCCCGTCGTCCTGAATTGCTTCTATGATCTGTTATTTGCCCTTCTTCGCCATGACGCCGAATCCAAAATCTCACGGTGAATCGAGATATATTGAGCTCTCGTGATATCGCACTAATATTCAAGCCATCTTCGTGGACAAATAATATTTCAGCCCTTTGTTGCGGGGTTATACTAGCCATTTTATTTCTATTAATCTATATTTACTAAAATTCAAACCTATTTTCTTTGTTAAAATGTCATTATGGTTACGGTAATATGTCAACAGGTGTCAACTTTAAAATGAAGAAATAAAAGTAATACCTACGAAGGAGGTATAGCATTTTATGTCATTATGGTAAAGTGTCAACTTTAAAATTAAGAAATAAAAGTAATAAGAAGCAGATATTGCATTTTAGACTTTACTGCACACAGTGTGGTAAAGAAGCTAGTTTGAAAACTGATAAACATTTTTAGACCGCGATAGTACATGCGACTGAGACGTTATAATACATGCGACTGAGACGTCTCTGGAATGGCTTTGCGTAGACTGCGTGCAAGATAAGTCTGCGTGCGTCTGAAATCGGAACGTCTTGTCGTATAAGTAAGGTCAAATTAAGTACAGAATAATTTTATTAATTAATAATATAAGATTTATAATATTAAGATTCTGCCTAGCCTTTTCCCAACTATGTTGGGGTCGGCTTTCAGTCTAACCGGATGCAGCTAAATACCAGTATTTTACATGGAGCGACTGCCTATCTGACCTCCACAACCCACTTACTGGGTAAAGGCTCTTACATACTGGCGCGATTCGTCGCGCGACGCGAATTTTAACAAAACAATTTCTGAAAAAACTTCACGGCGAACAATGCGGCGGCGTCGCGTCGCGCCCCAGTATGTAAGAGCCTTAATACGAAACCCCTTGGCAAGACTGGTTGTCAGACTTTCGGGTTTGTGACGACCCGTAACAACTGTCAAAGATCTACAAATGACAGCGGCACGGAGGGATCTTGATATGTAAAGATGGTCACCCATCCACGGACCAACCGCAGAAAGCGTAGCTTAACCTGATCGATGCGGCTGTTATTACTTAGACTTAATCTATTTAATAAGGGCTTGTGGCCCTTATTTTTAGATTTAGTCTTAATCGACTTCGAATGTGTTAGCAATTAGATAGCGGGCATCATCCCTTAGCGTAGCACATACAAAATTTTAATTCATCGCAACTCCTTTCATTTTGACAGTTCAGATAAGTTCATTGCGTTATTTACGTGGTTGAGCAGACGAATATTTCAAACTTAAGAAGCATTGAATTAGAAAAATTCTATTTTCAATCCTCGGCGCTGAAGCGAGGGTTGTAAATCCAACAGCGCGGAAGAACAGTTGACTGTTACTTTTGATGAAGAAACTAATATGACCAACGGAACAGAAACTGGCCGTATATCTTGATATTCTTGAGCACGTAGAAAGTCTATGCTGTGTTATTTATTGTAGGTACCTTATTGAAAATGCCTGAATTCGCAGGGGAAGGGGAATGATAGCGTTTAGTGGCTAGTATCTTCAAACAGATGTGCTTAATTAGACCCTAACTCACTTCAAATACGGGTAGGCTAAGCATAACAAACACACTAGAAAAAAATAGGTAAGAATTCAAGAAAAAGTTTGTGCGCTAAACTTTTCTCAAGAGTCCATCCTTGCTCTAACTTTTACTGACATGACATAATTTACTCGAAAGGTGTAGGTATTTAATTTACGATATACCTTCTTAGGTAAGGTACTATCTCAGTGAACCCAGGTAGGTACTGCATACGTACGTATGCAGTTCTGAGGCTTGTAATGACACATATGGGCCACACTGTCTTATTAATAAACGCGGAGTAAAGTTATGCCAAACTTAAAGCCACTGGTTAATCTGAAGGTAAGTCAAAGCATTTATTTCACACTAGCTTCCGCCCGCGTGTTATGCCGATAAAAAAATCAAGTAATAAAAACTAAATCCCAACTACGACTGAAAAGGTATAAACAAGACACCACAGACAGACAAATTAAAAATCCGGAGCCACACGTGTTAGGGCATAAATCGAACAGATTACGTGTGACTTCGGATTTTTAATTTGTCTGTCTGTGGTGTCTTGTTTATACCTTTTCAGTCGTAGTTGGGTTTTAGTTTTTATTACTTGATTTTTTTTTAAATTCTTTTGGGGTTATAATATATATATATTTGAAATGTGCTCATTAAGACCTTTCATTTGATACCCAACATGGTACGATTTAACCATATTTTTTTTTAAGTTCCTCACTTTATGTCCTCTAGAGGGCGCCATTTTTAATTTAATGTGACTTCACATAGCCTATAACCAGCGGACAATCACGACGCTTCTAACGATACCTCATTTGTCAAATTGTGATAAGTGGTTTGGAAGATAGGAGGGAACAGATGAACATACATACATACATACGTACATACCGGTCAAAATCATAACCCTCCTTTTTTCTTCGCCGTAGTCGGGTAAAAAGTAGCCTATGTCCTTCCCCGGAATGCCATCTATCTCTTTGCTTATTAATAAAAGGGATAGTGTTAAAAAGAAAACAGACAATCGGCCGATAATTTGTACCCACAGATAGGGGGTTGTCTATGCTCGTACCCCTTGGATCCATAGCTACGCTTCACTGATCCCTGGCCAACCTTCAGCTTATCCTACCTAGATAATGTTGAATTTAAGTCCACAGCTGGACAAAGGACTCTTCCCAAGTTGCGCCAGTTGTTGCTGGGTGTTGGTTATAGATGATTTAAGATAGATGCGAGTGTCGGGCTTGGTGAAACGAGGGTAGATAGATATAATTCTTGTAATTCCTCGTGAATTCAATGGTGCCGATTCTGTTCTTCACAAACTAAACTAAATTTAAGTTCAGTGCATCTTTTTCTTTCTATTTCACTAAGAAAAGAACAGAAGATAAATTTTAGTTTAGTCCTGTCAAATTAATCAGCGCCTGCCACTACCCCATACAAGTTTAGACGTGATTAAAAACTTGCCTACTAAAATTACGTCAGGCACCATTGTCATAAAAGTCACATGTCAGTCACGGGCAGTTTTTAATAAAAATTAAATCTAGAATAATAATAATTACAAATAGTAAAGCAAACATCGATTTCGAATTCATTCGTGTATTAAACTAAGTCACCAAATCACAATTCATTCATCATTAAATAATTTGTAAACTTTACATCAAACATAACTTGCATAATTCCTTGTTCAATACATACAAGATTCTTAGTGAATAAGTAAAACAAAATGCATGGTTTATGACAACAGTCGACGGAAATATTTTCACTGGTGGCTTTGTTTACTTACAGACGAAAGGCACTGATTTGTGTTACTTAAGGGGGATGCCCCAAGGTAGCCCGCGAAATTAAAAATTTCTTACGTTTTTTGCAATTTGCGAGTCAGTGTCAGGTTTTATTTTGATTAAAATATGATTCGCTTCCGTAAAAAATATGGCTTTACAGAATTATAATCATTAGAATCAGCAATACAACTCCTTAAGTTATATTAATCCTCAAATGTCATGATTTCATGAAATCGTCATTCCATAGCGATTATATGAACTTAGAGAGTTGTATCGCTGATTCTTGTTTATAATTTTGTAAATCCATATTTATTACAGTCACGAATCATATTTTAATCAACATACAACCTGATACCTACCTGCAAATCGCAAAAAACCTAAGAAAATTTGAAATTCGTGGGCCACCCTGAAGCTTTGGCCTTAATCGTCAAGTATAACTATGTTATAATTTGACTAAACCAATTGTAAGTATAAGAGATTTCCGTGGAAACTTACTCAGTCCATATTAAAACCCACGCATATCATGTGTTCAAAACATTTTGCAGTGTGTAAAACTAGCAAACTACTTTTATCTTCGCTGTGCAATAAAGTGTTATTATCTAACTTAGGTTAGAGGTAGGCCTAATTCTCATTATAAAATCAATTCCTATCTCTTAGCCAATACAGTGACGTAAATCTAATTTGTACCATGAAATGCAGGTTGACTACTAAATATATTGTCTAAATGAGCAGTTACAATTACCAATTATGTCCGTATTTTAAGACAATGCTACACAAGTAATTTTATATTTTCTAAATTTACTAAGTTCTGCATAATAACTTTAAAAATGTTGGTAAGTATACCAATTATAATTTTGAACTAATGAACATAATTTTATGTGTTTGAACACACTAGAATAAATATAAGTTAAAATAGAATACAAACTATTGTCATAAACTTAGCAAATTTAAAAATACACCATGGAAGGAACATCAATAATAATCTAAGTCATAATCATAAGGAATATGTAATACTAAACTAAGTGTTTCTACACAAACAAAATCACTGGATATCTAATAAATTACATCAATAATTGTAAGGTTAAAACATTCCAAACAAGCCCTTGTCTAAAGGAGCTCTAATAGAGATGGCCTATCTCACATGTCTAAATCAAATATGAGATCATTTTTGAACATTACTTCTAAGTATTGGCCTTTGTTTAATTTATCGGGATCATAGAGGTTAGTGTTATGCTGAATATTATCGCAAGTAACAGATTCTCTCTTTTCTTGTGAAGTTTTCGATGGTTCCGATTCCCAAATATCGGCCTCAGATTTATCGTCTTCATTGTCCTCCTTATCAACTATGTTAAAGACTGACTTATCGAATGATGCTTTTTCATTGTTATCGTTTTCGCTGAAGCCATCTTCGTTCGCTGAATTGCCGGATCCTTCATCCGCAGTGTTCTTACACTCGGATTCAGCGTCGGATGTATCCGCCAGACCACTGTCACGTCGAGGCTTCAGAACTGATTTCAACCGTGGCTTCAGGTCCTGAAATAAGAAAAGAAATTTATGTTACAGGTATCATTTTATTTTAAGTACGTCAAATTGCTCAGAAAGTTGTTATAGGGACCTTAATTTTATATTATTTGTTGAAACCTTTTTGGAGATTGTGATCTCAAAACATAGCATCGCGCATCCCCAGCGGTGTTATTTCTGCCACGGACCTCTTAAGGACCTAACCTACCTCAAATTGCTTAGCATGATCCTCCGTTATGCGGTGCCGAAAATACTGCAGCATTAATTTTGAAATATATATATGTTATAGTTATTAGGATTTATGCTAGGTAAGGAGAAAATCCCAAAGTTACCTCTAAACCGAACTATTAACCGCTTTTTTTTTTTTTTTTTTGAGGGTGGGAAATCATCCAATGACTTCTCCCGCTCTGGGTGGAGCGGAAGGGCGTGTGAGACTTTTACTGACTAAAACCCACCCGTGTTCCTTCAGTTGCCTGTTGCCAAGGTCCCGGTATCCCTTTCGGACTAACCCGCAACCCTGGCAGGAACTATAAACCGCTGGTATTCAAATAAAATCGGCCAAGTGCGAGTCGGACTCGCGCACGAAGGGTTCCGTACCATTATCTATAAAAACGGCAAAAAGTCATGTTTTTTGTATGAGAGCCCCCCTTAAATATTTGTTTTATTTTAATTTAATTTTTAAAGTGAATATGTAACTAAATATTCTGTGAATATTTCAAGCGTCTACCTGTTGTCTTTTCTAATATCGAGCAAAAACGAGCAAAAAAATCACGGGGGCCCCCTTAAATATTTATTTTATTTTTGTTTTTAGTATTTGTTGTAATAGCGGCAACAGATATACTATCATCTGTGAAAATTTCAACTGTCTAGCTATCACGGTTGATGAGAAACAGCCTGGTGACAGACGGACAGACAGACAGCGGAGCCTTAGTAATAGGGTCCTGTTTTACCCTTTGGGTACGGAACCCTAAAAATACTTCAAATTAGATCATGAAACTGCATAATAACGGAACTTTTTTTTTTTAATTACCATTATTTTCACCGTAAAAAGCAATTACCTAAACTATTCAAGGCTTGAGAGCCGTCAGCACCCCACTCCGTCTCGCTATCACTCAGGCCGCGAGTAGTATGGTGCGAGCGAGATAAAATCTGAAGTACGGTACGGCCTTAATAGCAATCGAATAATTCGTATAAAGATATCTGAAGCCGGTATTGTATGATGATACCTTCTTTTTAAACATTCAGTTTTATGGTCACATCCGCCGCCTGTATAGCGTTGTCATGCGCGCATATCAACAACATTTGTTAACACATCCTAAAGAGTAACAGTAATATAACTCTTTCCAATATTGAAAAAGTCGATTTACGTAAGCCACTGGAACATTCTATGAAAATATTATCAGGCTCAAGTAAAATTTCCATGCATTAGCATCAGCTAATAATTACCTACCAACGATAGTGATAATTTTAATCACTTTGCGTAATCAAATGGTATGAAACTTTGTTTATCATTCTTTGATTGTTATTGTTTATACTTTTTCATAATTTTTACAAACAAACCTTGTCTGTGTATTAAGCATGTATAATTTATTGTAGCCATGAAATTACTTACTATAAAAATATTATTTGCCGGTATATTATACCTATACCTACCACTCCATATAATGGCTTGTGGTTAAAATGCCCTCAATCAATCTACCCTTTTCCTATGTTGGAGTCGGCTTCCAGTCTAACCGGATGCAGTATTTTACATTGAGCAATTGCATAATCCTCCACAACCCAGTAACAGTAATAAGATACCCCTTGGTAAGACTGGTTGTCAGACTTTCGGGCTTCTGACGACCCCTAACGACTGTCAAAGATCCACGAATGACAGCCGGGACCAACGGCTTAACGTAGTTTCCGAGGCATGGTGCAAAATGCCCCAGCGTTAACGTTTCTAAAGGTAGCTTAATGCTGCTCATTTAAATTGTTGAATGGATATTTTAGATTGATTGATAAGTACCTGAGAGCTGCTATTAAAATCATCTTCAGCTTCACTTTCGCTCTTTCGCCGATCCTGAGTCCGCTTTTTACTCTTTTTTCGTTGATTTTTCTTTTTCTGGCCTTCTATAGATGAATTGTATCTGGAATACACATAAACATAGCTTCAGCTATGATGGAAGTTGTTGTTTGTTTAATATTAAACGTAATATCTTATCTTAATTCTAACACGACATACAAAGCATGATATTGCTTAGATAAGGCTTCACATTCAGTACAAAGATAAGTCATGTTACCATGAATTATTATAGAGTGATAGCATAGGATACCCATTGGAAAAACTATAGTAAAATACCTAATATAAAAGTTCCTAGTAGGTAGTTATGATATTATTATAATAACAAATTAATATAAATAAATGTTATCAGTGGCTTTCTGTTATCCACATTCATACAGACACAACTTTAGCCTGATAACCTACATTCATAAATTAAAAAGTCATGAAGGACTTGTCATTTTTAAGTAGGTATCTACTACTACAATAGATGTTTCCGTTTCTCAACTTACCTGTAAAACTGTTTGGCTATAACATCACTAAACCTAACAGTCTTTTTCAAACTTGATTCTTCTGGGATGCAATCAGAACTAATATAGTCCATAGAAGAGGCAACATCGCCGGCACTGGACTCTGAGTAACTGCGCATCATGTTAGGCTTGCGGAGTATGCTTTTGGCACCATTCTCACAACTACCAGAATCTGTGAACACTATGTCTCTATCCATTGATGTTGGAGACTCAAAATCATCATCTTCATCATACTCCATATGATTAGATGACACTACTATGTTTGTCTCAGTTCCCAAGTTGGTTACCTCGACAACAGGTGCAACATCTTCAGTCTCAGGTCTTGCAGGCTTTTCTTCAAGCTTTGCCTTCTTAACCTGAGATACATCAAAGCATTCACAAGTCATAGAATCCTTGTTTAAACCAATGTGGAATTTCTGGGGTAGAGCTCCAGCCAGTTCCAACTGCAAAATGACATTATTGTCCCATGCCTCTCCAGTTACATTATCAAACTTAACTTCTTCGTCAAATGTTATGATAGCTGCATAGTGCACAGGCACAAAGCCAGCACCAACTGATGTGAACTTGATGTAAATTTCATTACCATTATTTTTCACCTTGACAGAGTCTGGCTCAGTATTTTTAACGTGGAATGTTAAAGCTACAATGTCATCCAAAACATTGTGTGTGTAAGGAGGCAGTATGTAACCAAATGAGGTGTCCAAAAATACTTCAGAGTTACTGTTAGTAATGGTACATGGCTCCGGAGGCTCTACAGTATCAGCAGAGGAAGATGACAACTCCTCAATCAAGTTAGAGTTATAATTATCTTCATCACTTTGTGAACCTGAATTTTCTTCACTTTCCACTCCACTATCTACCTTTAAAGAGTTTTCATTATCATTTTTCAAGTTCTTTTTGGTGACTGGTAAAGTTACTATTAACATGTGTTTGCTTTTATCAAATTTGGCTGTACCACATTCATCATTAACTAAATAAGGCAGTGTAATATCTAGTTTATATTTTGCTGGTTTCTCAGATGCCAACTTGAGATATTTCTCTTGAACATCCAGGGTGCAGTCTTTTGTAGATGACAGAAGTGGAAGGTGTACTTCAACCACTATGTGGCTCGGTATAGCACTATACTGTTTACAATCTTTATGATAAGTGAAGTCTTGAAGGTCTAAAGTTTTTTGCTGTTTGATAACATACTTTGGAATGGTGTACCCATTTTCAGATGAATGAGCAAACTCAGCATTATTTCTTCTTACTTTTCTAGCAGGTTTAGATGTTTCTTTAGGAGTCTCCGGCTCAGGTATATTTTCTGAATAATTGCGTTGGGGATAAAGTTTCTCAATCATCTCAGGAGTCAAACTGTCCATTTCTTCCTCTCCTGGAGGCTGGTAATCGGGGTCTTCTGTTCTGATAACAGCAGATGTACACATTCCTTTATACTGAGATTTGGGAAACCTGAAGTTGTTACTGTCTAGGTGAATGTTATAAGTTTTTTGCAATGCATCAAAGGCAGTTTTGTTTACTAATGCACGGAACTCTTTATTAACCTCCGCCATGCGGAGAGTGTACGAATGGAAAATTACGTCGTAAATGACGCATTTCTTACGGTTTTGGTCATAGTCCTCCCGTGGTGGTATTATTGAGTATGGTACTTGCCAGTTCATACCTCGCTTTCCATCCACCACTTCTACCTTATACGTTGGTTTGCCGACGTTATCGTTGCTACAGATGTTAATGAATGCTTTTCTATCACCGGCGACACTTGTTTTGATAACATAACCTCCCTTCGGATTAAGGAATGTCACGTCGTAGCCTCGTTCTTTCTCGAGTTGGGTCATTTCTTTCTGATAAAGTTGTTGGTTTGCCGGGTCACGTATCTCCTCACAGTAATCCGCTAAAAGATCTCGAAATTTCTTAGTCTTCATAGCGTCTTGTATTGTCTCTAGGTCTTCTCTAGTGAGACGACTTTCATCATCACGAGGTTTTACTCCCGTTGCCATTTTGTTCAGCGTTTCTTGACTGATTTATAAATAAACACAAAATACGCATCCACAAAATTATTTTCAGCTGACGATTGACGATTGATAAGAAAATGCAATGTTGTGCGGGTAAAAAAAACGGAAGAAGGCCACGAGAGACCACAGACTACACAAAATAGTATTACCCTATAAATAAATTAATCTATGGTATTATTTTACACGTATGCCGATTGTTTTTTAATTCCGATAGAAAAGTAATCGTTGTAGCACACGTATCTGCTACTGCTGCAGAACGAAAATTAAGTACTTATTTTTTTATTTATTTATTTATATATACTTTATTGTACACCACAAAAATATATAACGAAAGGAAAAAAAACAAATACTACAAAATATACAATGGGCGGCCTTATCGCTTTCCGCGATCTCTTCCAGGCAACCTTGGAATGGACAGTGATTTGCCTGGACATAATATGGGGCTGTCGTAGGTGCAAATAATAAGTTACCTATACAATATACTAAAATAGATACACATATACATACATATCCTAAATAATAGATACATACATACATACATAGGAAATAAATAAATAAGCAACGAAAAATAATTGAAGACTATAGATAATTACACAGTTACGAAGACAAGATCACAACGACAAGTAATGTTCCTTAACGAGTCTTTTAAACTCTATTAACGACTGCGCGCGTTTTATTTGAACTGGCAATGCATTCCACAAGCGAGCGGCCTAGACGGCAAAGGATTTGTCGAGGAAAGTTGAGGAATGCATTGGCATTTTAAGCTTTAAGTTATCCGATGACCTTAAAAATTTTGTGTGGGAGTCACAAAGAAACTGGAAACGATTTTTGAGATAGATAGGGGTGAAAGGGGAAAAAAGCACATTAAACAAAAGGAAAAGAATATGAGCATTCCGGCGAAGGCGGATTGGTAACCACTTGAGTTTCACACGAAATTCGGAAACATGGTCATATTTGCGCAAACCGAATATGAACCTTATACAAACATTTTGAAGCCGCTCAAGTTTATTGAGTTGGTCTTGGGTAAGGTCAAGATAGCTGGCATCGGCATAGTCAAGGATGGGTAAAAGAAGCGATTGTGCAAGAGCAATCTTGGTGGCAGTCGGTAGAAAATTACGTAATCTCTTCAAAGATGCAGCGGATGCAAATAGTTTGCGGCTAACTTCCTGCAGCTGTGCAGTCCAAGAGAAGTTCTTACCAATGAATATCCCCAAGTTTTTAACTTTCTCACTAAAGGGAACAATTGAGTTGTCAAAACAAACTTGGGGAAGAGTCGTCCAGTCGATCCTTGAGACCATCCTAGGACTACCCACTACCACAACCTGCGTCTTTATGGGGTTGACCATAAGTCCATATTTCTTGCTCCATGCTCCAGTCGCAAATACGGGCCAGATCACGATTAATCGTTAAGATGGCCTCAGACAGATTTCCAAGAGGAGCTCGCGAGTAAATTTGTAAATCATCTGCATAAAGATGGTAGGAAGAAATTAGTTCGTCGGAGATTGAGTTAATAAAAACTGCGAAAAGTAAAGGGGATAGAACGCCACCCTGAGGTACACCGGCAGAAGTGTTATTCCAGGAAGACAAGATCTCTCCAATGCAAATACGTTGCCGGCGACCGAACAGGTAAGTACGGAACCAGTCGATTACCGATGGTGTACTTATTTTTGCTTTAAACTGAGTTTCGGATTGGTAATTTATACAAATTGCTCAATAGGAACGCTCCAATGTAAAATTCTCTAGCACAACAATGTTGGGATCATTCAATCAAAAATATTTATTCTTTTTTTTTCGAAGTGGATTTTAAAACTTTTGTTAATCACGTAATAAACAAACAAAGTAGGAAACTTTCCGCAGTCTCGACCACTCCACAGATTATGCCGTGCCGAGCTCAACTGACAATGACATTATGACAATGACAAAAGTTGACAACCCTCTGTCAAGTGTCAAATACGACTGACATGACATCATTCAAAAATCAAAATATTGTAAAAAATGGTAAAAAACCACAACTAGTCTAACACCTTAATGCTTACTTTGTAGTATTCTTTTCTAAAAAAAATAAAAGAAGTGATACAGTACTACAGTTATGGCAAGAAGTATCAAAAGATTGGTGTCACAAATCTTAACTCGTCAACCACCTGGGCCGCTGTATGGTTCAGTGAGGTTATACGGAAGGTGGACACACAGGTCTCCTGCTAAGGTTTTATTACCTTTCGAAGAAAAATCTAATCTCAAAAAAGAAAAGGTCATAAACCTAGATCCTTCCTTTCTTAACAAAACCCAAACCAAAGAAGGAAATAAAATTGAAAAAAATGAAATTGAGGAAGAAAACACAGGATCATCTCTGCCGCCAGAAAAAACAAAACAAATCAAACAGAAAAGGGACGAAAAGTTGAAAAAGCGCAATTTTTATCTCAGTCAACAGAAAGTTTTTGATGACACAGGTGATATTCTTTTTGAAAAATTGAAAGAGAATGATGGGCGGCTAAGGTAAGTTTATATAACCTGTAACATTTATTGTTAATAACAATTTTTTTTTTAAATCTATTTACTAATTGATTCTGTAATTTTTCAATTTCAGTTCTCTATTAGTGAAACTGAAATCTAAAAAAGAAAGATTGCGTTCAGGTCACACACTGGTGGAAGGTTGGAGGTTGATAATTGATGGGTTAGAAGCTAAATGTATGTTGAAGTATGTCATCTTTAGCAGATCTGAAGAGCTAGATAATTTAAGACCATTCTTGCCTAGAACTGGGGTAAAATTTTACAAAATATCTTACAAAGAGATGCAACTCTGGTCAGATGTTGAAACTAGTCCTGGTATTTTTGGTGAGTTTGTTTTATGATTTTGTTGATTAGTTCTCTCCAATGACTTCTCCCGCTCTGGGCGGAGCGGAAGGGTGTGTCAGACTTTTACTGACTAAAACCCACCCGTGTTCCTTCAGTTGCCTGTTGCCAAGGTCCTGGTATGCCTTTCGGACTTTCCTGCATTTCTGGCAGGGCAGTGGTTAAGACTTAGGAGTTACTATAATATTAACTACAATCCATGCATAAATATTTGTTAGCAATTTTTAGGCAGTGGAAGTAATAAGCTACAGTTCAATTCAAAGTTAATGGTGGCTCGGAAGTGTGCTGCTCGCTGTGCAGTACCCTACCCAGCACACCCGCTGACCCATGAATTTGTTTCTGAGCAGCAACTTGCCTCAAGTTCTAAGCCACCATTAAGTTTGAATCGGGGTGTACCACATAGCCATTATAGTACTTTCATTATTACAGACTGACTAAATTCTTACACCAGCACATGTTTATTAATCCTACATTTATCTTAATTCAGGTGTATTTGAAACTCCTCATGCAGACAATGTGAAGACCTTGTCTAGACCACTACCTCTTCAGTTTGTATGTGATAACATCAGAGTGCCTGGTAACTTGGGTGCCATACTGCGTGTGGCTGTTGGTGCTGGCTGCGAGAAAGTGCTACTGTCAAAAGGTACTTCAATAAAGTGTTTATTATTGCTTTTTGCCAGGTAAAATTACAAAACCTTAGCATTGAAATGATCAAATAAGTAATTGTAAAGTCAGGTAATACAATAATTGTTTAGCAGATTGACTACCAACTTAAATTATCTGTATAATCAATTTACAACTGTCATTCTGGCTTTGACACAGTCAATTGACATAGGGTGTCAATTGGCTTACTAATTAATTTCCCTGACTGTATAAGTGTATTCTGTGTTGTCTGTGGAAACGAGCACGAACACGCGAGCAAGGAGCCGCTCGTTGTTCGTTTGGAGTGGTCCGACCGCTGTCGGTTTTTTGGCGAATCCCTTTGAGTGTTACGCTGTTCAGTCAGTACGCCACGACAAGTCATCACGAGCGTACAGAGTGTCTTGCGAATCTGGAGCCCAGGCGAGCAAAGAGTTCGGACCGAGCATATTACACGCATTTTAGGACACGGCGTAATGTAACATGCTCGCTGCGAATGGTACATTACGGCCCGTTACACCAGTCAGTACCCCCCTTTATCTTCCACGCGGGCCCAGTACGGATTTGTTTCTACCTATACTTATAAAGCTATATTTTTTCAGGATGTGTGGATGTTTGGGACCCAAAGGTGATAAGAAGTGCAGCAGGGGCTCATTTCAGGCTCCCTGTTTACCACTCAATAGACTGGAGTGAAATGCCAAGCCACCTGGAACCAAACACATCAATATTTATTGCTGATAGCAACACCACAACTGTAGATGATAAAGATGAAACAAAGGCTAATGATGAAAGAAATCAGATGCCAGTGTTGCCATACTATGGTGTGGACTTCTCATCTTTAAAACACGTAACTTTAGTAATTGGTGGAGAAACTGAAGGGATAAGTCATGATAGCTATAAGTAAGACAATACCACATTGTTTTTTACTAGATAGCCTTCTTAGCTTTTCCTATAATGTAACTGATGTAAACCAAATTATTTTCAGGCTAGCATCAAACATGAACGGCGCACGGTTAAATATTCCTCTACAAAGAGGAGTGGACAGCTTAAACACTGGAATGGCTACAGCTGTCATTGCATTTGAAATAAGAAAACAACTCATCAAAATATGGACCCAGGAAAAACTTTCAAGGCAAATGTTACAAACTACTTAGTTATTTAGTATTATGTAGATAATAGTTGGTAATAATTTAGCATAGTTTGAATCAATTGTTTATAATAATTATAAAAATTTAAGAAATACCTGTTTTTGATTATTAAATAATTTATTGTAGATTATGGTCGTTGGTATGTAGTGAGTAGTAATATTGTATGTTCAGTCAGAGAACTTGATTGATAAGTAAATTGACATCTGCTTCATTGAACTTAAATTCAAATCATCCCTATGACATGGCTCATAGCAAATACTAATAGTGAGCAATCACATCAATTTGAAGTTAGCTGTTCGTAAAATGGGTTAAAGCAATAAGTAGACTGACGGCAAAATTTTTTAACGACACTTACATGTGGTTCAAAGATTTCACCCAAGGAATCATCAAACAGTAACCATCCGTCGGAAAACTGTGTTGTTTCTGTAAAACGATCGAGATTCGGCTTCAAAGCACGAATAAACAAGGATCCTTTTCTAATAAATACTCGGCCTGAAATCCCTTTTAAAAGATTCGAAGAATGACGGACAAATTCTTATATTTCCAGTACATTTTGCCTCAAGTTTGGTAAAATGAAAATTATCTATTGTTATGTTAGGTACACAAATACCTAAATGTTTGCTAAGTAAGCCAGCTACACCTACCGGCTCCGTCCGGAACTATTTAATAACTTGCTTGGCGAGAAGCCTTCAGACTGAAAACTCTTACCCATTCGAGGATAGGGGGAACTATTTGAGAAAGTTAAGAAATATCAATCAAAACATTCCTACAGGTTCTACTAACATAATTTGCCAGCTTTTATTAGTTTATTTATTTTTAACCTTATATACTTACCTAGAGGTTGGTAGTCGAATGTTCCTTTTCAAAGTTGTAAAATTATATTTATTTATTTATTTATTTATTTATTTATTTGATAGGAATAACAAACAGCAGTATATTACAAAGTAGGCACACAATATTAAAAAAACTTATAATAAAAGTAACAAATACACTACTCAAGGCGTTATCCACAGATTACCATACAGAATAGCTAGCTGTTAGCAAAACAAATTAAAAGTACTTATTAGCTAATTAACAGGGTTATGATCTCTTAAAATACTTGTAATTTCACTCTTAAATATAGCTTTGCTGAGAAACAAAATATCAGTAGAGCCAAATTGTTTATTATAGGTGTCAACCAGGCGATGTAACGGCGAGCGAGCGCCTGAGTTAGTTCGACAAAATGAAGTAGCAAATAGGCATCTCGAACGAACTTCTCGACCGATATTAAACGTCGTACAGTCTAGTTTACTTCTAAAATGTAACAGGTTTCCTGTTTTTCGCAAATTGCAAAGAGTAAAAATAAGTAAATATGGTTACTTGGTTACATTTGTTGTTCGGTACGAATAGTTTGAAATCGCAAATACTGATTTGCAGTTTGCACAGTCTGCGATTATAAACCCCTCTTCAATAAAACTAGAAATACGTTACTTTTCCACATTTTATGAGCAAGATTAGAGATTTAAGTAAGTAAATTAGAGTAAACAAACCTTCTATTTCGGAACCTATAATTCTAGAGAAGGTGATAATGTTCATGAAAATCAGCTTGCAGTAACATTTTCTTACTGTGAAGCCTTGAAGCGATTTAAAATAAGTAAATTTTCCGTCCTTCGGTATACGGAACATTTCCTGATCGGAATAAAACCTTCATAGAGAAAGAGGTCATAGGTACGTAGTTTTGAATACTCCTTTTAAAGTTCTCGTTATAAAATAACAGAGTAATCTATGACTAGCTTCTGCCCGTGATTTCGTCCGCGTAAAATGACTATCGAGAATATGACAATATTGTAGCTTCCTATTAGTAAAAGAATTTTAGAATTCAGATCAGCGGTTCCGAAGATTTACCCCCTTCACACAAACTCACATATTTTTCTTCGTTATAATATTAGTAAAGATAATCTTAAAAGTCGACGGACGGTTAATCTTCTTGAAAATAAATATGAAATCATAATTTAGTACTTAGACAGTCCAAATGTTGCCGTCTGCATAGTAAGTAAATAGTGGAGCAGTTAGCACGATAGACTCGGTCCCCTTTATAGGACATAGCTTATGTCATCCTTGAGTGCTACTACATCCCAAGTTAATTCGCTTTGCGGGCGTCTACTCGTTGCCAACTTACTTTGACGTCATCAACTGCGTATATAGGCTGCAGGCCAACTAGGCTGTCGCCTCGACTAGATCAATCACGACTTCACGACCTTTTTATTATGCATTCGTGAGGAATAGAGACTGCACATTATCTCTACTTACTTAGATGTTTTTTTGTATTGGGTCATTCTATTTCTGGATTTCGTTTTCGTTTTTATGGATTGAAGCGGGATGGTCCTGGGTATCCATGTTTTGCAGCCGGATTAGTTAAAGTAGGTAGTCTCTACTTAGTATCCTGAAAAGGAAATGGTAGGTAAAATATATATTTTTTTACTTAGAGCTTTTTTTAATGTCCGTAAATATTTAATAGGTTCATTGATTGTGTATGCATCTTACGCCGAAACATTACATAATTTTAAATGCATCCTATTCCTAAGAAATTTTGAATTGTTTGCCCTCACGCTAACTTAGCAATATGGTTTATAACTTTCATCACTCTTCAGAGCGCCTGGGATTTTAATCCTCCCAGCACTAGGCAAAATTATGTAGGCAGGATTACTGTAGCAAGTAGGTAATCTAGTCTTCGTAATTCAAAACTTTATTGCTTGTAAATATCAGGTGAGCTTATTTCATGGACCATAGACGTGGCCTATCTCAATCGGAGGGATGGAATTAGGGGATTTTTCAAAGGAGAATTCGTAGTACCTAGTTAAGGATGTGAAATGTAGGAAGGAGGCGTCGTCGGTCAATACTGGAGGTGGTGCGGTGCGGGCGCGGTGCGCAGGCGTGGACGACCCCCTCCCCCCACCCCGCCCCTGGCCGCTGCCGGCCCACTCACGCAACTCGCGACTCAGCCGCCGTGCGCTGCGATCGCGCGCGAGAGAGCTTTCGTCGCCGCTCTAGCCATGTGTGATGTTTTCATCACAGAAGGGACTGTCGTCTAGTTTCCGCACTTGGTATTTCGCAAGATGAATGAGTAAGTCACTGGAAGATAGCGGCAAACGTGGGACAGTTCCGGTTGCTTCCGAGAAGGACAGCTTTCGCCAAGTGCCTAGTTTTTCTCGTAAGCTCGTGGCCGTTGACACTGCAGCGTGCGGATCCCGCAGTGCGCGAGTGTGTGGTTAATTGGCGAACATAATAGACGAAGACGTCAGCTGAGTCGCGTAAACATTGGCTACATAGTTGACTGACGGGACTGTTGACGATGGCTACGGTAAACACACGCGCGTAAACGTTCCACGCTGCTCCTGAAAGCATTCCGTCATGCGGCGTTTAATTCTGCTGTTCCTACTAACAGGTAAGGTTGCATGCTTCTTGTTTGATTCACCGTGAAATATACTTTATTTTTTGTTTCGAATTGTAGTTACATTTTCTTATAATTGGCGCTGAACGTAGGTAGACCCCTTATATAGACATCTAAATATTTTGTAGATTTTGTGTTAAATTTTGTATGTATTCCACCAAATAGACCATTTGTAGTAGTGTTATCGCTAGTGCTTAGTTTTCTTTTATATCCTTCTTTCCAGATAACATAATACCAATGTTAATAGGATTATCTAAGTAGGTACATCATGAATTCATGACCTGCACTACTATTTTTTTAAGATTACCATGTTCTAAAGTCACCGATTCCGCTACCGAACCGCTTCACAATATACCTATTCACTGTACGTGTCATATGGCTTGAAAAATAAGTTGTAATTCAGCCGAGGGACCCTCATTCCGGGCAATTCAGGGAACAAATGGGACCGTTTGAAAAAGAGCACTTTTTGCGGGGCGCCAATCTCATTTCTGAGAACAATAAAATTAAGGTTGTTTTATGCGAATAGACTTGTTAATAGCCACCTTCATTCTTATTTTAATTCAATTTTACAATTATCATAAAAATGTTACAGCACATTATAAATCTATCCTTCCCATTTTAATAAAAGAATACCATCACATCACGATTCGATGAGATGGTATTATTATTGAAAGCGCACCTATTGTTAAATGGACATCTGCCGGTACCATCAATGAGAATTGCCTTTTTATGCGTCATATTAATCGTGATGCAGCATAATAAGTATCTTCTTATTATAAAATACCATTGCCATTTTACTATGTAGGTAAACTTACTAAATTACAGTACCTTTCTCAGCCCTTCTTGAGAAGCATCTAACATACCTACCTTAACTACCTACCCATACGTAGAGTACCATTAGCAAAAAGAGAATTCAGCCTGGACGAAAATTTTGCGTTCCTAAGTAATTCTTAATCTAATCCCAAACAGCTGGGATTTCAGTTTTTTTTTTCTATATAATGCAAGTTATAGGCAACAGCCTGCGACAGGTGTTCAACGCAGGTAGACGTCGGAGCTGGCCGACCGACGGGTTTGCTTTTGTTAAAATAAAATCGCTTAATCAATGGACCTAAAGTATCAGCACGAATAAGTATTAAAAAACATGAAATAGCGCGATACTGATCTTCTATTCGTCGTAACTTGGATTTCATCTACACTGGTGTAGATGAAATCCAAGCTTGCCTGCTTAGGATTTGTAACAGAATGCTTTCAATAAGTAGTTTGTTCTAAACATAATTAAACGAATATAATCGAATCCAAACTGGAACTATTAATTAATGGAAAACCTTGAAAATTACAATGGCGAATAACACCAAAAAGTGGGCTGGCTGGAATAACCACCGGACTCTGATTTTAAGTGGGCTACCTGAAGGTAACCCACGTAAAATGATGACGTAGGTGTTGGAGCGTTTTCTTTCCGCACTAAGTCATTCAGGACTACAAACCCTCTAACATAGAAGACCAAAAAGGAGGAAGAAACACAGAAGTAGATCGAAGAAGACAATAAAACACCTAACAATCGATCACGATCATTCTTCGCTATAGAAATTGATAGGTTTTTTAAACCCATTGTTGTCTACTTCTCCTTGAAAGAAGCTATCATTGAAAACTTTTGCTCTCGAATAATTTGTTCCGAACCCCATTCAAATAGAATATGATAAATCGAAAAGTTTCTTGCAAGGAAAAATAAGAAAAGTTGGAAAAAGTGGGGTCTTTCCCTCATCAATCTACTGTTAGGTGTATTGAATCCACTATGGGTTGACTTCGCCGCAATGTCACTGACAACCTACAAAGTACGTTGGGAAACTTTTTCATCAGACCTTTGACTTTTTTTATTGTTAAGTCACTTATAAACTTGCTTACTTTGGCAAAAATTGCTGCTAATCAGTAGAGTGCGTTAAAACTGACCATTTTTCGAAGGCAGCTTTGTTATCCGAGGTTCGAGTCGTGTCGGCTGCAAAAATCATCCGTGTTATCGTTAGATAGAGCGATATCAATGATTAAATAATTATTCATCTGGAGCATCTTTAAAAGTATCGAATAAAGATAAAGTAGGCCATAGGAATTCATGGGATCTATATCGGATCCTCTGCTCCGGTAATTGTTGAACTCTACAGACTATACATTAGATAGGTATACACTCTTTAAATACTCTCTTTAGCTATATTATGTCTCTCTACTACTCTCTAGCACAAAAAATAACGAATTTTATGTAGTACTCTACCTCTCAAAGAGCACCCAATTTTTTTTCTTTCTTTTCGAGCGGATATGGACTGCACCTGGCCTCCGCCGTTTTTTCAACGCATTTTAAGTTAAGAATTTATTTTAGTACACCAGCTCTACATAAAATATTTTAAGATACGTTCTGTTCTTATCCATTTTATAAGGCCAGTAGTTCGTTAAGAGCTTGTTTAGGATTTATCCGGACTTAGTTATCAATTTGATAGATACGAATCGATCATTATTGGGATTATGCAGGTATTAGGAAGGTATATTATCCTGATTATAGATTAGCTAAAAAGGCTGAAAGCACCATAAGACGAACGATCAATATTATGTGTGTATAAAGTCATATGAATATCAATATTATGTAGTTGTTTCTAAATAATGCGTTCTATCTAAATTTACACTTTATCTACTTCTGCTGGGATTAATTCATTTATCATTTTCACATAAGTTATTCTACAAATCTAGTGAACAGTTATTGCCTAACAACGGTATTTATATGCATAAAATAGGTATTCGTTTCGAGTTAGTGACTAATTTTAATCCATTGGGATAATAAGGCTTGTAACATTTGGACTGTTCTACTTAATTTTTCTCAATTCGGTGTAGAAATGCGGCGCCCTGTGTGTATCTATTTTGGGGTGTTGACAGAGCAGGCATAATCAAAACGGGTGCAGGAGTCGATAAGTGGCCAGTGCCGGCTTCCATCGTTTCATCTCAGTGGTGTGTGTGTTTACACTTGTCCGGTTACGCCGTCTGTGGCCTGCGCCCGCGCACGTAAGTCGAGGCTCGGTGGTGCACTCGTGTGAATTTTATTTATATGCACGTAAAATGTTCATTTTCACTTTCTTACCATAAGCTTTCATTCAAGAGTTCAAGTAAAGTATTTTAGTTTTTTGATTCAATCATTCAAAAATTTAGAAGTAAGTATTATTCAGCCCCTGCGCTGAAAATATTTTTGTCAAGTGTCCCTTAGATCCAAACGCGTAAGCGAGTAAAAATAACCTACTTATCTATACTAATCTATACTATCTATACTTCTATACTAATATTATAAAGCTGAAGAGTTTGTTTGTTTTTGATTGTTTGAACGCGCTCATCTCAGGAACTACTGGTTGGAATTGAAAAATTCCTTTTGTGTTAGATAGTTCATTTATCGAGGAAGGTTATAGGCTATATAACATCACGCTACGACCAATAGGAGCGGAGCATAAAGGAAAAATGTTGCAAAAACGGGAAAAAATATTCCTTTTTGAGAGCTTCCGTTGCGTGCGCTGCGTAAACGGTTTAAGTTACGCAAATATCATGTATGATGGAGTTGTTCCTCTTTAAAAGTTCTAAAAAAAAAGTCCGCGGCAGTATATGTCTATCTTTTAAGATTGACTCACTATAACCTTTTTTATGGTAATCAAATTGATTATAAATTAATGTATTATTTGCGAAGGAGTTTTATCAATATTATATTAATTCTTATTCAAAAAAATATATAATATAAGTTTTAACATCAAGGGTATTTATGTAGAAGTAAAATACTTTTTAATTCATTCGATTCCGACATTTAATTTCGAAGTTATCACGAATATAAAAATGCAATACGCGAACCGTTCGACGCCGGGCGCCGCGCCGCTGCACCGCGACGTTCCCTACTCTTGAGAGGAGAGGATGGGCACACGGGTAGACCATGACCTGGAATAGGACATAGGATACTTTTTATCCCTATATCCCCACGGGATAGAGACCTACGCGGGTGAAACCGCAGGGCACAGCTAGTAGTATTCATAAAATTAGTTTTAAGCCGCACATACTGCAATTTTCAGTTGCTATCGTTGAATTTGAGCAGAAATTCTAGAAAAAATTTTTTTTTCTCCTACGAGGCGACAACAATGCATAAGGTGTCTCAAAGTGCGAAAAGAAAATGATAAACTACTATTATTTTCATCCACTAGTGTTATCATTCCAACCGCTGTTACTATTCTAGTCCAGGACCCTTTGTTATTTCTTTAGAACATGTTGGTGAGAAAGTGATTTCCCAGGTGCAATTTGGGTAGCTTTGAATTTCCCCGAAGAGTCCGGAGCGACCCGCAATGCCTAATCTCTAGTATATACACATATTACAAAAGTTTCTTCATTTGCCGCTTATGCTAAGACGGAGTACACCGGAATGTTTGTATAAACTTGAGAATGAATTTGCTTTCCCTAAAACTCAAAATATGTGGAATAACGAGCGCTGCGGTAGTTAGCCATGCCGTAATTAATAATCCGCTCATAATGCGGCTATAGTATTTGGAATTTATATAGTGCTTTATGGCTGAGTTTTTCTCACTAGGAAACACTGGTGCAGTCTTAACTCTGAGAGATTCTTTTGCTTTTAAATGAAATAACAGGCAGTGCGCGAGTTATTTCCCCAGCGGCTTGACGATGGGTCTCCAAACTGCTTCAAGTAATAACATCTAACTGTTCATAACAGAGTTTGCAATTAATCTACTATCAATCGAATCAACCGCTCTTTAGGGATTTGAAACTTGTTACAATACTATCGTTTGCTTTACAGAAGAGTACAATGCAGTTGATAAAACCTTTGGTAAACCGAACTTCGACAAAAAAACAGTATGAGGATCAAGTCCGATTTTTGGCAGGCAAGCTTGACAAGTTTTTTTCGTTGTCTATACCGCAAAGCCGCAGTCGCATCCAGGGTGTTTCAGCGAGATCTGCTTGTTGGATTAGGCCTTTTTCCAAGTAGCTGAATGTGCAATGGAACGAACCGCACTCTAATATTTTTGGGAGATATGGTCGGCTCATTTTTATGTAATTATATAAAGAAGAGCAGTCGTTAAAAGAAAACGATGCGGTTTTGGTGTGGCTGGACACCCGTGAGACAGGTGGTTTAAGAATGCATCTGTGAAAGCGAAATGTTCAAAACGAAGCTTTGTAAAGAATTGGGTATTAATTGGTATTCATTGGGTATCATGTGTGAGAAACAGAAGCATTCGACTGCAACTGATGAGTTGATTAATAATCAATTTTAGAAATGGATTTTTTTTTTCCCATTCGTTTAATTCAGACTGTTAGCATTTACGATTACCGGAATATAAACAGACAACCTATGACTTCTGTAAGTACAGAACTTTTGAAAGAACCAACTTAAATAACATAGGAAGACAAAATAATATTTACTCTTAAAGAGAGGGTAGCGAGCGTGGAACAAAAGACTGCAGGCTATAATTATCGACCTTGAAGAGCACAAGGGTGCCTGCGCAAGTCGGCACGTGCGTGAAGTAAAACGATAATGATAGAGTGGCCAGAGGGGAGGCATAATCAACTGAATAACTAATTCAAGTCATTGCGCTTTACTGTATATAATAGACCTTTTTGTGGCACCCTTTGCTCTCATTACTCAAGTTGAGGGTCATTTCAAACATGTTTTTGTAAAAATATTTTGAAAGGTTTTAAAGAGTATTGTCCATTTCAAAATTTGAACGTATTCATAGCAATTTACTACTCATAACAATACAGAAGTTCTATTAAAAACGCATTAAATTGCGAAGCGGAGAGACGCTAGCAAATAAATATTAATTTCAGCTCTTGAGAATAGTTGCAAAAAACGGGCGGAAGATTGCCTTCCGCTGTAGAAAACGTAAATTGAATGGACAATGAATGAAAGTGGAGACATAACAATAATGCAGATGCTCTTGATGACCTCTCGACCAGTAATATGAACTTATAATCAAGCAATCCTAGAACTGGGCCACAATATCAGCTTATTTGATAAAGAAGGAATGAGTGAGGCGCTGTTTCGTTTCACGTTTATTGATAAAATTATATCTTTGTTATTTATCTACAATGGAATTTGAACGTCGATTATTTCATGATACAATTATATGCTGAACTTAAGCACTGGTGTTATGCCGGTGGGTTACAAACCGGTTTCGTTTATTGATACAAAACGTGACGTGGGGTATTAGCCCTTCTTGAATTTTGCGACATTCAAGTTCATGGCCATTTTATTATGTTATTATTAGCCAATTGCGAGTGGAGAGGTGTAACTGATGTAGGTAAGGGCTAAAAAATGTAATATGTTCCGCATAATTGGGTCAGAGAGGTGAAGGACGGGATCATGGTGGTAGGGGGAAGTGCGAGCGTTATTCCACGTTGCGTACGAATGGCTATATTATTGCCCGCTATATTACAACACCACATTCCGTGCTGGAAACTTTATGGTAATGTGACTCACGACCCCTTTGACTAAGGAAACTTAGCTACCTACCTTTTGATTTTTCATCTGCTTTGTGTTTAGGTGATAATATTGGAGCAATTTCAAGTTCCATAGTCATAGCTCAAAATATTTTGTCTAAAGGACACAAGAATCTCTAGAATCTATCTAAATGTTTTTAGAGTGCATTTTCTGCATCAAGCGACGGCGGTTGCTTTCAAAGATGACACAGTGAACTACAAATCGATAATGAAAACGCAGAACGCAAGGATAATAACGTGAAGGGTCGTAGACGGTAATAAAATTTGATTAGAGCTTGATCATAAATCTTCTTTTTTCATTATCTCGGCTGGCGTCGCGCGACTGTTGGCCGTCCGCGCAGGGAGAGCGCGCCCAAATCCCCCATGTTTTGACATACATACCCGCTGTATTTATGACATAAAACGCGCTTCAACCGATCTGACATGAGATTTATGAAGTCCGCATGTGTGCTTAGGAGATTGAATTGCTTTCACGCAATGGGAATCCATGTTTTGCGTTTTCAAATCCAGTTTTCATTTGTGTAATCCTATTGTGGTGACATGGATAATGATGGATATCTTTGCGAAAAAAACTTATTTATAACTAGCTGCGCCCTGCGGTTTCACCCGCGTAAGTCTCGATCCCGTGGGAATATCGGAATAAAAAGTAACATAGGTTACTTTTATTTTATCTAACCTATTCCAGGTCATGGTCTACCCATGTGCCATATTTAATCCAAATTCGTTCAGCCGTTTAATCGTGAAAGTGTAACAAACAAACCAACGCACTTTCGCATTTATCATATTAGTTAGGATTGGAATCTGTCTGACGTGGTAGCTGATGATGTTCTTTTAATCGTGATTGAGACTGCCTTCTGTTCTAAAAAGCAGAACAAATAAATTAATCAATTAGAACAGGCATGTTATTTGCAGTCACTTCATAACCAGACGGACATTCATCTCATTGTTTAATTCAGATCAATTAGTATTTCTGAGTATAATGTGAGCTGGCGTCATTATTACTTCGTTTTAAAGATCGTCGTTCAAGTAATTTTATCAGCTACTGTAGAAGCTATATACGTACAATATGTAATCTACTTTGTCAGTGAATACGTAAGGGTAAGTTTTTGTATGCATACAGAAACTGGCCCCATTCCCCATCGTTCCAAAAATAACGGACCCCGACCCGCGTCTCTATAAAATCAGTCTGTGACTTACTTAGAGTGACATGTGGGACTCATGAGTCATCTTCTGGGAGATCCATTAGTTACAATTTGCCGACTCACGCTCGCTTTTTGAGGGCGCCTCTTATGCCAAATGCTGACTGACAAAACAGTATTTTTTGCTAGAGATGTTTTTATTACAATCGATTTATGTATAAGTACAATCATATTTTACTTTAGATAGATACGGCTGGGGTCATTAAGCACAATTTATTTATGCAGTTATTAAATATAAAGAAACACTATAACAAAGAAGACTCATACGTTGACGTGCATGACCTATAAGCACGGACTTTATACTTTAGCACAGCTATTATCGGTTCTCACCGACGCTATTAAACCTTTATGAATGCTTATGAATTGAAACTACGATGCCCTTATCGTAAAACAATCTGGCGCTTTCGCGTTACAAGTCACAACTAACATCCTGGTTACAAGTGAAATTAATGACTTTCTGACATGGCGATTATTTATTTTCATGAAAGTTAAAATATTTGGTGGCAGATAAGATCGAGTAAGTGATTAGATTCCCATGTCATACTTCCGGGCCGACACGCGAGTGCCGGCACTGCGAGCGGTCACCGCCGCACAGTGGTTCGAAATCGACGCTCCGTGGACATTGAAATCAAAATTTCTTTAGACGAGAAATAAAAATCGGAATGGCTTTATTTCAGTATTATTTATAATATTTGGTAATATGACAGCTGTAGACAACACCATCTCCGAAAAAAAAAATATGTAATATTTTTTTGTATGAAGAAAAACACAAAAGTCGTTTTTCTCATAACTTAATAAAACTTAAAGCCTGCGGCTTACATGGGGTGTTGTCCTACATGAGGCGATTCCGAAATGCTATAACACGCACACCCATGCGCGCCGCTTCACTCACAGCAGAGTGTTGAATTTCGAGAAATTCAGTTAGAGATTTTTACGTTGATTTATGTGTGATCTTGAAAATATACAAAGTAATTGACTTTAGTTTGCTAATTTGATTAGTTATAATGAGAAATAATGGAATATACAATATAAAAATACTAAAAAAAACACTCAAATTGAGACTCATTTACAATATAAATAGATTTTGCAATCTTTCTTATAATAATTTAATTCGGTGTTAGTAGATACACAGTTTGACTTCTTAATTAACATTAAAAAAAAAAGTACAAAAACTTATAACTAATACAGAAAAATACTAAGAATAAGCAATTGTATAATTGAGAAATATATTATTTCACCACTTCACTCAGAGCAGAGTAATGAACTTCAAGAAATTCAGTGGATTTCTCGAAGGAATTTAATACTATATTATTTGATATCTTTGGGATAGGTGCACATACCAATGGGCAACGATAATTACATAGTAATGATTGTTTGATGTAAGCTGTTCGTAATCTCAAGTTTAGCAGGAAATCAATGCTTAATGCATGCTAATTAACTTATGATGGTAATTTAGTCTCATCTCATTAGTGCATGTTGCAAATATTGTTAACGAGTTAAGATACATTAGTTAAGGGCTATTTTTACGAAGTGTTTAACTAACTACTATTAATTAAGATACGATTAAGAGGGTACTTTTATATAAATAGGGACAACATCGTCAAAATCATTAGTTTTTGTCAGCAACTGTTCGCGCTATAACATTAACTTCTTGCTTACGTACTTACTTATTATCATGGAAGGATTTTATACAAATTTGGACATATTCATATTTGTGAAAACAAAAAGTTGCTTTTCGCAGCCTAGTATTTTGTCTGAAGAAGAACAAAAAAAATTAAAACAGTTTTGTCAAGTGTATATGTGTGTTTTGCATAGAAATTGGAAATCGTGTAATCGAACAATCCATACATTTGTCAAGAAGTATGAGACATGGCTAGAAAAAGAGATCAAATGGCCCAACTTCATTAAAGACAGATTTGTACAAAGTGAAGAAATTGGATTGGTATCAATCGACTCTGTTACTGATACTGTTGAACCTTCAACCTCAAGTGCTAGTGGTATAAATGATGGTGCATCCACGTCCAAAGTAACTACATGTACTGTTAGCACTACAACACTAAAAAGGAGCCCAAGAAAACCTTTCTCAGAATTATGCCAAAAACAGAAGAAGAGAAGAATAAAAGAACTTTTAACGCACGACTCTCAGGAACTTGCATATGCTACTGCAGTGAGATGTGGTGAGGAGAATGAGGACGTGAAAGATTTAATAAAATATATTACCGAGCATCCTGAAAAAGCAGCAGAGATCAAGAATTTTTTGAAAGGCAAGACAACTACTAACAAGTATTCAGCAGAGAAAGCGTTGGGTATATTTATTTCTTTGAAATTGTCGAAGTGGCAGTATATAACTTTAAGGGAAACTGCGAAAGAAAGTGGTGTAGATTTGTACCCATCATATTATTCGGTTTTAAGTGCCAAGAAGGCATGCTATCCTCCTGAGAGCGATATTGAAGTGACCGAACGAGGAGTTAAAGTAAAACTTCAAGCTATTTTGGACATCACTGTCACTCGACTTGCCAAAACATTAAACTTGGACCATTTGCAAGATAAAGAACTGATCTTAATCTGCAAATGGGGCTTCGATGGTGCGTCAAATCAAAGCAACTACAAGCAATGCATGAATGCAGATGAAGACGACTCTAGTGTTTTTATGAGCTCTTTTGTACCCTTGCAATTGATGTGTGGTGAGGATTTGGTCTGGGAAAACCCAAAACCTTCTTCTACAATGCTTTGCAGACCAATTTATTTCAAGTTTGTCAGCGAAAATAAGTTGGACATGAAGGAGGAAATGGGTTTGATCGATGCTGAAATTAAAGCATTGAAGCCATCTATCATTGAAAATAATATACAAGTTAAACATTCAATGTTAATGACCATGATAGATGGCAAAATAACGTCTCACCTGTCACAAACCTCTATGCAAACATGTGACATCTGTAAAGCTGTACCAAGTGAAATGAATGATTTGGAGAAGATTCACATGTAAGTTGAATATTGGAAATGTATGTTAATTTTTTTTATTTTTTTCTTATTGAAAAACACTTTTAACCTTTTTATTCATATTTTAGGAAATCTGTATCATCTGATATTTACAAGTACGGTTTGTCGACTTTGCATACATGGATCAGATCCATGGAATGCCTGCTGCATATCGCTTACCGATTAGATTTTAAAAAATGGCAAGCCAGAGATGAAGCTAGTAAAGCAGCTTTGAAAAGTCGCAAACAGACGATACAGCGAAAATTTCGAGAGGAAATGGGACTCCTGGTGGATATCGTAAAACAAGGTTAGTTGATTTATTTATTTTGTATAATATCAAAGGGTTTTTTAGTTAGTGTAATACTATAAAACGTATCTTATAATGTTCTCATATCAGTATTTTTTATATAAAGGTGCTGGGACCACGAATGATGGCAACACGGCTAGAAAATTTTTCCAGTGTCCTGAGAAGACTGCAAATATCACTGGATTGAGTCAGGAGCTCATCCAAAAATTCGCAACTATTCTCCGTGTTGTATCATCAGGACAGTCTATTAATATTGATTTGTTTGCCAATTATCTCGACGAAACTGCGCAGCTGTATGTGGAACTGTATGGCTGGTATTTCATGCCTTCCAGTATCCACAAACTTCTGCTGCATGGAGCTGAAATAATAAAACATTTCAACATTTTGCCTATAGGAAAGCTATCAGAAGAGGCATCTGAGGCCCGAAACAAAGATTTTAGAAAACTCAGGGAACATCATACGCGGAAATTTTGTCGCAGAGCGACAAACCTTGACATCTTTAATGGTTTCATCGTATCCTCAGACCCATATTTGTCAAGCATTCGACCTAAACTGACAAATAAGAGTAGAAATGATTTAACTGAAGAAATGAAGTCTCTTCTTTTAATTGACCCGGATACCATGGATAAGGAAAATATTGAATTTGTTGAGGTGCCAAGTATGATGGATTCTGATTTTGAATTCTTTGATAGCGATGACGAAACTCAGTAGACAAAATTTTAATGTTTGATGTTTTTGTGTAAATTTTATATATTTCTCAATTATACAATTGCTTATTCTTAGTATTTTTCTGTATTAGTTATAAGTTTTTGTACTTTTTTTTTTTAATGTTAATTAAGAAGTCAAACTGTGTATCTACTAACACCGAATTAAATTATTATAAGAAAGATTGCAAAATCTATTTATATTGTAAATGAGTCTCAATTTGAGTGTTTTTTTTAGTATTTTTATATTGTATATTCCATTATTTCTCATTATAACTAATCAAATTAGCAAAATAAAGTCAATTACTTTGTATATTTTCAAGATCACACATAAATCAACGTAAAAATCTCTAACTGAATTTCTCGAAATTCAACACTCTGCTGTGAGTGAAGCGGCGCGCATGGGTGTGCGTGTTATAGCATTTCGGAATCGCCTCATGTAGGACAACACCCCATGTAAGCCGCAGGCTTTAAGTTTTATTAAGTTATGAGAAAAAACGACTTTTGTGTTTTTCTTCATACAAAAAAATATTAAATATTTTTTTTTTCGGAGATGGTGCTGTCTATAGCTGTCATATTACCAAATATTATAAATAATACTGAAATAAAGCCATTCCGATTTTTATTTCTCGTCTAAAGAAATTTTGATTTCAATGTCCACGGAGCGACGATTTCGAACCACTGTGCGCCGGATGACTCCGAACATGGAAAGCATTTTAAGCGGTTGTCCTATAATGCGGCGCATGCTATTGTTACATTTTATTTTAGGCATACCTATGGTATTGATTCTTTGTTACCGGTGAGTAACGTGGTGTGAAATTCGGTGCTTTAACTTTGAATGTTTCTCACTTCGCAGCCATAAATTATTGACGTGGGAAATGCAACTAGTGTTTACAAGGTAACATATCAAGCCATAAGCTATCGATACCAGCAGCTGTATGTATTACATTTATCCTTGAATATTCCAAGAGTAGCGTTTTTCCCGCGTTAGGTTTACTGTGAGCGGTTTGCGGCTCACGAAGCCACATAATACGGCACCTACGTAACGGACCGGCTATCCGATACACCTCAAATCAAATGAAACTTGAAGCTCGCTAACGTCCAGTCCCCTTACAAATGGATTTTCAATACCTAGGTAATACCTATGTAGGTGGATAGGGTATTTGCGGTAGATCCAATGTTGCTTGAATGAATAAATATATCAGTATAGAGGAAAATATTTTCCTCTGAATGTTGAAATATTTTAAAGTGACCTATATTCCAAATCGATATGTTTGTCTCTTAACTTTGTTATTGAAAAAGAAATCTGTTAAAGATTCCGCCGTACAAGAGTCGTCAAAGGTCTTAATGCCATTTTACTGTCGAAATTAACCGGGGCGCGAACTGTGCAAGTCTCGCGAAGTGTCAGGGAGTTGGGGAGTCGTTTGCTCCACATTGCCACAGAATGTCACAGGCGGTGGCGCCATTCGGGGGATTAGACGTGTGGCTCCCCTTCTCCCAGTGTGTGTTTTGGGATTATTTTTTTGGGAATCAGATTCCTAATGTGTCTGGGGTTCTTATCGCAGAAATGAGATCCATTAGCTTAAGTCATAAAGCTTGACATACGAGCATGGCTAACGAGAAATATTCATAAATTTCTGCATTTTTTTGTTTAGAATAACACACGCGGTCAAAAGGTTTAATTTTCAGGGTTTGGCACTAAAGTTATGCGTGTGCCTACGTACGCATATCAGATATTTTGTAATTGTGCCTCTACCATATTGTTCAGATTGTTTAGTACCGCGTAAACGCCTTTGGTTATGTCTACGCCTTCATTTGTAAATCTTAGATAATCTCTGTAAATAGATCTTAGAAATGTTTACCTATCTTAAGTATTATTATGTGCTAGTAAAGCACACATAGGTAGTTAATCTTCTGTTTATCGCTTCGGATTCTATCCATTAAAAACAAAGCTTCGTTATCATTTTTGAGAAAAGTTGTAGAGCCACTTAATAAGGGACATATATGTAGCATACCCACATTAAAGTTCAATATTATAGTAGATACGAATGAGGGTCGAAAGCCCGCAGCTCCCAAGTAGCTCATAATAGCTTATTTCCCCTCAGTTGAATTACAATTTGTGCGGAATCAGCAAACTAGTAAAATCATTGCAAAGAGTGTCGCCACAAGTGTGTCTATATGAGTCCACCCCAGTTTGCCGAGACCAGATTAAACCGTCTAACTGTCGTAATGTTGCCGTCCCATGTATGGGCATCTGCGTCCTCAAGAATACAGGGGTCGCTGCCCCACCCCAACTTGTTTATCTGGTTATCGATCCACCCGACGTCATCGCGAATTGGTTTAATTTATGAATCGAGTAACTGCTGATTTGTTATTGGTTCGCCCACGAGTTTTGTCCTATTTCTTGGTTTAATACTCTCCCATACACCATTTCACATAATATAGTGTAAGCTGTAAGTACTTTTGTACAATGATTGAATGATAAAAGAATGCAATTCGGTTCTTTAGAGCTGTCTAACTGCGCCGGTGTTTTGGATTATCGCGTTATCTACATTTGGAGCGACCGCACGACCTCTGAATTCTGATCCCGTTTTGTTTAGTCGATACCGTGAACTCCCCGCAGAGCGCCCTTTTCCTGTGAAGCTTTCCCCAAGGATTATTCTTACATACTCTGGAACGGTGACTTTCGTTTATTTAGTAGTTTAGTAACCATTTCTATTTTTGGTAGTCTATCCAAATATATTCGTAGATGTAATAACATCTTATTGTGTTTGGTGAATCTGTTTTTCTATTCTACCTTAACATTTAGGTTTCACACTGTAGGTCTATGAGATTTCATTCTGGTAAGATGCTGTAATTTGTTCTCAGTAGCGAATAAGCTTTGTAGGTAAAACCGGCCGTAGTTTGAATAAAACAAGAAGCAAATGTTTAAGCTCCACAAGTTCGAAGAACTTAGATACATAGATAGTTTGAACACTTACATTCTTACACACTGAGATAGTTTGAACACTTACATTCTTACACACTGAGATAGTTTGAACACTTACATTCTTACACACTGAGATAGTTTGAACACTTACATTCTTACACACTGAGATAGTTTGAACACTTACATTCTTACACACTGAGATAGTTTGAACACTTACATTCTTACACACTGAGATAGTTTGAACACTTACATTCTTACACACTGACGTCAGTAGTGTCATGTGGCGCATACATAAACCCAAGTGCATGCAGTCCCAATACTCCGATATACGTTAATTGATGTCACTTAGCAACATCCATTCATACTGAATAAATTAACTGATTGATTATACTGAGTGACAAAATAAATGGCTAGTAAAATTGTTCTAGTGAATTTGTAAGAGTCCGCAATTGTATAATTAGTTGTTTGTTGCAATTGTTTCGATAAGAACTGAGTGATGTATGTGGGTGACTGAATGATGTTTATTTCTTGTTTTAACATAGGCGCCTAGGTTTATCAACACTTTAATTACGTACTTCGTGTCAACCTACTTCTCCTGCGTATGATTGCCAATCTTTTGTGCTCTACCTCATAAACACAATTTACTTGTTTCTGGAAACATCACATATTAAGAATCACACGTCCACGTTAATCTTTCTTCCCATGGAACACATTCTGTTCTTATATCGTTTGATCTCAAGAATTTCTCGTGGTCCTGTATATTTTCCTGTCCCGCAAGTTATTTGCCCTCAACAACAAAGGAAAACTCCGTGGTGGACTTTTCCGTTTCTGAAACTTTATTTAGCTGGGAAAATTAATGGCGCGCGACATTACTATCCCAGTTTTGTTACGAAGAATAAAAATGTTAACCTTTAAGGCTATAATAATAAGGTTCCGCCGTAATAAAAACTTCGATGTTTACTAAAATAATAGTATCTCCAAAATAGAGTCCACGTCAAAGTAATCTGGAAGTTTTATTGTTTCTTGGAAGATTAAGATTACCTACTAATTTCTCTCATGGATCGTTTTCAATGTTTCTCGTTAGTGCTCCTTTATTCAGTCGGGGCTAGTGTTTATAACTGTCGAGGTGTGAAGTGTCCTCAATTGTTCGTATTATGCGGCGTGTCCTCCTACGTATTTAGAACGTTCTTCAGACGAGACCGATCAAAAGCAATTTGCTTTTTGCTACAGCGATGCGAAACTATGGAACGTTCGGAGAGTCCTGATTTATAATTCATTGGTCAGTAAGATTTATTCGATATCAATATCGAATTAATCTTTTAAATATGCCTTTTATTAACGAGACGGGAAAACGATATTATGTAGGTATGAGTTTTTAGTTTTGTCTGTGTTTCTTTCACCTTACTGTCGGTAAAGAAGACTTATTATGTAGTTCAAAACTATCTTTTCAACAAAACGTTCTCTAAGCTGATACGAATAGTTACTTCGAATCACATATGAATCTCTACACGCAAGAATTAAACTGGTTTTGTTAAACACTAGCAATGTGAGAGCACTTAGTCAGTTAGTGCTAAATAAGTAGATATGTTTGCCTGAACTTTACTCTGTTATAGCTCAGCACGATAATAGGAGACGCAGATATACCATTTAAAATAATAAGAGTCGGGAGAGCTCCATTAAATCGCAGTAATTCTTCATAATATTATTTAGCTGGCAGTTAAATGAATACTGCTTTATCTGTACTCCGGTGGTTAAAATATGTCTGCAAAAAGGGGTCGACGCGGCGATCTTTAAAATTCATTTCGTTTTAATTCCAGTGAAATAGTCGGGATGCACTCACACGTCGTAAGTGATATACACTGCATTTTGGTGCCTGCCGCTGATTCCACCGGCTTGCTTTTATTGCACAGCTGCGATGCAATTTTAAGCCCATTAATCTTTTCCAAGCTGTTTAGGTGCTGCTTCACCTACGTTAGAGTTGCCATGCTACACTGTAATTTCGTTATTTCAGCAATTTTAGGCAGCGACATTACGTAAAACTTCACCTCTTCATTTTCAATTTGGTGTTGCTGCAACTGAAATAGCCGTTGTATTAACTGTATTAAGCTTTATTGTATTTAAATGACAACAAACTGTTGTTAGATTCCCAGCTGCATTACATTAATTACAAAACTTATTCCTTTATTATCTATACTGACAAAAGTTCCTTTATTTTGAGTTTGCAAAACATTTCCTGTTTCTGTTCAGAGATGTCGCGGCGCCAACGAGTGATAAAAATGTTGTTACTTGTAAGCAGTAAAACTTTAGGTTCGGTATACAGTATACTTAACATTTTAATTCTATGAGGAACTCCCCATTAGCCTTTAGTAAGTAATTATCATCATCATCATAGGAATTATCTGCAGATTGTTATTAGAGTAATAATGTCGGTAAGTGTCGGTCGACTGGCAATTAAAATCCCTTTGATATTGCTTTGAAGCGTCAGTTTGTGGGAGTCTAACGGACGCCGATAAAGCTGGCCATTCACGAGATTTATAACCACGCCAAAGTTAACGACTCACCCGCCATTCAAGACACGCAGTCTTGCTAACTTGTTTTTAGACGAAAAATGAAGTTTCAAAGCTTCCGAGAACAGCTGACTGAAGTGCTTTCAAAAACGTGATGCCTCCTTAGTGTTGTTTTGAAAAATGGCTACTTTGTGCTCGTAGATAAAAAAGAAATATATAACATAATAAATAGGAACATTTTCATTCATATTCCGTGCATACTTTTAACTTTTAATTCATGGCCGCTATTATGTTGTCAAAATGCAGGTCGTATCTCTATGAGCTCACATCTAAACTTCGCGTATGATGTTACCAACACTAGATCATCATTAATATGCAACATTACCTTGCAAATGATTCATTATCTTTTATGTTTCATATACGGTAAATGCTGAAAGTTCCGCTGTCGACTACTACTTACGCTTTGTGTTCCCAACATCTAACTTTGAAGTTACGGCTCTCTATTAGCTAAGTAACTGCAGTAATTACTGTTCCTTATGAACAGTTAGCAAATGTCTGCATGCAACGAAAATTACTTAAGGTGTGTGCTATGTAGCCCTATATAATTTTTATAGATCTATGAATGGGATGAAGTCATCATCATCTGCCTAGCCTTTTCCCAACTATGTTGGGGTCGGCTTCCAGTTTAACTGGATGCAGCTGAATACCAGTATTTTACATGGAGCGACTGCCTATCTGACCTCCACAACCCAGTAACTGGGTAATACGATACCCCTTGGTGAGACTGGTTGTCAGACTTTCGGGCTTCTGACGGACGGACTCAAAGATCCACAAATGACAGCCGGGACCAACGGCTTAACGTGCTTTCCGGGACATGGAGGAGTCTCGGTATGTAAAGATGGTCACCCATCTACGGACCAACCCCGGAAAGCGTAGCTTAACCTGATGGATCGACCCGTGCGGCTGTTATTACGTACCCACGAGCTCCTCTAAAGAATTTATCAATGTTTTTAGTCATCGAAGAAATTCGTTCATATACAGGCAGTAAGGGTAAACAGTCTTGTCATTCAAACCATGGGTAGTTGACTTAAATATAAAAATAAATGACCGAACACAACAAAAAAAAAACGTCATTTTCATTAAAAGATTTTAAAAAGTTTCTATCCGACACCGTGCTCTCTAGCGAAACAGCTGACTGACTGAGAGAGGGGTCGCGCTCGCGGCCGGTCAGGTCACATCGCGTACCCCCCGCCCATGTTGAGACGCAAGTTCGTTGCCCTAGCGCATAGGACAACGAACTTGCGTCTCTTGTGGTAAAATGTAGATTAAAAAAAAAGAAAATAAAGTTGTAATTTTCCATTGATTTTACGTTCTATAAATGAAACCAAACCACTGGTTGCAAGGATAACGGTGTTTACCCTAACACCCTGTATGTGTGAAATTATTGAAATAAAACACGTTAAATTAAATTAATCGCTCAATCAACAATTTGTAGTATACTTCGATTAAGTGAAACCTGTCTAGAATTTCTGCGGCATTCGTAGATTCGTACTACGTGTTTTGATTACTTCATATATTTCATCGCAGGTCAATACTTCCTTTGAAATAAAAGCTCTTCGCTTGATATGGCACACTACAGGTTATGTTACCTCAATAATTCTTATACACAGGTATTTCTGGGAAATAAGCTTTGATCTAGTGACAGCCTGTTGGGAGGCCCGAGAAACGCCGACAGGATGTTGTGAAAACCGATAGGAGATTTCATCTTTCATTTGATGAGAATGTGCAATACTGAGAAGTGGATGGATTTCGTTAGTATTTTTCTATTAGGTACCTATTAGGGTACCCAGACATATTTTGCCATTTGAAAATTGATAGGGAATTTGGAGTTGGGTTCTGGATCAACAGATTCATAACATACAATTCAAAAATTGAATGCTAACATCTCGGAATAAAGATACATTTATTTCTAAGATAACAGATTCTAAGGCTAACACTTAATAGGATAATGCGAGCCCATCAATATTCAGCATTGAGCCATCAAAGGCTTCAATTACCACGAACTTTATAAAACCATTGATTGATTTAGTATAAGATTTATATCTTTTTTATTTGTAAGATTTATTCTGTGTGTCCACAACATTAATCTCGACGTCATTCCAAATTGTTCGACTACAGATTTATGTAATCGAATTACACGCTTTTCAATGACACGTACCTATGCGCGACGCTAATACCGAGGATTTAACTATGGCCGTGAAATAAAGCCACTATTAAACCGTATCGAATGCTAGCGGTGCGTGCCGTAACATTAAACAGTTCCTTTTGTTGGTAAAGCGTTTAGCAATCAAGTTGAACGCCACAACCATTGTGGTCGCAACTTTATGTATACTTTTATATGTTCCTGCGAACCCGGGAATAGCTGAAGTCTCCCGCTGTGTGTACGGACCCTAATATAAAATCCGTCTTTACTTCATCTCGAACTTGCTCCTTTTATTCTTCGTATTTGCTTTGTATGTATCCTTAGTATGTTACCTTGGGGAACTTTCCTAGGAAAGCGATAGAGACAACACTTTCAGTAACTTGGTCACATGGTTTTATCTTCCACGCCTCCAAGACCACCAAATTGATAGGTTGTTATTAACAACTTGAGATTCATGATTAGAGCAATGAAATTACATTCATGGTATTTGAGGTACAATTATAAATTGAAAAAGATTTCTTTTTTTTACATCTCATAATTATAATGAGTGAATATAAACGTTTCCAAAAAAATTACCTAAACACTTAGTAGCTTTTACTTTGCTAATAACCGATTCATTTGTTCCACAAAATAATGTACATAATTCCAGTTTCAATGAATAAAGAACGAAATAACTCTTTGCCCGAATAAAGGCCGTAACTTTGAAATTCAAGCTTAATTCCCTTTAATGAGGGTTGTTTTCGCCACACCCTGATTAAATGTGTATTCTTGAGAATATTGCCTTTCCTGAGAATTCAAAGCGACTACTCAGAGAGTGCCTTACACAGTACAATTGCTTTTAAGGTATTTCTCTACGGGAGCCTCGAAATAACATTGACTCACAACAAGCTGGTTACGATACGAGTAGTAAATTGAAACTTTGAAAAGCTTTTAGACTCCGAATAACATATAGGTAAAAAAAGTCGAAAACGCTTTAGTAGGTAAAGGATCCGTTGATATGTATCGCAGTAGGCTGTTAGCGCCATAAAATATCGCACTTGAGTTGTCAATTCACGAAGACATATCCCTATAATTGAAGAATTGTTTAATTCGATTTTCACACACGCTTTTTATCTTAGAACGCAAGAAGAACGTAGAAACCTTCTTTCTTATATCTCTGGTAGAAACAGAGGGCGCCAGTTGGTGAATGTCTTATGCAAGTTGTAAAAGTCTATTGAGCGACGCCGACTTGTTTTGATCTTCATCTGGAAAGCTACCGACCTGTGTGCAGCCAACTAACTTAAGCTAAACTGTAATAAACTTCACCACTGCGTGCTTAGCTCTGCAAAATGTCAACACTGTAAACAGCCCTGAAAATCTCAACACTTTGAAAGGAAAAATAAACGTGATTTTCACTCGAAACGTTTCTCGGGAAACATTTAAAGTTATACCTAGTAAAAACCACAAAATTCAACCATTCATTTTCAAGATTAGCTCAACAACAGACAAACGCGGGCTTTATTTTCAAATGTGTATTTTGCACTTTGGCTTTGAACTCTGCTAATGCGTTTCTATGCTAAACAACGCAAGAGCTACAACCGTTTGCAGCAAATTACACGCAAGTAATAATATGTGTATTCCCTAGACGCAAGTTAATGCGGTTTCATTGTGTTTGCGGTGCGCTCTGGAACATAGATAATGGCTGCAACGTGTCAGCCGCTGCACAAAACGTTCGTTGCTGACCCTGCAATTTGCATTTTGTAGCGCTCACCGACAGCAAAAACACTGATTGTGGTTTGAGAATTGTTTGCATTGCCAGTAATCACACAGACACATCACATGAAATCGTAAGGGGAACGTGAAGAGGATTATTAGAGGAACTGAAGTTTGCAAACTATAGGCTTGACTGCACAGTGTTCGTTTGTGTTTCACCAAGCGTGCGTACATTAAGTAACTACGTATGAGAAATAGTCCACCTCATTTCAAAAGATCAAAATGTCTTCAAAGGCTCAAACTACTCAAAGAAATATAAAATTAATATTTCTACGAATTCGTCTAAATTAAAAATGACTTGCGCAGTTTTGTTTCTCCGTATTCAGTGACAGCCTCCTAGACCTAAATGAGTGACATACGAATTAAGAATGATGGTCGCACTTGCATCATTTCATGTGGATCGCTGCATGAAAAGATGAACGTAAAAAGAAAGAAAAAAATTTTTTTTTGGTACACGCACAGGAAATTCAAACAGTAAAAAAGTAGTACCAATTAAAACTAACAAAATTTACAATTTATCAAATGAACTGAAATGAAAAAAAACAACCAGATAAGGGTGTCCTCCGAAGACTAATATCGATCTATGGATACTTAATTATTGATATTGATAAAGTGAAAGTGATTAATAATTCAAAATATAAATTTCATTAATTTTATAATACGATTGATCCCTAATTTGTAAAATTATATTTATTGTAACAGACTGTACCACACTTATGAAATAAATAAAAATATGAAATGGTAGCTTAGCTACTGGAGATCCCTAGAATCCTTTGAAAGAGCTTTCAAAGGAGGATTCTAAGTAGGTAGGTAAGTAAATTTACATTTGCCACCAAAATCTTTATAAATGAACTTAGTTTCACCAAACCGAAACCGTTGGATTAATATTTAGTCGTAATGAATGTAAATAAGGGCGAAGATCAAGAAACCTTAACCTACCAAAGGCCAAGGATTTCCAAAAGAGCAGAGCAAAGGTGTTCTATCGTACACCTACAGTTCTCTGGGGAGATTTTAAAGTGACAGTTAAGCCGGTCACCATTCTTTGACAAGATCCTAATCCTAAGTTAGCTTGTAAAGTTGTAACTAATTTTGTGTATCTAAGCGGTAAATTAATAACTAAATTTAGCTACTTAATAGCAATGGAAAAAAAAAAAAAATGTATTAAGGTCGTGGAATTTTCCTTGGCCCGACTCGCTGTAATTTAGGTTCCCAATTTACACCGGATGAAGATGAAGACCAGCTTACAAAATGGGAGGGCTATATGGAACAAGTGCTGGGTCTGTAAGGTCCAGGACATTAAAGTAGCCTTATTACTTTTATTTTCATTGGTAAATAAATCATTCTTTCTTTTGCAACAAAATTATGAGCAAGAATTACTTTGCCAAAGTTTTGACCCGAAGTTGTGCCTTGTTTCATGCCAATTGGGTCATATTTTACGTAGCTTACACTTTTACGATTAACTGAACTCCTGGTAGCATCAATACAGCTTGGAAGTCACGCAAGACATGAATTTATTGTATATATTTCCTTGTAAATGATCATTACTAAGCTATAATAATATACACCCACTAGATATTTTTAATCCAGAATCGTGGAGTAAGAAAGCGTTCAGCAGCTAAAAATAACCTGCATAATAAGTCTATTTTTAGAATCATCGGAAAAGCTCGTAACTTGAACGAGGGAATGTGGAATGTATTGATTTTATCTTTTATTGCTATGACGTAGGCGATATAATTATATCGTGAAGAGTATCCAAATTACGTTTGAGTACAAGCTACAATCTCTATTTTCATCACAAACGTGACCGTTGACCGTTCATTCTTTTTAAAGAGTTTCTTTTGACACGAATCCTATTTGGAATGGAAAGTTTTTCAAGGATATCGGAATCTTTTAGGTACGGAAGAAAGCTCCGCTATTCGATATTTCTACTTTGTTACTCTGTAGCCTCAGTACAGTATACTTCCAGTGGTTACGTCATCTGTCATGTTGGGTATGATGGCGCAACGTGGACACATCAAACGCCAACGTTCATCACTGTGATTGACACTTGATAGTCTTGCTTTATGGCACTACGCGTCGTATTTTTATGACTGTTTCCTCATCCACGTAGATTAGCGTGTCTCTTCCTCACCTGTAAAACAAAAGAACATCAAGGAGACTAGAGTAGTGTATGTGAGCTCGTTTGTTTAACGAGGTTTCATTGTGGCAATATGGAGACGCGCCGTCTAGCCACTCGCAGACGCCGGCGCGGCTAGGGCGAGGACAGGGGTGGTCGTAACATGTACGCAATCCTTGTTTCACTTCACGAATTTTGTTAGAATTTTTTCCCCCGCATTTTCGTCTACGTTTTCAGACGTCATCAATCAGGGGAACACAAACTGCGTATTTACACAAAATGGAAAGCCCCGATTATCTATTCTATTTGTTTTTGTAACCCACCATTTCTCAGGAGCCAAGTAGGACTTGGAGACTTATGTTGGTCACAGTACTAGGTTTCGGGATATGGTTGCAAGTCCTGAAAAAAACTTTCACATGAGATTCTTAAACTGTTGAGCATCTTCTAAGATGCTATATGATGATGGTTGACATCATCATATAGCATCTTAGAAGATGCTCAGGTATTCAAATACTTGAATACCTTCCTACGTTTTTATTGTAGCTGCTAAATACAATTTCTAGATACGGATGTAAAATTTTAACAGTTCGTTTTATATCGTCACATTGTTGATAAAATTCGTGAAGTGCCAGCCGATGTGGGTGTTTTATTGATGTTCTATAATAAAACGTCGGATTCACTTAGCAGCCGTTTAATTACGTCTTCGCTTTTAAGTGTTTTATGGGAGTCGATTGTTTCCAAAATCTAATCTGACAAAATATCCATATTATGATATAATAATGGGTCAGTTATTTGTCCCTCTTATCTATTCATAGTTTACAAAAATCGCCCACATCTATCGAACTGTAGATGCAAGACATCTCGAAAGTACCTTTCTATAGATCTCATAAAACATTAATAACAAAATAGATTACCAAATATTTTATGGACAGTTTAGGTGTATGGCTGTGTGCCATAATTTTACTATGGCATTCATCTATAAACTAGAAGTCGTGACTTGAGAACACCGGATTTCCTTATGATGTTTGAATTTCTCTTCCTGAGTATTAAAACTAGTCTTGTACAGTTAAGAATTACTTAGCTTGGGACGTCTCCAGGGAACATTTTGCTGCAGAGGCGGGCATCAAGTTTGAACCAGCTCTGGTGTTGTAGTCAAACTTTTGACGCTATTTTCTGCAAACTTCTCGTTTGATTAGGTAGGAAAACTTGAGACAAGTTTCTACAAGTCTAGTCAAAAGTAAGATAAATAGATACAACAACTTACAAAATGTGAGTACTTACATTTGAAGCACAAATAGTTTATTTTGTATTTATTTTCTTTAAAATTTGTTGACTGCTTTAGACGTGGATTTCTATTAAATAGACACAGCAGTAAAAAGTAAGAGTACATTCGCTAACAATAATAAACTACAAGTAAGTACTAGCTTTTTTTGATTGCCAATTCGACCCTTAAAAAGACCTTTCTCAAAGTTGAGACTTGGGACTCAACTTATATTGCTTGCGTTTTGCCTAGCATCAGCTTTGTTTTATTTTAAATATCTTTGAAACGAAGTCCAGCATTTTCTTTATTGTTGAAGCTTTGAAATTGAGAACTCTATTTCTGATAGTGAAACTTTAATATACCTGCCTTCCCCCACAAAAGTATGCTGGTGTCTTCATTTGAATAAGTCAGATTGAAATCCGAATTTACTGCTCCATTGAACAGACTAATACAAAAGTTCCTTTCTCAAGTAAAACGTCTAAAAGGTTGGAGTCAGTGTTGCAGTAACACATCTCTGTAATGAGGCAACACACCGTGTAACCGTGATTAAGCGACTCAGTTCAGTGGGTGTTCAATCAAACGGAACCGATACTCGCAGGAGTTAACAGAAGCCGGCTGCACGAATCACAGCTTCCATTAATACTTGTTAATTGACATTAATGCTCACTTTAAGCTCATGTGGTTTACTTTCAATTAATTAAACAGCTTCTTAATTAAATTACTATCTGAATACCTTTACAACGGTAAACACACTCATTTGGCATACAAAAACAGCTAGTGACCAAAAAACAAGCAAAAATGCGCAGTTACTTAGGTAGAAACGTGTTTAACATGGAATTTCTTAAGGAAATCTTGTAGAAACTTAGGAACTTGTTCGAACTAATATTTAAACTTGCTCAGGAAATGCATTGCCCGCGAACAGGAACGTAAGATCCGGGGAAGTTGTAACGTTAGACTCATTTAAAAGATTAAATTCATCTTACATTTGTACTTACGTAACTACTTAAGTTAATTAAAACTCTTTTTGTTGCAAGAGCTGAAACCCATTCGGTTTTCCTGTTAACTTGTAACGAAACTTTATTCGATTTTGTTTTGGCTCTGGTGGACTTTGGGCACTAAAAACATGATATTTATATTTTCTTTAACTACTGAGTGGCACTCGAGCTTAGTGATTACCGGTGCCCATCGATGATTGAGATAACCTCGCGTCACTGTATAAAAGCTTATTGCATACGCCGAGATTTTAAATTGTCGGTAACTGAAAAGCTTAGAGAATCCATAAGACACATTAGGTACTTGAAAATTTAAAATTACTATCTAATTACTGATTATAGTTCTTGTTTGCGCTTTCTTTGAAACTACTTTGTTTATTAAGATTTATTCGTTGCAAGTTACCTACTGAGTGCACCCCTGACGGCTCTGACCCGAGCCTCTGCTCTGAAAAGTTTGAAACTTGTTAAGCGAGGATTATTATTTTCAAGATTTCTGTGCTCCAACTCAGCTCGGACTTATTCTTGTGCCTGTACAATTTTACATGCTTCAAAACGAGTTCTTTTAAAAACCTACCTACTTATCAATGTCTTGGATATAAAGATAAAAATAGCAACAAGCCCCAAGTCTTTTTATTTTATTTCTAAGTGGAATCCTGACTCGAGGATCCACAAGAGGTTAGGTCGATTGGAATGTTTATTAGCGGTCTGCGGGAATCCAGCTCTGTGATTGCGGCAGAAAAATGTACAAAATGAACGACGTAGACAATACTAAACATAGTGTGGAAAATTCACAATTTCTTACTGATGATCTCAATATTCAATACTATATACGAGTAATGTATAAATTAATTAAGAGTCCTAACAGTATTAAAGCCTGACGCCATTAGTCCAGGGAGCGGGTCGTAACATAAGGTGCTTCCATTATGAGACCTGTCCGTAATGGGCGCCGCGACCTAATGACTTCGAGAGCTCTTCAGGTAAAGCGCTCTTTAACTCGATATTAATAATGGACCCCTCCATTGTGATTACCCACATGAAGCCATTTTAAGATCTGTTTTGTTTTAAAACGTCCGTATGCCTCGTTTTCAAAATGTAGATATGCTTTATTTTTACGTCTATGAAAGTACAACAGAGCGCGTATGTAAAACAAATAAAAAGCTTTTATACATATTTGTAGATGCTATGAGCTAGGTGCCGATACCAATTTTATACATTTTGTTACAAAACGAATTCCGGGAATACTGGCACAGTGTCGCATATTGAATCGATCGTTGGTTTAGGCTGCCGTTTAGAGAAATATGAATTCCAATGTTAAAAATCCATGAGTGTAGTCGACTTTGATTTAGCATGACTGCGAACATATATGCCTTCAATAAAATGGAATATGGATCCCATTGAGTGGATGGATGTGTATTACATCGACTATGAGCGGTCGCCTATTTGAGTGAATACTGATATTAATCCCTGCATTCGACGCTTTCGGTGCATTGGCCGCGTTGACATTTAATTAAATTGACTCGTGTCTGCGCAAACCAGTGACCTGTCTCGTTCGTTAACTAACAACATAATATTAAAACATATTTCAGCTTCCATCATGTTATTACGTTAGCTCAAGGGATGCAAAATCCACACCACAACGGATTTTTATTTTTGGAACTAATCAACTAATTACATAACATACAGCGTTGCAGGTACATATATTTCTGCTTGAATACACGGAAGATTAATTTCTAGCAATTTGCTATGAAGATGACTTATGACTTCCGAGTCTCAGCACATAATTTAGGTTAACGTTAGGGTTATCCAAACAGGACGCACACGAGTAATTACAGTACAGTTGACATGCAACGCCAGTGCTCTATAACGCCAAAAGTCAGATGTCTGACTGCGTAAGTCACTGGCGTGTTTGGTCATTAATTTTGCGGCATATTACTTGCGTGTTTCATCATCGCGCTCGGTGTCGCGTTCACATTTTGACGTGATTCTACTGACTTTCCATTAATTTCATAAAAACGACATACAAACCAGTTATTAAATACAATTAACCTTTTCATTAAGGTAATTACTTACCTACTTGTAGTTTGGAAGTGTTATGGTTATGGTTAACGTGCTTCATTTATAGACATATAACACAAATTCGTATTCCTTTGCCGACTTGGCAAATGTATTAAAATCAATATAATTGGGACTAAATGAACGGCATTCACCAGATCTGTTCGGTACGGTATATGTAATACGTATTTTTTCGTTTGGCTCCAGTAATTGCTGTTATCGACTTGTTATTTCGGCTGTTTATATGTTATCGTCAAATACATATTTCATCGATAACATGGGGTAATATTCTTTCGTAGCACATACTTTCAGTTTCCGTTCATCCGTTTTATATGGGTTAACATGATTATTCACAGAAAACAAAATCTATTGTAGACACTATAACTCATTCCGTGCAATAAATGTTCAGCTGGGTATTGTGTGTTATTAAAATGTTTATAGTAGTGCGGTAGATGGCTTCCTCTGGTGCTGTAAGTTGTAAGTGAGAGCCAAACGGTCGCTTGCGTAACAGCTGACAGATCGATATTGTTATTGTTAGGGAATTAGGCGCTGTAGACATTTGGAGCGTACTCCAGTGACTCCGACAGTTCGGCGTTCCAAATTGTATAGCCATTGTATGATTAGACAAATACATGCTACTGGGAATTAATTGTCTTATTCATTGATTAAATGGGCCAATTTTACAATTCAATTACTTAGTTCGATGTTGAAAGCTCTACCGTATGTTGACCCTTCTTCGAAGAAGTTTAAATAAATACGCAAATAATTAGACAAATACGCATAGGTACGACAATGTCAAGGTTCGGTGTTTGTTTCGTCACATCATATTCACGTAGCAGTATCGAGAACTTGTAGTTGTTTGTCATGTCCCGATCCGGGTGCTCAGGCGCAGCGTACAGAAAGCAGACGCATTCTCGGCGAACGGGCGCGCGGGCGCAGGGTCAACGGTCGGCCAGCGCATGCGCCTGGGAACCGACGATAAATATTTGAATTTCAACACTTGATACATATGCTTAGCAAATTGATTATGGCATGCCCCGAACCAAGTGGCGGTAGTTGTTTATGGTGGAGATTCTGGCTCGAGCGGTAGCTACAGCACCCGACTATCAGTCCTGTACTGAAAATATAATATTACGGTAGCCTGTAAGGATATTATAATGGAACGGACTACAAGAGCAATAGCGAAATGTTATAGGATGTAAGCAAGCGACAAAAATATCATGGGTCCAAATAAAATCTGACCCTTTTGGACTGAAACTGTGAATCTACTCTAAATGCCTCCTTGGTAAATAAAATCTCAACAGGAGTATCACAAAAATGCACCCCTCAGGTCGTGTTATAGAAAAAGAATATCTTGGGCATTGTACATTGTAAATGATAGCAATATTTAACTTTCCCGCATTAAATCTGCACCGAGTTATTAATGGTTAGCGGTCAACTAAAAGCAATTTAATAGCAGCCACTAACTACGAGACATTAAAAGAAAGTAGAAATGGGCAGTAAACTTATAATAAATGTAGGATCTATTAATCTTCACACTTGTTTTACCTTTTTGGTTTTACCTTTCAAGATAAGTAGATTTAGGCTAGTTAATACCATCAATATATTTCTGTATATCCGTTAAGCCTATATTTAAGCTACTTAACCTCCTCTTTTTTTGCCTCTGGCCTGTCTTCACCCAGGATTTGCCACAGTTACTCCAAGATCACTCAGATATTGTGTTTGTGGTTTTTCTGGCGATCACTATACTTATAATTCTGTTATGTTCCAGTAAATGCTAGATACTAATATGATGTAGCCGTATGATACCTATTACCGAGAAGATTCGATGAAGTTCTAATTAGTAGTTAATACGAGGTGGTGTCCGCAAAAATACGGCGCCATCTAATAGCAGATTGAAAACTTATCAGCATGGTCATCATCCTGCTGATTTTATCCCAAATTATTTGGTGTTGGTGCAGCATGTATTTTCTTCTTCTATACATCTCTATTAGCTGTCGTCTCAGAATTGAATTCCTTGTTATATAATTATCTTTCACACAATCCGTCCAACTTTTCTTTAGTCTGCCTGCCTCTTAAGTATAGATAAAATCCTAACTAATATTATAAATGCGAAAGTGAGTTTGTTTGTTTGTTACGCTTTTACGCTAAAACGGCTGAATGGATTTAGATGAAATTTGGCACAGGGGTAGATCATAACCTGGAACAGGACATAGGATACTTTTTATCCCGATATTCCCACGGGATCGAGACTTATGCGGGTGAAACCGCGGGGCGCAGCTAGTTAAATATAAACTCGTCGTAGTAGGTACTAGGACGACATAATTATTCCCTCAAACTAATCAGTATCAGTCAGTATGTCAGGGAAACGTCAGGAGATAGAAGATACCTATATATGCATAATGCATTACCAGTGACACGCTTGCTAGCCCGTTATCTACAAGCGCTGCATTAACCTATTTCTCTAAACCGATTCGTAAACTTGCACATGACAGGCAATTGAATGTTAAACTACCTTTTTTAATAGGTACCCAGAAGAGTAAGAAAATAATTAAGACCCTGTTTCTAGATGACAAAACATATTTAATATTCAGATATTTCGAAATTATAATAAGCGTAGCGGTTATAAAAGGATATTGAATGGGGCGTATCGGTGATACCCGGCCAGTCAAAATATATTTTTAATGATAATGTTCCAGTCATAAATATTAATGAAACATGCCTCGAAGACCAACTCGATTTACGAGACAACATGTCGGGTCAACATCACAGGGCCTTGTAAGGCGTTGAAGCGTATTATGAATAAAAAAAAAGTATACGTTTTTGAGGATAAAAGGGAATTTGTTAAATTGCGTGCACCGTAGGGTTGAACAACGAGCTCGCGTGTTTCCAGAAACGACTCGAGAGTTAACATTAATCAAAGTAACAATTTATCACGATTAACTGTTTATATTGACAGAAATAGGTATCGTGAGCTGCTGCTTTTTAACATTTTCATAATAAATAAAAAGAGTAAATTACCGTTATTGTACAGTAAAATATGGCTTTGTTGTGACTTGGGAAGTGATGTCTATACAAGAGCATAAACTTTGTGCTTAGTTTATGTAAGCGTGCTGTACCGATATCTGTTCGCAACGATTCAATTTCCGCTATGATATAATCAGATTTAGTCGACGCCAGGCTAATGAAATAGAGCCAAGAGCATGGAGCCGCGCTGCATCGTCCGACGGGAACGGGAGTAAGTCAAACACCAAGTTTGAGTATTTAGCGCCAAGATGGTCTGGCAATTGTCTAACTTTAAAGATATTGTTTCAGTAAGTTTATATCGTACAATGTAGAACTGGTGAAGTTTCTCCTAATTGAGTAAAAATGTGTCATCTTTTCTTCGGAGGTTCGTGAATGCTTTATATTTTGCTCATGTTCGTCCACGCGTATCAAGGACGTATTTCCTTCAGTTCGGTTCCCATTTTGATAAAACATTGAATAGTGCTGCCTGTAAGTGCAGACGTGCAGGGAATTTGAAGAAGACTGGGTTTATTTTCTTCCCTTACTGTAAGTTGTGGTGACTTTTTTGCGTTTGTGAAACACCTTGAATCGTCTTTTCCCTTTAACTTGTTGGGAGATATATTTAGTACTTGTTTAAGTGAAATTAGGTAAGTATAGAACATAATTTGCTTCTTCATTTTCCAAAGATGTTTCTATTGTTGATATCTTATCTCATAAAGCAGGAAACTCTTTCTTAGAAAAAACAAATATGAGGAACGTAACAATTCCAACTTAAATCGAAACAATATCAAAGAATCTCAAGTAATAAATGTTCACAAAAGGCCTTCCGAGCAATAATGCACTACTTTGTCATTTAATATCTAGTCGGAAGCGCAAAGAGAGGCAACGTTGACATCGATAACAAAGGCTTATGTCGGAATCGAGGTCCTCGCGGAAATATTGATGAGGACGAGAAGATGAAAATCCCTTTTGTATTTCTACTTTTTCACTAGAAAAAAAGCAAGGCTTGCGTTGCAAAGAACACGAACGTGACAATAGCCGATAATGAGAGTTCTCAAGCCCCAAGCGTATATTGGAATGAGCCACCCGAAATTACATCTCTACTCCAAAATGGAGCTTTACATTTGAGACGAGCGTCTTTAACTGGGTAATATTAGGGATCGTGTACATTGTAACATTGTATCCTTAATAGGGCATTGTCATGAATGAACAAGGGAGGTAATTTTGACCGCGCACGTACGATGGATGTAATGTCTTGCCGTGTGTTAGGAATGTAATAAAACATAGGCATCCTTGTGGAACGGATGTGACTCGTGTCTTTCCTATACCTAAGTAAGTAGTGTTCAACAGCTATTTTTGGATATATATAGTGTTGAATAATGTGGACTTATGTACAGACATAAGTCCCAAAGAAGAACAGTATTCGCTCTGGTTATGTCAATATTCAAGGCGTAGGTAATTCATACAAGTGTTAACTATACGTATGTAGTGGAATACTTTTTTATTTTAATAAATATCTAATCTTGGTCATTTACGAGGTGTTAAATCGAACACAGACCAATAAAATAATATGAAGGCATTCCAAAAATCGAAATATATAAACGGGAAAAGATAAAATACATCTAAAAGTGCGAGCTTACGAGATACAGATGGACGGATTGATGGATGAAGAAATTATAATGATTCGTTGCTACAATTCACAATATGTGCGGAAAACTTTATTTCCTTTATGGAGGGAAAATGATTGACATAAAATTCATGACTATGTTTTATGTATAGGTAGCTATGTAGACAAAACATATACGTATCTGTTTAAAGATTGATAGACGGTGAAGTAACTCTTGTGGAAGGAAACACACTAGAGCTTAAGTAAGAACATTATGTATACAAAACCGACAATACCCGAAAGGCGATGAGTTGTCCTCGCCTCATAAGGGATAAAAGCGTAATCTTCACGCGTACACGGATTTTTGTAAAGAAACTCGTAAAAGGGTGTACATTCTGTACGATTTTCATACTCATTGTTTGTAAAGCGTCGCTATCGGAGTATCGCCAGGGTGCTGTTAGAATAAGCTTTTGTTGAGGAATATGTTTGTTCAATGCAGTGTTCAAATATTGTCAGGAGTAGTAAGCGCCTCTGGCACCGCCGTGCTCGCTCCGCTTAGCACTGAGACTATAAAAATTGAAGCTGTATCAACACTGTACCGTTTAAATTCAAGTTGTTTGAGTTGTTCACCAGAAAGAAGGACACTGGAACAAGTTAAGGAAAGTTTGCTTCGATAAAACTTGGATAATCTTCTTCATAATCTTTATCTCAGAGAAAATATTATGATTCGGTCGGTAGTCGGACTTACAAACTTTTTAAAGTAGGCGTAATATATTTTCCGAAAACGTAGAAATATTTTTTTAGCTAGAAATTAAGTATGAACAAAAGAAGTCGTACACAACTTGCTAACCATAATTATTAACTTTATTAAGGATGTTATGACGATGCCAGGAAGGAAGACTGCAATAAAAATACTAGATTTATTTCAAAAGCTAAGCAAAGAAAACAAACTTATCGTTTACGGATACTGCACGTGGAACTGATGTTAATTTCATGATCAATTAAATACATTATTTATTATAGCCAAACGCAATATTTTGACTTTGGTGAGCGCTCGTGCTATTAGTTAGCAATTTAACGTTTATGGCACTAAATGGAATTTGTGAAAGGAAAGATTTGAATATAATTATAGTGAATAATTAAACCTGCCTTGTACCGTTTTGATTTGTACAAACTTAAATGTGTATGACATATTGCTGATAACTATTAGAACAAGCCGTTCAGTTTGATCGTGAAGTTTGGAATGGTGGTTGATGAATTGTGTTTTGGAGTAAGTGCAGGCGCAATACCAGATACAATGTGATGTCACATAAGCAAATAAGATCACGCACAGTTTCTAAATCAGCCCATTTTACTTTGACTGTCCTATTACTTAATGAGAGAGAGAGGATTTCCTTGTGATACTTATTCGTAAACAGTTATTTATTTACGATTTTTGCGAACAGAGACAAACACATGATAAAGCTTAGGTAGGAGCACAAGAAAAAAGACGATACCACACGTAGCAATCAAACAAAATGAAATTTAAATTACATCATCTAAATTATTTGATTAGTGTACCAGTGAAGTGTAGAGCTAACATTGACAGAAGTCGGATCTTCGCAGTCGAGCTCGGGACCTGCCGAAGCCACTTAGGTTCTATAGCGCTGTCTCCCTCTAGCCTTAGTTTAAATAAGTTGACGTACAATATGCATAAGTTTCATCAGGCGAGTAATGCTAATGCGTTTTGAAGCACCACTCCTCTACGCCGTTGCACTTGGTCGCTCAGCCGATGAAGGGTGTTTCAATAACTTACTATAATGTATGTGTGGTTCGGAACTTACTATCATATTAAACATAAAATATAGTTGTGGCTTTTTTCTTTTTATGAGCATGAAAAGTTTCTTGTGAAATGCATGAATATTGAATGACTCAGTAGTAGCTGCCTTTAAATCGACATCATGTATCTATTGAAGCCTGAAAAAGTCACCATTTCGTTCGGACCTTTTTTTTTTGGGTGGGAAATCATCAAATGACTTCTCCCTCTCCCGGCGGAGCGGAAGGGCGTGTCAGACTCTTACTGACTAAAACCCACCCGTGTTCCTTCAGTTGCCTGTTGCCAGGGTCCCGGTATCCCTTTCGGACTATTCCGCAACCCTGGCAGGCTTGTTATTCGGAGCTGACTTTGAGACTAAAACCAAACCGTGTTCCTTCAGTTGCCTGTTGCCAGGGTCCCAGTATCCCTTTCGGACTATTCCGCAACCCTGGCAGGCTTGTTATTCGGACCTGACTTTGAAAATTGAGAACATAAAAGTTTGTAGTTGAAATATCTGGAGCGCAGGAAATTTTTTTTATAAGCGCCACTGTTTTGTTTTTAGGGACCTGCAACACGTTTTCAATACCTGTAACCTTATATACATAAAATTCTTGATTTTATATTAGATACCTCCATGAAAACGTTGTTCATATAATTCGTTTTGTTTGAAGACAGTATTCGTTCAAATTTGAATTACTGAGCGCGGAGATCGAGGAAATGGAATCCGAAGTCGTTCTCAAATTCCCGAAGCAAATTGGCTAAACTTCTTAAAGCGCTACCTATCAATTTCAGAAGACATTTCCAATTAAACTTCGTTGTGCTGTTTAATTCGCATCTTTGACTCTTCTACCAATTTAATATTAATTTAACGAAAAATATAAATCTATTTATTTACATATTGGATGCATACTCTGTAATAAATAATCATCAGCGCTGTTTATTTTTCAAAATTGAATATTGCTGCCAAATTCCGTTATGTAATGAGAATTTGAGCCTTTGTCCAGCCTGGAATCCCTCGGGTCCACGTGCCTCGGGCATTGAATAAATTGTACGTTCATGCCAGTCTTTATACACATTCATATTTTTATGTAGACCTACATACAAGAATCACAGCAAAAATAAATTGTAATTTAAGCACAAAAGTAGCCGCATAAATATTCAACCACAATAAATATGTATTTAAGCGTAGTTTATCTTAAAACGGCTGCTTCGAATCAACTAATAGAGGGATACAACGGGAAATAGTCAATCAACGATCGATTACGAACCGTAGGACAGTAATTATCTGCCTACAATGTACGATTATTCGATTTTGCACACTTAAGCAAACATACAATAACGTTATATTCCGGTTCAAATGGATAATCTACATAGCTTTGGCATAAAGATCGGTTGTTAAATTCGCGTGGAATTAGTCATGCAGTTCCTAGAAATAGCTATTAACTGATATGTTCGGCATTGTAGATAGAGCACGTTCTTGTTAGTGTTCGTTAACTCAACAATGTACCTACAATAAGCTTTGTGGGGCGACCGGTCTCAATAGCGAGGGATCGAGACGTCTTAGACTACTAATCCACTAATTGAAGATGATGATAAGTACCTACAAGTTTACCAAGTTTATTGATTAAATGTTAATCTGCTACACTTTAATTAATACTAAAAGTAGGAGTCGATGTCAAAGACGATTTGGGGAGAAGGAAGTAAGGTAGAAGTTGCCAAGTTGTGTAGGTAAATAGCTCTTTCGTATAAATAAACACTTCATACTGGTTCGATCAAAAGGATGAAGACTGGAAACTCAAATGTTTTCGTATTCTCTCCACGTAACACGACTGTATCTTTCATATTAGTATTATTTTTACATCAATTGACTTTTACCATTCGAACTGAAGCCTCAAAGTAACAGCGTATTGTTACGGTGCTGTTAAATGCCATTTCAGACAAAATGTAGGGAGAAAAGTAAAAAATCTTCTCCTTATTTTCCGCGTTTCGCCTGGTAATGTGATTTGGGTACCGGGAGTGCAATAGTGACAAGCCAATTATTGAGTTTGTACGTAACTTTGTAAAAAGTGTGCGTGCAAACAGAAAAAAAAAGTTTCGAAACAGCGTTTTGATTAGTTTAGGTACTGTTTAATTTCTTGTCAATTAGCCTTAATGTGACAAAGAAGAACTTAATGTAGGCAGCATGCAATAATAATACCTATTACCTATATTAAAAGTATTCTTAGGTACTTATCTATTCTTAGGTAACTTTTCATAACATGAATATAAAGTACAGAGAATACGTACATAATGGTGAAAAGTTTTAATGTATTACAGAATTTATTGTTATAAACTATCCATTATTCTATCTAGAAATCTTATGCAAAGAAAATATTTTCATTACGTGATAAAAATACGCAAATTAGATGAGAAGAGAACGCTGCGGCGCGCGAAATACTTCATTAGCGCTGCGAGCGAGCGTGTGAATACTTTACATGCGAGAACATGCAGATGCGTATGAATGGCCTCACATGAATACCCACGTTTTTAGTTTTCACAACTTTTTGTTGTTCACATCATGTTGACAGCGTTAATTAGTGGCTGAGGGAAATATACTATGGTCTCGTAGCGCTGCTACGAGCTACGCGCTCGAATGAAACTATAAACCTAAATTCGTAGTCCCAAACTTCTTTATAGCTTGTATAATAAAATAAAATAGTAATTTCTTACTATTCTATTAAACAGTCGAATTTAAAACTTTCTGCTTCCGGCTACTAATAAAATTATAAACATGACAATAACTTGGTTGTCATGGTACGCGGTGGCACCGTCAATACAAAGTTCCTAACTCTAACTCGGAGCTGCTTCATTATGTATACGTTGCAAAGCCACTATTTTTTCCACGGATTTCTAATTAGGCAGGTTGGTACGTGTTGGCAGCTTATCCGACCAATTAGCATAGCAAACGAAGGAGCTTACACCGTGTGGTAGTCAGCGCGGCCTCATTATAAGGGGGTCGCATGATGCGCGCGGCACAGCTGGTTCCCGAGCGTCGAGTGCTCGCTGTTATAATATGCAGTATCCATCTCATCAGCTAGAACTAGAATACAATCGGCTGCAAGCTGCAACATGGCAGTCGATTTATGTCTCACATTGTAAAAATTCTTTATCGTAGTTTTGAAATCTATTGTTATGCCATACATAAAAGCACCCAGTTCTATTTTTAATGAAAACAGGCCTGCTAAACTTGGTAAAATGTGCCCAAAATCTAATAAAAGTACGAGTACCTAACTTTTATTGTGCCCCATGAGTTTCCAAGAAATTCAATTCAATTGTAAACGCAACTTTATTACATGGCCACACAAGACTGATAGGCGAAGTTAATTGAATTTATTTCGAATTACTCTTTTCCAGTCCCCGAGCTAATATTTATAGTGGGCGATATTGCTTTTCGCATAATCGGGTGCTCATGTATCATTCGTAGCGTCTGACATAGCTCTATTATTAAGTCCCAATCGATAGCAGTCATGTTTGGGCGGTGGGCGGTTAAATACTCGCTCGAATTCCTATCTAGATTTTATTTTTCGATTGGGGGACACAATGTCTGGATGCCTACATTGTGTGACGCTTGATTGCGAAGTATGATTGCAAAATATGATTTGAAATTTACTTTCATGTGTTCAGTGATAAACGTAGCTACATATTATGCTCTTTGTTACTAATAGGATCTTCTCGGATATCGAGCGTAAGTGATGACCTTACCGGGATCTTATCAGAAATGTGCAGCTGCAATATTATTGCACTTGCTTTACAATAGTATAATTCTCAAATCACGAATTCGTAGTTGGTCGGTAGCATGATAATTTTAGCAATAGACATCCACCCAAAATAGTTTCGTTTACCAATCTGCTAAGTAGAACCAATATGGCACATAGGATATACTTATCTTAACATAGAATATAAGTTTTTTACCTATTTTAAAACAAAATCGAATACAACAAGAAAGCTCTAATCTAAGCTTAAAATAACATCGAATCGTTGAATAATCAATAGTTTTAGGTCCACAGCTAATAGCGTTGAAAACACCTATTCTGAGCAAACTAGGAGTATTTTCCAATTAAAGTTTTCCCATGAACTTTGTTCGTAGTACGTGACGCAGAACGAATTGGTGTCGCAGATGTCGATAGATAATGTGCCGACTAGGCGTTTTGTGACACAGTTCTAAACTTAACGAATTGGTAAAATTATTTTCATTTTTGGATGGAAATGTTTTATCCATTCTTTTAAGTGAAGGGTTGCTTTTTTATTCCGAAAGTAAACGAAGTTATAATATAAAAATCTTCATTTTTAAAGAGATTTAGCTTTGGGTGCTGAAATAATATTCCCCGAACAAAAGCTCGATGTTTCACTTTTTGCTTTATCGTTGTTATTTTTGGGGCCTTACACGAGGTCTGTTAATTAACTTACTGGACGCGAAGGCATTTTTCCTTTTCTGTTTTAAAATTGGCTCTTTCTCATTTCCTCGATCGATAGAGCTGTTACGTCACAACGTTGGCAATATTAGTGCGGTGTCGGTGCAATATCTTTAAATGAAACCTTCAGCTAGAGGCGGCTGTTCCGTACTACTACCACAACAAATTACTAGCGCCGAGTATCCGGAACCCAATATCATATTTTAACAGAATTTAAAATGAAACTTGAGTTTCCATGTAAGCCGATCCAGAATGTAATTACTTTATTATTTTTAATAGCGTTTATCGAGTATTTTTGCAAGCGTTAAAACGAGTTGTTTTTGATGACTTCGCTTTCGCAACTACCTAATTACGTTGTCTATTAGGTGACTTTCATCAGTGTTCTAGTGAGCAATATCCTGTATACCATACCGTATACATGTTATGTATCTCAAGTGCTGTCCATAAATTTTGAGTGACGCAACAGTTACACAAGCAAAATTGTCGTGAAGGCACTCCCCTAGTGCTAGTCACACGTATGCCAACCTCATTTAGAGTATCGTCATTCTGAATACACAGGACTCCGCCTGCCACATAAACTTATAATTTATTATATTGTTTATCACTACGTTTTCAGTTTCAGTAAAAGTATTACAGAACCGAATTTCAGTCAAATAAAGTTAACAAGGGTGTGGTATCCTGTGGGAGAAACCCTTGTAAACTATTTTATTTAGTTTTCGCCGAACTGGAACTATGAAGGAAAGTCGGGAAACTAGTAGCTGGCCTCTACTTACGTAAGCACATATTTTTCATACATAAATGGGTTTGAAAAAGCTTTTGAATAGCCTTTACTTTGACATCGGTGTATCTACGAAGCCACTTTATAACATAAGCCAGTATGTGCCCCCTTTGTAAACATCCGGGGAAGGGTAATGTATCATGTCGTGGGAAGCACTTTCTGGACATTACGAGATTAGTAAAGAGATTACTAATTAAGCTAATACCCATTCGGTTTCTATTAACGACAAGGGTATAAAGGAAAGGATGTGGTTATTAAATTATTATCTGCTTGACTCCCACGCAGTTGTTGATCCAGTGTCGAATCGTCTGCAAGCATAAGTAGGAAGATAATGTCTATTATAAACTAGAAATCTATTTGTAGTAACATTAGCCAGCTTTTAACGACGTTGTAAAGAAAAAACCTTGTTGACTAAGGAAATATCTACTTTTACATTAACCGCATGCCAAGTCAACGGCCTCATGAAACTGTTCAATACGACATTATATGGAGTGATAAAAATTCCGCTTTCGTGTGTCGGTATCGATTATAGCAGAACACATTAGCGCGATAGTATCAAAACACTTGTCGGCTCGTGTCGCCACTCTCCGGAATGGAGCAGCGACAGCCGCGCCCCCCGGGATCAACACACATGATACACCCTGATGATGATTATAGAACCATTACTTGTATCAACATTTTGTGCATACAACATCAAATGAGCTTTTTATAACAATATTTAGTACGAACGCATAAAATACCAGCACCCGCAGAAAATGAGAAAATGTAAAGTCGACAATGAAACATAAATTGTTTTTTAATTCCAAAATACAATAGTAGTTAAGTGAAAAATACAAAGCTATAAACACAACAGAAATACCTGCCGCTGAATTCGAAACCTTATTTGAATAAAGGCTGTATTTTAACAAAACTTTAGCCGCGCTTGCAAGTCAAACGAGAAAAAAGTGTTTTTGTATTGTTTGCGTTTCAGCATTAGCGTGGAAACTAGCCGGCATTTATTTTATTTACGAGCTACCCGTTGCCTCGATCACAGCTGTAGTTGAATCCTGTCGTCTGTCGGGCAGGCTCTGTGAATAGATCGGCTAAATACGTACACCGCTGCCCGCGGAGCCTCCATTTGCATAATGGACGCAGACAACGCCCTTCGAACGAAACTTACAAAGCAACCGACAAATCGAACGGTTTCGTGTGAAACAGAGAACGGCTTTGTGAAACTATTCCACGTTTTACGAACACAACGTAAAAATGTTACTTTTATACAGAGGGCGACTGAAAAACACGAAAGCTGGTCGACCGTTTGCCGAGTCACGCAACGGATTGAGCGATTTTGAATTAACCCACTTTCAAAAGTTCATAACGCCCTGTGTAGGTACCTCTACAACGTGCTAGTGTACACACTATTTATTTATTTATAATATCGACTAAACCATAATAAGTAGTTCCGCATGTGCGTGAAATATTTCGAAACGCATTGTTTAGTTTAGTGGGCGCTAAGTGTTGACATAAACTGGATTAGTGAAATAACAAACAAGGCCCCCAACCTACTGAATATAGGTATTATGTAGGTGGTTTAAAATAAAAACTTACATTTATCGTTATATCGTTAACTTCGCGCTCTTTTCTTTCAGCCGGAAGCCATTTTCATAGACATACCTACCTTATATTGGAAATTTCTTTGACCGAAGAATGTCTTAATGAAACGATAAATTCCGTTGCTGATCAAAGTATCTAATGTTGCCCAGAGAAAGATTTATAGAATCCAATTATTTATCTTAGAACTAGTTTTAATGAAATTAGTATTTGTAGCAACTAAGCAGGGCCTGGTTTACCTAATCTTAATTACATTAGGTCGACGCTTTGTTATTCATTAATTCATAGTTAATTCAGCGTTTGTCTAATAAACATAGTTTTGGTTGGTTGGTTGCAATTTTGTTTATTCCATAGCTGCAAATAAGATTCAATTTATTTAATAAAACATATGTTTGTTTCAGGTAATGAACCCTTCGTTATCTAGTACATTTCTCTTCGTCAGCGCGTAACAGACGAGGTTCGGGCACACCTACGCGACGGTTTCTTTGCTCAATGTTTCTTTGTAGATGCCAATCAAATTTCACGCTTGTCGAGGTCTCAGCCCAATATAGCATTTCTTTGTCGTTCGACGGCACGTAGTCGGTCGTCCTCAGTTTTTATCGCGTTTCCTCGTGCTCCTCCCGTCATTTGCGAACCCTTAAGCGGCCCGGTGTCGACAATGGACTTTTTATCGACGTACCGCCTTTACTGTCATGCACATACGCATCGTTTGCCGCTCATAAAGTTCCAAGCGACGCGGCTTGTCTACCGAGCCATGGAATTTTTGCTGCTCTCATGATGTTCCTACGGTCGTTTGCTCACAGCATATGACTTGAATTTTAACCAATTTTTACATAAAATGATATCGCTTGAGGTGCGAAATGGAGTCGCAGTTTTGTTAAAATTGAATAGAAGCCTTCTCTCGAGAGTTGAACTCTCGAGAGAAGGATTAATTCTATTTGTGACAAGTAAGTATGTAGGTATCTAACATTTTTGTAGAATGGTATCTTTCGACTTGATTCCACTTAACGATTCTTTCGACTTCCAAAACGCTTCCTGTAACTTCAGATAAGTGCGAAGACTTGTGCAAGAGTTGAAGATAAAAAATAATTTAGTAGCCTCGTCGGAGGCTGGAGGACGTTATCTGTGTTGGGTGCGCGTGGCGCGGCTGCGGCGGCGCGGCGCTCGGGTTGCTTGTGTTTACCCGCTCGCCCTCACAAAGCAACCCAATATATCAAGTTGTCGGCTCGACTTTACCGTGAGCCGCAAGATGTTGCTACACGAGCCGCTGTTTGTCAAGTTGCGCTACGCGACTCCCTAACCATTATACACAGCATTGTTCGCCTGAAAACCGTATAATACTAGCAAACATTATTTATAGTTTCACTATACGTCATATTTTATCCGATACGTACCTAATGTAAACAGGAATAATTATGGGGCATTTTCTACTCAACGTTAGTCGTAGCTTGGGTGTTTCTTTAAGAATAGCTTAATAAAGCCGCCTACTCTATCAGCAATTCACTTGGAGTGGAAACGAAATAAAAGTGTACAAATCACGCGTGAAATTGAGTTCGACCCGATGCTGAAGTCATTGTTCGCTTGGGAAGCTAGCTGCCACTCCGACGACCGACATATCGGCACAGGAACACCGGGCCGGGCCCACGCTACGAACAACTTTTTTCCAACCGTAACATGTTTTCGAAACCCATTTAGATTTCAAACGGCGTCTAGATGTTCTTCAAATAATTCACATATCAAACAGTGTCAACTTATTTAAAAATCGTCGAAAGGTTTGGAAAGTGTCGTGTTTCCTTGACACTCGGGTTGTGTAAAAAAGCTTGGAAAGATACATAATTCAAAAGTTAGGATTCTGGAGCAGTCGGTGGGCGGGCTGGATATGTACAAAGTTTCATGTTTTCAGCCCGGATGGCGCCCTCGGGACTCATTTATCTGCCAACACAAGGGAAAGAGATAATTAATTGAAATTATGCTGTCAAGCTCACGTAATTTGCACACGTCTGCAAGTCTAAATTATTTTCAAGATTCAATATAGTTTTAAAGTTTCAAAGCTCGCGAACACAGATTTCTCGTAGCTGTTTGTGCTACGGCTACGAGTAACGAGAGAGATCGTTTGAAATGCAGAATGTTTTAATTGCATGCACTAAATCTTTTGTGACAAAAGGTGCGGTGTATGAGCGCTAGAGGCGCGGGCGTCACGCTTCAATGTACGCACATACATTACATTAGCATCAACGAGATTGCATTCACGTTGTAAATGGAGGCAATATCGAAGTGACGGCAGGTCGTAGTGCAGCCGCGCTTCCTCGCAGAGCGCCCGCGCCGGGTCATTTCCATATTATTCGTGACACGTCCGGTTATGTAAATGGGTCCCGTGCCGACTGCCGACGCCGATGCCGACCCGCTTGCCAGTTCGCACGCTGCGCTATCCGTACCCGAGCCTGAACACGTTCAATCCACCTATCACTTCATTTACCCTGTCAAGTCTTGTAAATATTTCTTTCCGTCAGCACGGTTTATTAATGAAATAATACTCGACTTCGCATTTCTATTCAGCACGAGTATTTGCAAAATAGAAGGACAAACGCTCCAAATACAATACCGTTTAGCTAATGTCAATTTATCGTAGACTCAATTTATACATTTATCTGGCTTTCGTTCATGTTCTTTGAAATATCCGTCTGGCAGCAAGTTAATGTAAGTAGGTTCAATAATAGTCTCTCTAATTTACGATCGAAATACTGTTTACTGAAACGGCCTGAATTGAAACTGAGAACAGTTTCATCACTACAACTTCAATAATGTTGCTTTGAGCCGTCTGCGGTTTTGGCGTTCTGTCCATACAACCTCCAATTAAAGCTATTACAGTGTTAAATTAAAACACAATTACCCAACCACAGCTGCATATAAATCTGGGAGTCCATCCACATAAAGATAAAGTGTAATAATAATAAAAAACCCCAGTATAAACACGTATTAATAATGGAGTTGTCAATGAAGTTTTAATAATGTAATTAGTCGAGAGCATGGTTACGCCGCCAATGAGCAGGGGGACACCGCGGCGTGTCCATTCATTGTCTATTATTATTTAGATAATGATACGTCGTGGACACGCACTACCTACTCATTACTACACTACGTAGTAGTCATTCATTGAATTTCAATTACATAGTAAGCAACTTACCTAGTTTACTGGACAGAAGAAAACATGACATACATTGGGTAAGCTTTATTTTACAACAACAATAGTTGTGCAAGGCTGCAAAGTTGTTTTTTGGCGCAAGTACTTGTATTGAAACCTGAGCAAGCGAAGGATTCTACGATTGAACCATGAGAGAAGCTAGTGGTTCAAAAATAAAATCCTGAGCGTTGCGAGGGGTTCAAAGGTACGAGGCGCAGAATAACTTTGCTGCCGAGAGAAACACACAACTTTTCACCTCACTACAGCGAGGAAAATGCTAGGTGTCTCCAGGCATTGAAAAAAATATTGTAATTACCTTTTACTGCACTTTTCGCGCAATTTTCCGGAAGAAAGCTCAATTCGGCATTATGTACCGCTTGCACTAACTCTGCACTGCTAAACAAACCAATATGATGGAAAGTGAATTGATTATACAGAAGAAAATTATATAAAGTTTTTTGAAGTGAAAACTTCTTTATGCACGTTGAGCGATTTCTTTTTCGTGCTGGCCATTGCGTTTATTCTAAAAATCAGGTTGGCGCACTGACATGAAATAAGTATTAATGCATGATCAGTGGACCCGGCGACAAAATTATTGAATAGAATGGTTCGAATTTAAAACTCGAAAACTCTTTCTACTCTAGCGGATAAAATGCACTTTTGCACTTGGGATTTCGAATAATAAACAGAATCTTTCCGAACTTCTGAGGTGAAAAAAAGCTTTCCATAAAGTTTTATGGTCACACAGTCAATAAGCTCTAAAGAAACATTTTGTTGCTACTCGGTATCTGCTACTGCAAGCCTGCACATCTTCCGAGCGATAAAGCACCCCAATGTTTTATTGCAGCAGGGAGAGTCTGTTATGTTTGCAGAGATTTAAGGCAGACAATAGGGCTGAGGCCGATTTGGTATCTACAAAAGCATTTTGCAGAGCATTAGGCAGCTATTGTGCTAATACTAAACTATTGTAGGTACACTATACTTACTTCCTTTTATTCATTAGTGGAACACGACCGAGTACCCGAAAGTTAATTAATTCAAAGCTCGGCTTTCAGTGGTTACAAAACCATGCGATAATACCCTTTACTTGCAGGTACACATTCACCAGATAATACCTTTATCCTGATTCCACGTCCGTCTAATCAACTCGAATTGCTATTACAAAAGAAATGGAAGAAAAATGCTTCCTTTTGAAGCGAAACCCTGTAATTCTGACTACTTCAGTATTGCTTTCACGTTTAGATTTTTATTATTATGGGTTTATTTATAAAGAGCTTTGTTTTGGAGTTCGTGTTATACCTAATGGTTATTTAACAGTCACAAACCGATTAACTCTGATAATAATATACTGAAATGCGTTGTTAATATTTTACAATAAATGAATTAAGTGGGTTAAAATGTTTGGCATTTAAACACTAATTGACATTTATGGGAAATTATGCCCAGTGTTTTGATTGTGCGTATAATCATAACAGTGTATATTTAGCTTAGCAATCAATCGGCCTAGCCTTTTCCCAACTATGTTGGGGTCGGCTTCCAGTCTAACCGGATGCAGCTGAATCCAGTATTTTACATGGAGCAACTGCCTATCTGACCTCCACAACCCAGTAACTGGGTAATACGATACGCCTCGGTAAGACTGGTTATCAGACTTTCGGGCTTCTGACGACCCGTAACCGTAACGACAGTCAAAGATCCACGAATGACAGACGGGACCAACGGCTTAACGTGCTTTCCGAGGCACGGAGAAGTCTCGGTAGGTAATAATGGTCACCCATCCATGGGCCAACCCCGGCAAGCGTAGCTTAACCTGACAGATCGGCCCGTGCGGCTGTTATTACTTAGCCACGAGCTGATTGACATTTATAATAATTGACATTTATGGGAAATTATGCCCAGTGTTTTGATTGTGCGTATAATCATAAAAACTATCATCTTATTTTAACGTTTCAGTGTTGTATTCCTTTGAGGCATGATAGCACGCTTCTTTTAACATCTACTCAAGTGTGTACAAGAGAAGATGCCTGAAATTTTCCGTATTTCAAAGAAAACCTACTCCCAGTAGACGCTGCCGGGCCCAGCAAAGCGAAGCTCCCGATTACCTCTCGGCATCTCTAATGTGCACTTACTTTAATTAAATTACTGATCGAGTAATCGAGAAGTGCACCGGAACCCTCAAAGAGCTGCTGCGGCACTGGATCAAGAATAACGATTCACGAGTTCTTTAAAAAATCATGCTTTACGTTCGTTCAAATGGAGCTCAGAGCTTTATCGGATCGATAGAAAGGCCTTTCTCCGATGTAGTTTTAAAACAGGCAATTTGTGTTTTGCGCTGTTATGTCAACTCTGCAAACGAAGTAGGTACTAAGGTACCTAAGTAGTATGAAAGAGGGTTTGATATGGAATGGTGATAACAAATCCCTGACATTATCACGTCTAATAAACCCGGCAGTCGTGTGTGAAACGCCGAATATCTGGGTTTAAATAAATCGCTCACAATCGCAGAGCTTACTCTTCGTCCCAACGAGCGAACATTTAATTGAATGTAATCGTGTGTTACTCGTGAACACTGCGTGCCTTAAAACGTAAATGATCTTCTAAAGCGTTTTGAATGCTTTCATTGAGTGTTCTTGCTCGTTTGTAGCTTGATTTACTCATTAATTTTCTTGTTATACACGGATAAAAGGTTTTGTGTTGAAGATCTATCATTGAGGAGTAGTATGACCTGAAACCTATGCTTGAACCTTGATACACAAAAAGGGAAATCTAAAGAAAATGGATTAATTCCTAATGTTAAGCATTGCATTACAGCATCCTGAAAACGATAGCTGATAGATGGGACAGCCCCATACTGGGACATTGGATACGCCTACATGCCACGGTGGCGTAATAATTAATAGTTTTTATTGATTTTCTGGTAGATGTAAGTACTAACACTAGTTTCTAAGTCGTGTGTATACTAACCAAATGGACTATAAGGTCTGAAAATAAAAGATTTTAATTTTAATTTAATTTAATTTAATTTAATTGCATGTAAGAGAATGGTTTTAATTAAATTAAAAGCTTTCAAAGACTGCAATATCAGATATGATATTTAAGTAGCAGAGGGGTGTCTTGTAGGCAGTCTGGAAACATTAGTATATACAGCGATAGGATCGCGTTACGTGACATTACACGGTTTTGGAATCATGGGATTCCCAGCCACAGATGTGCAGTCATTCGTGTTCCTGACACACCTCACCCTTGTTACAATGAACTCGGGTGCATTTAATTATGCAAACAATTACCTACACCAAAATGTATCATCATTGAATTAACCAACCGGTGATTACTCAACTTCTAATAATAACAAGCTCTTATCTTAACAAATGGTACACGTCACAATTCTTAAACAATTGGTTGATTGTAATGCGTCCACATTTAAATTGAGAGTCAATGGATCGTCGAACAAAATGGTCATTATTTCCAATTGAACCAATAACTGTGGTGTAATCAATCAATACGATGTCCTTCTATATGTTTCACAATTCGTAAGTCGCGACGGCTGCTCCACATAGAGTGAGTACGTATATATTGCCGTCTTATTATTAGACGTGAAACATAAAACCTTTTATGGGTAAAGGTAGTTTCGGCTCGCGACATTCAACAAAAATTGGGAACGTAGGAAGAAGTTTTCCGCGGTGAAAATACGGCCGTGTAACAAAGAAGTTTACCTGAGGAAACAAAACACAGAGTATGCAGAGACTCATGCAGTGACAATAACTGTGAGAGCAAAGAGAGTGCAGCAGTATCTTGCTTTGTGTCGCACAACCTCATGCACTTAGCTCTGCTGGTAATGTATCAATCTTGCTGATGGACAACTTTCAGCATAATATCTCTCACGAGTCGAAATCTCAACATTATCCCACCTAGCCCACCTTCTGAAATGAAAAGTAACTTTGAGTCCCGTTGCTTCAATTTTAAACAAGTTTATTGTTCGGAACAGTTTGTCTGAAAATAAAAGGTTATTACTTGTCTGTTATCAAAGTTTTGCGAAATCAAATTGCTTTTATTTGACACAATAAAGGCGCGTTTGTTGCTTCCAATCACAATCGAATCTATCAGAGGTTTTATTCTGGGTGTTTTTAGGTTTTGTGCGGCATTCTCCTAACACGAATATTCCTAATAAATGGAGTCTCGTAACGAGGCGAAAGGGATTCTCTTAGGATTTCTTCTCTGTTGTTAAATCCGTAGAGTTTACACAAATCTCACGTTTGGTGTTGGCGCGGCTGTTAGCTCTTGTTAAAATATTTCGCTTTATTTCCATAATGCTATTTCTATTCCTTTATTCGTGTCATGGATTCATTTTATAGAACGTGTATTTATTTTATGAACAATAAATTTCAGAACTAAGAGTCAATAAGTTACATTACACAACTGTTCCCAAGCTTTCAAAAATGCAAATCACTGTCGATAGTCAATAGATATGTAATAAAATAATCATGAATAATCGGGTTCTTCATAAGCCACTTGTCTCATTGTAGTACCTATGGACATGCATATAGTGAGTGACGCTTCCCTGCTGCGTCGGCGGCGCACGCGCAGCGGGAGGGCGCGTTACTTACTGCAATTGGTCACGATTACAATTTCACTGACCGTATAAACCCTAATTTAAAATAATATAGATGATTTTTTTATGTAACGCGCGAGTCGTTTCTGTCAAATGAAACGACAGTAAAACGCCTGTTCATTTCATCTACTCACTGAACAACGATGTTTCTCAACAATAATATCAAAAGAATGCGTCCCATAAATTTATCGGTTCTGAACGGAACAGTTATTCCATGGGTCGGAGTAGTTTATCACAGTTCATGGTAATTTTGTAAGCTGATATCGTATCTGGCAACAAAATTGTCGCTACTTATGCTGAACACAGCTATGACCCCATTCCTGGTACATAAAGTAGAGTTGCTTTATTTAATATAGGTTACCTGTTGTTGGCGCCAACTTGTTTTCAAATGTTTACAGCAAAATTCCTGGTAAAATAATTTCTAGAGCTTTGTGGATACTCGTAAATGTGTTCATAACAATAGGTCGACTACCCCTAGTTTGTCTTTTCGTTGTTAAGCCCACTTTTCTCTTTATATGATTTTCTTTTTTCATTCTTTGATGATAAAATGATAAATCTTCAAAAACAAATCGCAATAGAGCTCGGAACGAGTTCTTGCATGCTTAAAAAAAGTCTTTTAGATATAGTCTAAGATATATCCATGTTTTTATTAATTTCATCATTCATCATCATATTTCATACATTCGAAACGATTTTTAATAGGTAGATACTTGAGCACACCATGTAGGAAAAACCGACACAAGCATGGCATATGCTATAGATACTATCAGCGTAATACAAATCGCTTCCTTTAACTTATCCTTATACCTGTTCGTATTTTGCAACAAACTATTAATTGTTGCCTGAAACAACAAAACAAAAGCCGGAGTTAAACGATTGCCATACTGTCGGAATACCTTGGTCAGCGATGGCCGAAGTTAAATTGGTTTGCCAGGACACAGAATTAAGTTATATACCTGCCAGTGCGGTGCACAGCGTGGCACACAGTGCACGCCAGCTTGTTGGCAAATTGGCAATTTTAAGCCATTGCATGTTCCTTTAAGATTAATTTTCTCCGTAATTTAAAGCAGCTTTTCACTTAAATCACTTAACCTACGTTGAGGCACACTGAGACTTGTAGCTTGTACAGTCACGGACTTTAATTGATGAGCCACCTTCAAACTTTTCAATTTTGCAGTTTCATACATTCACGAGATTACACGATTAAACACGAACTCAAAGCGCAAGCTCGTAAACAAGATGACAAATAAATTACTTTTAATCGGAAATATCCATAGAGGTTGACTAATAAGTTCTCAATGATAAAAATAAATACAATGTTGCATTAAGTTTATCCAATCTATTTGATACTGACCTCCTTTGAATCATAGCTCATTAACTCAATAATTCTGAAAACTTAACTGAAGACAGTGACAGTTGAAATATCGATGTCAGAGAATTTTTCCGTACGCTAACGTTACTATCGCAACAGTAACCTAGCACAAATTATTTATCGTTGCTAGGTTCCTGTTGCTAGACCTGCAATTAGTTGACTTTGAGTAGTCACTCTGCTGTCAAGTTTGTAGTTCTGGCTCTCTCAGGTTAGCCAACCGGTATGAAATATAATTTTCTTCTTCTAATACGAAGACATATGACTTTGCGTGTCGGGAACCGAATAAACCCGATTTGCATTACACGGCTAAAATACGAACAGTGCCAGGTGGCTCATCAATTAAAGTCCGTGACTGTACATAAAGTTCATTAGTTTTCCTAAATTATCTAATAAATAAGCCTTGTGCCCAATGTGATTTACCATCGGAAAAATGACAAACTTTCATCCCTTATTTAACCAAGTAGATAGGCGCGCGAGTTACATTAAAAATACTTTATTCGTCTATTAAACAATAACAACAAACCTCCTTTGGGCCGTCATCGCTTTGAGTGACCATTTGTAATTTCAACCAGCGATAAATATTCAAATATTTTTAATATCACCTTTTTCAACAAAATGTTGACAAATGAGGGACGCGCATACCAAGATCAAGGGTAGGTATACCCTCCCTTTATTTGCATTTAGATGGGCGCGACAAGTTATTGTGGAGTGCGGGGTGGCAGTCGGGCGACCTCGGCGAGTGAGCCGAGTCACCGCCTGCCTTACCCCACGACTAATTACCGACACTAACAGTAAACCTATGTAATTGCCAATTAAAGCCAAAGCAGTAAACCACCTAATGCAGATAGGTAACGAGTAACGACATAACATCTACCTGTAAGAGCATTTGCGCAATCACAGTCTAATCCCTTTGAATGTTTTATGCGACTAATCTTATCGATAATTGAATAAATAAACATGTAAATATCTTGTAGAATGCGACTATGCAGCCAACTTTACAAGCCATTAAGCCCATTTGCCTAATGCCGGTTCAATATATTCGGTTGAATAAATAGTAATGCGGTGATAATGTCGTAACGGCACGCAATGAAGAGAAAACTTTCCCGGGTGTTTATCAAACAAAACAGCTGATGTAGCACATCATATCCAAACAGGTGGCCAGTAGTAAATTCTGTCATCAAACATCGGATAAGGGTCTACCGTTAGGCGGCAGTGACAAGTGTCTTCACAGGCACCGCTCAGCCCGTAGGCCAAGCGAGCGCTCGGAAAATATGAAAAATTCTCTTAGTGCCTACATAGTATGTTTAGCTTATTCCTGCATGCTCTGCTACAAACTATGCTTTATTATGGTTCTGACTAAACTGTCACTAACATTGAGTGTCCACAAGTTTCTACGCGTAAAATCATCTACAATGAATCACAAACCATATACGACGAAGTTTGCCGGACTCTACAGTTACTCATATAAATCATTCTTAATTTGAGTGTACAAAAGTATGTCCATTCTACGCAGGCCTACGCAAGTTGTTCACAATGATTAGGAAAAGCGCATACAGTCGTCCGGTCCCACGGCACGACACTACAAGACGGATTGTAAACAAGACAAGAATGTGCGGGGGCGATCCATCTCCGGCTAGGGATTCACGACGATTAGTTGTTCCTTAAAGCAATAACCTGTGAAGTGGTTCCTGTTACTAATTGTACTTAATCCATTCTTCAGCAAGTACCCGACTACCCGCTAGGGATAATCCTGTCTTAGGTGTAGGTTGCTTGATGAATACATTTGGTTAGATTGAATTATGAACGGCAATATCTATGAATAAATCTGAAAGATAATTTGACTATATTGGCTCAGTTTGAATACATAACATAAATAAATTTCTTGGAAATGTAACAGAAAAGACCAAGAACAGATATTTTAGCGAACGCGAATTTTAACAAATTTAATACAGAAACCACCGTGTAATAAGGGTATCAAAATTGCTGTTCTACAAAAACGATGTCTGGCTGTTTTTATCCCCTAACTAAAACTTTTTAGAGTGTTATGTTTCTTTTCTTTAACACCATTTATTTACAATAATAACGAGTTTTTACAAAATATGCTAGGGATGAGAAAATAATGCGTTTCAAAACAAACGGGGTACGAAATGTATATCAAACATAATTTCCCTAGGTGCCTAGTTGTTGCACAACAAAAGTAAGTTTTTATCCTAGCTACAGCAGCTCTTGAATTATGTAGTGACGCGTAAATTATCTCGAAAGAACATATTGCGCGTAGGAGCTTTTCATAGAAGCACACTTGAGGTCAAGTGCTCAAGAGGTTGACGTCCCTAGAACGTCTCGTCGAGTGGCATGACGTGTATCGCGGTTACAGTTATATGCGGAAGGGGTTATTAAGAATAAATAACAATACCACTAACAATCGCGAGTGGTTCAACTCGACAAGGACGAAGGTTCGAGTGGATGACGTCATTGAGGACGGAAGAGTTGACAGCCTAAATAATATGTTTTGCTATCGATATTGGACGATGGATGATCCACCATATTAGTTTGCTCATACAACAACACTCGCGCAAACTGTTTAGATATTCCAAACAAGAGTGTTTTCGAACTAGCTGGTATTATTTATGTGGTAATAGAATAATGATCATAGCACAACCAATGTGTAAAATATAAACGATTTCGGGCGGCCTGTTGATAATACTATGACTCACGAATTGCAAAAATATAATTCTTTATCTAGGATACTTCACAAACAGATACATTTAAACTTTTTGTGCGTATATTTAATTTGGATAATAATGACATGAACTCCAAAACTCAAATTGTAGGTTCACCACAACTATAAGAAATTCATTCGAGTTCAGCAATCTTCAAATTCGAATCCGTATGCGAGAAAGCTCTCGAACAAGAATAATGTCATGTGTAACTGTTCAGCTATTCGTTGATCACAGATATTAGTATTATGGCTGTAGTTGATGTAGTCGCATTCCACAAGGAAGTCTATTTTAGACATTGTTAAATCACCATTCGTCCCGTTTCGTGAGTCAGGCATAACATGTTCTGAGAAACTGTCGCCAGTAATACGTTATGTACGGTGTCGTCGGCGGGGCGCGCATTCTTGTTAACATTGCACGTCTCTGATGAACATTTTTCCTTTATGCGACAGTACATCATGAAATATAGCGGGGGCTTTAGCAATATTCCTTTTTGCTATGGTAATATATGAAAATTTGTTTGAAAAGCTTGTGCATGCACCTGAAGTGGTCTTTGGTCTACAGTAGCACAATCATCCAGGCTATTACTTATGCCAAAATATTCTTTTAATAGTGGGTTTTAACAGAATCTTAGAAATAATGTAGTGTCTTTGATCTCAGCACCAAACTTCCCCAGCTCCGAGAACGCCAACAAAAGTTTCGTTTCAAACTAGCGTGCGCGAAAAAAGTTCCTCTCCTTCCATGAGCTACAGTGTCAATCCATCAAACTTACGTCTGCGAATCAATACGTTCTCGTACGGGTATGTTACATAAAAAGGAATACATTGTAGTAATACTACGTGACAAGTCTGTTGTCGTAAAACCACAGACATAAGGGCCCTCGCTCATGAATACCCACCGTTGTCGCAAGCCTTTCAAATCCGATGTCGAGTTATTGATGGCACGTAATGATGCTCGTTTTGAATACATCCGTTACCGAATCGGGAATATACCTGCTCATATCGAACGAGAGAAAATGTCTTTGTTTTCAATATCTATCAAGTTCACTTCCTTGTTGTTATGGGGTAAAGGATCCGAGGTATCGCTTTCAGGCTATGTTTTATCTTCGCTTTGTGCTAATGGTTGTTGATTCTTTCGTCCTCTACTTGTATTATGTACATTTTATTATTTATTCTTTACTTATTGTTTTCTTTTAACTTTGGAATATAAAGCCAGTCTATCATATAGGCTTTAAAGTACATGTTGTATACTAGTCAATAAGGACTTGACATGTAGAAGAACATATATATGTATATACGTAACAAGAAACCGCTACAAGTCTCCAAGTTCTCCAACCACAACATGTCGTTCAGTTGATTGTATTTGATACCCGTACAACAGATTGAATTCAATGCCATACATATGTATGCACGTTGAGGCTCTAACAGTGATACGTACTGCGGATTCGCTGTGAAATTGAAAAAGGCAAACAATTTATTTAGCAGGCCACCCTTGCTCGTCCGCTGAGGGTACACCATTATTTTTTACGCCGCCTCCTTTCACCTCAATTTTTCCCAGTTTATTGTCGTTTTATACAAATTTTAGGAGCTATTCGATTCGGTTTTGCTTAACGAATATTTATTTTATGATGAGATCTAACCAAAATATATCTGCGGATCGCGGTTAATTTTTTATGACTTGCTAAAAACAAACATTAGGCCTATGTTTTTAAACGATACCGTGCGTCATTGCACGCCTGCCCATATTTTGAAATGAGTTTTCCTCAAATGAAACCATATTTTTCCGTTTCAATGTTTACATTCCTTCTTCATATTTTTGTCTTTCACTGAGGAGAAAGGAGAACAGGGAAGTAAATCAACAGTAACGATCCCTCGGAGCCAAGACCGTCGTATCCAATAATGTATAGGATCGGAAGATTGCAGTGGTGACAAGGTGGTAATCCATCGCTGAGCACCATTAACCAACCCATTTGTTTCGGTTCACTTTTACGACTTTAACTGAAGATAAGCAGTTGATAGGTACGTTTTACGTACTTACGTTTCTCCTTTATTTCTCAGTCAACATGGATCCCTAATGAGAATCGAATATCCCATACTGAAATGGTTCTTGTTCAAAAATGATTTCTAGGACTATTTTGTTATCGCTTCTGTTCGAATAGGTAAACGAGAGTTATATTGTAAGTACCTACGTTTTAGATTAATCGACACGCAGCCGTACAAAATTTCAATAGAATCAATAAAAACACACGTTAGTAAACACGAACTGAGCTCGCTAATCAACTTCCAATCTATCTATGCGTCAACAACAATGTTTGGACATACCTACACACACATGTATGTCCCTGTATCGGATCTATCCCATGTTTTAGGATCCGTATATATCTAAGTAAATAATCGGATAAAATTCAAATCAAACAGCATTCACATTTCCATACTGACAAGTACATGGATCATATATGATACTCGCGTAGGGAGAATAATAATTCAAACACATTTTCTTGAGCAAAAATAATTTGTTATGCGGAAAGAGTCACGTTACCTATATTGTGTTCATCGAAGCAACGGATAGGAAAATATGGTGCTACCAGCAGCTTAACAGCTAACATTGACACGTAATGCTATTCAAACCTTTATCTACATGCTCTTATTTTTTAAATGGATACTCTGTCTTTATTTATTACTAGCTGTGCCCCGCGGTTTCACCTGCGTAGGTCTCGATCCCGTGGGAATATAGGAATAAAACGTATCCTATGTCTACCCGTGTGCCCATCCTTTACTCTCTAGAGTAGGGAACGTCGCGGCGCCAGCGTCGAACGGTTCGCGTATTGTATTTTTATACTCGTGATAACTTCGAAATTAAATGTCTGATTCGAATGATTTAAAAGTATTTTACTGCTAAGTAAATACCCTCGATGATAAAACTATTTACACACATCAACACCGTCTAGGGATATTTTGTATAAAGTTCATAAACTCAAAAAATACCGGCCGGTTTTAAAATCTTTTGATGAAAGCTCATTTTGTAGGCCTTTTTGGATGATTCCAAATTCAAATTTGAAAAAATAAATTTCAAACAATAGATTTGCGCGGCATAACTTTAGCGAAGTTCGAAGGTTTCAATTTACCTACCATAGTTATAGCTAATTTTTGGTGTCAAATTAGAGTTTTAAACCAAGTTAGCAGTTAATTTAGAATTTATGACAGTGTATGCATCATGCAGCGGCGCCATTTAACTAGAGAGGAAATGTTAAGGGCAGTAGGCATGCTCCAAGCTGGGGCTACTCAACGGAGTATTGTTGAGGAGATTGGCACAAAACAAAACGTGATTTCAAGGTTATGGTCACGTTATCGTGCTACTGGTGAAGTGGCTGAAAGACACCCAGGCTGGAAGCGCATAACCACCCAACGACAAGACCGATTTTTTCCGACCGATTTTGACCGGTTACGACCATGCAGTTGGTTAAAAGGCTCCAGTCAGAGCAGTTGCTTGTGAGTGACCAAACTGTAAGGAGAAGACTGCCTGAAGCTAACCTTCATGCTCGTAGAACGCTTCGTACTCCAGCACTACGCCGAGGAAATCGCGGACGGAGATTATAGTGGGCTCGTGAAAATTTGATCTGGGAAGATAACCAGTAGTCAGTAGTGCTGTTTACGGATGAGTCCCGATTCGGTTTCCATCCCGATTCGAGAAGAATACGCGTATGGCGAGTTCCTGTCATGAGAGCCGTCTGCAACACCCTCAGGAAGTCCATCCATACCACGGCGGGACGATTATGGTTTGGGCCGGAATTCGTGTTGGTGGAAGAACAGACCTCGTTTGGATCAGAAACACCATGACCGCTGAAAAATACCATAACCAGATGCTAGTACCAATAGTGTACCATCGACTACAAATGGCCCAAGAATTCACGCTCATGCACGACAACGCCCGTCCGCACACAGCGCAAGTGGTGAACAGCTGGCTGCAGGAGCACGACGTGTTAGTCTTAGACTGGCCCGCGCAATCACCAGACGTAAACCCCATAGAGCACGCGTGGGGCATGCTCCAAAGAGGGGCTTTGAAGAATTTACCTTCAAACATTGCGACTGAAGAGCAACTTTTTTGGCATCTTAGCAGGACCTGAGACAATATCCCGCAGCAAGACTTTGTCAACTTGATTCAAAGCATAAAAACCGTTGCAGGACCGCTGTTAACGTCATGGGTGGTTTTACTGACTACAGATTTTTCGCATAATTGCAAAAAACTAAATAATTTCGCTTTATTTTTTCTTGAAAACACATTCATCGTTAGTTTTAGCATTATTTCACTTTTCGTCTTTATTTGAATAAAATTTTATTTACGCAAAAAATATATTTTTGTTTTATCCGGAAGTCTACTCTGATAAATGGGCTTTGTAAAAATGTAAACATTTTGTATGTTATCTATAACAAATTTTGAGTAAATTGAGAAAATCTGAAATATCCCTAGACGGTGTTGATGTGTGTATTTGAATAAGAATTAATATTATGTTGATAAAATTCCTTCGCAAATAATGCATTAATTTCGAACAAATTTGATTACCATAAAAAAAGGTTATAGTGAGTCAATCTTAAAAGATAGACATATGCTGTCGCGGACTTTTTTTTAGAACCTTTAAAGAGGAACAATTGCAGCATACATGATATTTACGTAACATAAACCGTTTACGCAGCGCACGCAACGGAAGCTCTCAAAAAGAAAAAAAAAACCGTTTTGCAACATATTTCATTTATACTCCGCTCCTTTTGGTCGTAGCGTGATGTTATATAGCCTATAGCCTTCCTCGATAAATGGACTGTCCAACACAAAAAGAATTTTTCAATTCCAACCAGTAGTTCCTGAGATTAGCGCGTTCAAACAAACAAACTCTTCAGCTTTATAATATTAAGTATAGATTATGATATTAGGTCTTTACCTATGAAATTGCCGTTTTGTATGAAAAAATTTAAACGACGCCAAGAAGTTATCCAAATTCTGGAAAAAGTAGTAGTCTGTAGTCGTAAGGTCTGGTGAGTAGGGCGGATGACGGAGAGCTTCCAACCCCAGTTCTTGCAACTTGAAGACCGTCTACTGTGCAATATGAGGTCGCGCGTTGTCGTGCAGGAGCAGCGGAGACGGGCGATTGACCAATGCTGGTTGGAGATGTGCCAGCTTCTCCATCATTGTGTTCAGTTCTTCACAGTACACATCTGCAGTAATGCTCACCCTGTTTGGTAAGAAGCTGTGATGAATTACACCGGCGCTAGACCACCAAACAGTGACCATCACTTTTCTAGGGGTAAGTTTTCGTTTAGAGCATTGTTTAGGTACTGAACCAGGATCCAACCAACTTGCTGAGCGCTTGCGGTTATCAAACAGAATCCATTTCTCATCGCAGGTAACAATGCGGTTCAAAATTCCTTCATTTGTGTGTCTGTTGAGCAGTGCAAGGCACGCCTCGACGCGTACTTCGCGCTGGCGATCATTGAGTTCGTGGGGCACCCATTTGTCAAGCTTTTTTACCTTGCCAATTTGACGCAAATGGACCAATGTTGTTTTGACGCTAACGTCGAAAGCTGCTGCTAATTCAGCCGTAGATTGTGTATCATCAGCTTCCACAATCGCCTTTAATTCGTCATTGTCGACCAAAGTCTTCGGACGACCGCGAAGTTCATTTTTCAGGTCGAAATTTCCAGAACGGAAGCGAGCAAACCAATAACAGGTGGTGCGTTGGTTTGTAGTGTTAGCTCCGTAAACGTCGTTGATGTTGCGTGCCGCTTGTGCCGCGTTGCTGCCACGACGGTACTCATATTCCATAATTACTCGAATTTTTAACGTATCCATGATGACGAAAAAGATTGAAATGCGATGAAAATGTAACACTAATTTATATAGCATTAAACAAATGACTTCTTTTGAAAAAATAATTCCATGTTTTTAAAATAAAATTAATTTGAAATTAGAATTCTTAGCCAAACAAAAATTATTTTGATTTGAAATGGCCAGTACTGCAGAACGGCAATTTCATAGGTAAAGACCTATTATTAGTTTAGATAGTATAGAAGATTATCAGCCGTTTGTGTTGTACTGCACGGTAAAGGCCTCCCTTCCCTCCTTCCAATTATTCCTAATACTATGTATAACAAATCTTATTTCCTTTTCACTTGGTGCAGTGAAATTGTTCTTCTATCTATTGCATAATTAATGATCCACCAATTGTACATAATTGCTCTTTAATAATTAATCCTGCTTGGCTATTCTTGTATACGTATGGATCGATGGTCATCGATTTGTGGCTAATGCGCTCTATTGTGTGTAGACTGCAGTGTTAGCCATGCTAAATAATTACATATTATTACTACATAATGATACTTAATGACCAGTTCATTAAGTATCACAGTCACAGCAGCCCACAGTTAAATTTCATGGAATGTGGTACGATGACGGTGATCGTATAGCATGGATGCCATAGAAAGATTCTACTTTTATAACCTAAAGTTATGGTTACGTTTACCACCGGGACTTCGGGAATGATATTAAAATTCGAATAACGTTGTTGACCGTCCATTGTCAAGGCATCGATGCCACTACATACCGATTTAGTGGTAAACTAAGACTAGTTTAGGGAAACATGACGCTAACGTTGTCTTACGAAAATTGGTAGTTGCATACTGAAACCGTAAAGTACCTATCTGAGTGACTGGGAGAAACCGTACTGGGATATCACTCTTTATTTAATTAATTACTCAGTTTAAACATCATTCATACAGTATAATAACATAATAAGCATTGCAACAAAAATCTTAATTAAAACTACGTTAAAATGTTAATTTAAAAACTCACCGAGTGTTTTTAAGAGAGACCTTTTAGATCGTTTGTTTAGGATTCCTGTTAGAGTTACGAAAGCAATCAAATATTAGCTATTCGTAAATTTATTATACCTTGCTTGCACCCTTTTCAATTTAATTGAGAAATTCAAGCAAGCGTTATACACTCGCAAAAATGTTACTGTCATAATTGCTTAAAGACTCGTAGACGTATTTTTAAAATTTCGTATTATTTTTTCCCTATTCAATGGGCTATTAGTAGGTACATTACAGCCTGAAGCCTGAACACAATCGATGTTTTTGCAACGATCCCCGCTCGGTTGCGCTAAGCTAAGCAGCTCGCTTAAAATATTTCGGAACCACGAAAAACCTATGACGTCAAGTACCCTTTATCCCAAAGGCTTAGCAGGATAAGAGCTACGAGGGTACAACCCAGTTGACTTTTTAACGAAACAAACGCGAGTTTATTAAATCATTTATTATTTAACTGAAAATGGAGATATGCGGCGTGTATGTAAAAGCAGCGGTTTGCGTTCACGTCAAAGAGCTGTCCATTGGCAACACAGTATGACAAATGAACAAATATTTACGTTAATGGAGTCTGACACATAGCCGCGTCCGCGTCCGCTTTATTACCCTTCAATGAGGCTCTATCTAGCATACGTTCACACAGCTATCGTAACGTATCAGGCAGCGCGGTTGTTTGTTAATTTTGAAAATGTACGGGGTAATGAATTCGCGGAACGTTATATTAATAACACAACACAAAGGTGCTTTTCGAGGGCAATTCTGTTTCATTATCAGGATGTCCGGATTTTCCAACGCAATATTATTATTATTAATATAATGAGGTAGCTGTGGGATATACATTTAGCGTGGATTTCGCGGAGCTTTCCGTGAAGTCCTACGTGGAAAACATGTTATGAGGATAATAAATAATATTTAACTTTGTGATTATAGTAGAAAGATAGGTACATAATGTCCTAAGAAGGGTTAGCGTGGGTGCTGAAACAAGCTATCAGTAATAAAATATTATAACCGAAAACACCGTGGGTGAAAAGCTAGTTTTCCCAAACTTTACAATCAACGAGTTCAAACAAGTTGTTTAGTCTTTTGAAACGAGAAACCTATCATGTCTCACAGGAAAGGAAGTGCAAATATAGCGTCAGTACAGGAAGGTACCGCCGGTAAAAGTTCGGAAAACCTCTAAAATAAATAAGAAAACTATACGAAAATGTCATAGAGAGACTGAATTATCTTATCGTTTTGAAAGCTCTATAGAAACCAATTACTAAAGTAATTGGTTGACTATACCAAATAATACCGAGTTCGGGGAATGATAAGGTGAAAGCACCTATTGGTACGTCTACCTCAAAAAGCTAGACGAAATAGGTCTGAAAGCCTGCCCAACCTCTTTTTTGGCAACTTTATCAAAGCATAGTCTACATTTAGACGGTTGAATGTGGTATAGAAAATGATAAAAAGAAATATTAAGGTATTCGTGCCCAGTCGGGTATTTTTCCCCTATCTTCATCTACGGGCCGGGTAGTTACAATAAAAATAAGAGCTGGATATTTTGTGGAAATTATGTATATTGCATGAATATGTATATAAAATAGGAGTTATTGGAAGGTCAGTGTGTTAAAGGCGGTTGGGAGGGGGTAGCACGCGTGGGCCATATCTAAGGATTTAGTTCTGTGGCAGTTATTACACCCGCTACGTGTCCCCTTGTCCCCCGTGCCCCCATGTGTCCCTTGTCCCCCTGTCTCCCGCCAACGCTGCCCACAATCGAGGGTGCGATCGGAAAACGCGATATCAATTCGCGAAACTTCTCTTTTTGTTGCGTCCGGGGTAAAATTAAAATGTATGGGAACGCGCTCATACGAACAATAGCGTTTATTAAAAATATTGATTGCCATTGTTAAGCAAATGGGTTGTTGACAATTTTATTGTTACACGGTAGGGACTGATTGAGTTTAACGTGTATCACAACTTGTTGTGATACACGTACAATTTTCAGCAAAATTATTTGCCAGCTGGAGTTTAAAACGCTCCTACAAAATGTTTCTCTAAACACTTAACCGTACTCCGATAATTTGTTTGAAGAAGATTAGCATTTCAGCTTTTTATTTTTAAAAGCCCATAGCAGCCTATTGAATATTCATTAGGTTGGTACCCGGATCAATAACATCTGCTCGGGAATGTTAAAATCAATATGGCTTTGCATAATTGCCGCTCATTACGTTCCTAGCACCAGCCTTGCCGTAATTAGCACTTATTTTGAATTCAAAAAGAGGTCATAAAGTAAAAAAAATTACGTTGCACGCGACTAAACGTGATACGGTCAGCAACGAAGGTCGCTGACCTAAAATACATTACAGACACATACACATTACATTAATTAAAGTAACAACTAAATAAATTGACCTGTTTTTTTATTTAATTGTGCTCAATAATTATAATAAAATTCTAAAGTGATCGCCTTTCGTTGCTGACTGTACCTAGGTACCTAATGTTACATTTCTCATCGAGGTTGAAACTTGAAAGCTGTGCGAATTTTTCTTTGTCCTAAGAGCGTCACGTGCTAAAGCTTTTTATTATCCTAACTCCCCCTGGTGGAGGGATGTAGCGTATTCGTGGAATTGCCTGCCGTTTCCTTGCAAATGAAGCAATAGCTTCCGCTTACAGGAAATGTCATGGCAACCAACGTCTGCTGTTGTACCTAACCGTTTGTGATCAGCCCGAGTGCTGGTTTCGGAAGATTGTTTCAATTTTAATTTAACGCTTACTTTCATTCTTCGTTTTAATGATTGAATTAATGATTAAAACTAAGCTTTTATTGTACAAATTAAGTAAATGGGAAACCGATTGTGAAGTATTTCTTCCTCGTTTCAATGAATCTGCTACCTACGCGAATATACTACAAATATAAATGCCAGTTCAAAATAAACTTTACCATTATTCTATTGTAGGAAAAACAAAGTTTGAAACACAATCTAAACCAAATAAGAACTCAATTATAAACGTAACAAAATATTTCATAAGAGACCAACCAGTGAGAATCATAAATAGGCCGTGTAATGAATTCCGTGAAGAGCTCCGTAAGAGGAACGTGACACAAATCCTGGCTCAATAAACGAGACGAGTGACGAGGCCGTGCCGCAGCCTGCGTGACGCGTGACGCGGGCCCCGAGCGAAGCCATCCCTCATAGAAACAAGACCAACCACTCTCGCGTCCTTATACCTAATCTCCTTTATATTCCTCGCTTACATATAAAATGTTTCTGTTATTACCGTCATATAACATTTTACGTATCCTCGCATAACCATCTCGCAGGTACGGAGCGTGTTACTTTAAAATTAAGCAGACATAAACCATGACCTGTTTCACTACCAAAGATCTCTTTAAAATACCGTTACACAAACAGTGCGCTAATACCAAAAGCGACGTAAGAATATCGATGTGTTTGTAAACATAAAACTAACGCAAATGACGTCTTGCTGCAGGACAGAATGCGGTTGGCACGGCGCCAATGTTGTGCTTCAACGCCCTTTTATCTCTCGTCAAAATACCAAAAATAAAACACTTATTTAACATTTTACACGTGTTACGCATTCCTAAATCGATGACAAATGTTTTATTACGTTTTAAAATTAGTTTCTTTTTTCTTTTCAGGGACGGTGCTTGGCGTCGAAGTGCATTTCGAAAATAAGGATAGTGGGTTTTTTCTAAAACACACAGCGAGATGGAGCGGTTCGGGCCCACCGCCGGAACCTATGGGCACGGCTCTGCCCGGCGCCCTGCTATCACTAGATCGGTTTACAGTATTACAAGGTTCTGCGCCAGCATCAGTGCGGGCGACGTACGGGCCCTTCTCTACTAAACAGACGGTTCCAGCACGATACGCAGTTCCTGATCCTTTGGAACCACCAAGGAGAAATGCGTCTTTGATGGAATTACAAGACGCAACTGCGCACAGACTCGATGTGTCTGCACACCTAGTGTTCCGAGAGCTTCCTCGCGATGCTCCAGTGCTACGTGTGCTGTTCCACACCGGTGGTGAGGGTGGTGCTAGACGTGCCGCGACACGACCGCGTCGAGTGTGTATTACGTTACACGCGAGTTACGGAACGCGAACATTAACTGCTACGTGTGGCCCTGAAGGCGAGGAAGGTGCTTGCCTCGCTGAATTAACGATACCAGCTGCATGGTGGCCTGCGGATGGAAAGGGCAAGAGACCACCGCGGACAGTGCGATTAGCTTACAGTGCGGCTGAAGCCGGTAGTGGAGAAACAGCTGAAGGTGCCTGTGGGCGAGTGTCTGTGCAGCCTGCATGGCCCCTGGGTTCCGTCACGTTGGCTGGGGCTCGTGCTGGGTATAGAGAAGCTCGAGCCGGTGATGCTGCTCTCCTCCTACCACGAGCACCACTGTATCCTCACTCTCGACTGCACTTGCCCTTCGTAGTGCGGCGCGACACCAGCCATACGATTTCACATGTTGTCATCAGGTCAGTTTAAGTTTACTTTGTCCATACATACATGGACTGCGTAGGTAATTGTAAGCCTTGTAATTTATTATCTTGGAAAGTGCTCGTATCTTAGCAAAAACGTGACAATGGTTATTAAAATTGTGATTAAACGGCAGTACTTGACCGTAGCCTCGATGCCACCCAAGAAGTGTTAGACTTACTGTAAGCCTGACATAGCAGTTTGTAAACCCACACCAGGAGAAAATCTGTCAACGCATGAGCCACTTCAAGTTAACGACGAGGAACTTGCGCATCTCTGTGTTATGTCACGCTGACTAATATTTATTGGTATTCCGCCCAACTGGGACTGGTTTATTGCTTGTCAACCGCGTTCTTCTATTTTGCGTGGGAAGTAAGGAACATGAAATAATTCATGAGATTTTGACAGTTATGTTTTTATTCTCATCAAGAAGGTAAACAAAAATTTGAAGTTGCCACAAACTAAACCTATTGTTCTGTCGTAACTTTTGGCAAGTTGTGAGTGGCGCAGCGGTTGGAGGACGGACGAGGTGCCAACTGCTAACAAAACAAGTTCACATGTACGCTGAAGTACCGAACAGGCGGTCGCATCTACGGCTTAACTGCAAACTGTCGACCTCAATGCGCCAATTAAAACTTTTTCAGTTATTCTAGTTTTTAACTGAATAACGACTCCTCCAAAATCACCTCGTTTATTTGACACAATTTATTGCTCTTTGGGATCAAGTTTATTCTTCAAATAACTCTTGGTCGCGCTCTAGACGACCGCAAAAAGATACGAGTACTTAGTTAGAACAAGAGATGACATTTTTATCGTGAAAACTACTTTGTGTGTTAAATTGAAGAGGCTTTTCTCAACTTCATGTGATTTATTTTATAATTTTATGATTACTTTGTTTTAAGTTTATATAAATTGCGTCTTAGGTCGTTTATTTAAATTAATTCTAGCTCTTAGTTAAAATTCTGAAGTCGTTATGAAAAGAAATATTGACATCTTATACAGTATGTTAACTAACAAAGGGTTCCCGTTAACCTGCAATAGTATAGCGTGTATACATGCTAAAAAAAATATTACCAAAAAAAAAAAAAAAAATTTGTGTCTTGAAATATTCATAAAACGATTAAATTTAAACGTAAAAGAAACACTCTGTACACGCACACTTGTATTTCAACGTAGAAAAACAAGTGTGACAAGTGGGCGTGTACAGAGAGTTTATTTTCCGTAACAATTTAATATTTTTTGTGAATATTTACAAGACACAAAAAAAAATTTTTTTTTTTTTAATGGTTATATTTGTTTTAGCATGTATAGACTCTATACTATTGCAGGTTAATGGGAACGCCCTTTGTTAGTTAACATACTGTATAGTAATACCTCGTCATTTCTTTGTTATATTTGAAATGGTTAACTCACGAACCATAATTGAGTTTTTATATTATACTAGCTTGCGCCCGCGGCTTCGCCCGCGTGTTATGTCGATAAAAAGTAGCCTATGTCCTTCCCCGGGATGCCATCTATCTCCTTGCCACATTTTATTGAAATCCGTTCAGTGGTATAGGCGTGAAAAGGTAACATACAGACAGACAGACAGACAGAGTTACTTTCGAATTTATAATATTAGTATGGATTGTTTTATTACCTGTCCTTCTTCTTAGCATTTTATATTTAACGAACTATATAGGTACTGCTTAGAAAGAACTCAGCTTTTCTCCAAGTAGGTACCTACCAAACGATCATAATTCTTCCTTTAAGTAGAAAAGATCTCCGTACAATTTCTCTGCTCTAATATTGAGTTACGGCATTCTCCTAGCTGGTTTTCTATTCCTCCTAACTGTAATATACCACCACTGCACTAAACCATTGAGAACGAAAATTCGAAGAACACTGCGCAAATATTGATATATGATCAGATAGTTATAACAAATGCAGCTAAAGTCAGCCATGAATATTACATTCCTTTTCAACATTGCCAATACAATTTTGTAGCTAAAATTATGATATCCGAATCCACAATGATAATTTATGCAATTTTGGTCGCTATATGTAGTTGGGGAATCGTATTGTTGCTGAATTTAATATAGAGGAATTCGATAATTCAAATCTATAACAAAACAGATCCTGAAAAACGAAACTTATCGATAATAATCAATAGGTTAGTATGCTTAGGCTTACCTTACCCATAGCTTGGGTACAGGGTCTATCATAAATTCATCGTAAGTATATTCAGTTCATCCAGCACTTAACTTATAACGATGTCCCTATAAGCTCAGTGCTCACACATTATAGGAACAATAAAAACGTACATGAAAAACACAAATGCGTGTTCAATTTCTGTTCGCGTAAAAAGGCCGTGATTGCGCGATTGTGGAGCTCGCAGTGATTGTGTCCCGGCGTGCACTATTGCAATCTTTATACCCGACGCTTCAAGTGCTACACGAGAATCTAATGGAATCAATATCCTGTCGATATCGCTAAAAGGCGCCAGTCGATTTCAAAAGAAATGAGCGGATATGTTCGTAGGAAATGCAGTTGGAAGAAGTTTTATTTTTACACTTTGAAGGGAAGTACCTGCGATGTAGTTATATCGGGTACTTACAATCGTTCGTATATTATGCGCCACCTGTTCCAAAACTTCATCGCGGATACGAGTATCTGTTTCTCGTTTTGAGTTACGGTTCGGGTCGCACCCGCACGGGAATACTCGACTGCAACCGACTAAATGGAAATTTATGTCTCCTTCGGCTTAGCTATTAAAATAAATTTTACTATTCCAACAATAGCGTGAGACAGTTTAGCTAACTGCGGCTTTACCAGGTCCCGATCCTCCTTTATTCATTAAACTTATAGATCCTTGTGTATGTTTGTTTGTAGGAAAATCTAAATTTTGGTTTCATGTATGAGCGAAAACTAGCCAACAAGTTCAAAGCATGAAATAAATTATGCTCAATGCAAGGAAACCTGCATTCAGTTAAACATAGCTTTGATCTCTTTTACGATTGGTATTCTAAGAGGCGCATTTGTGTCAGTGTACGTTAGGACCGGAAGAAGTGCACAGCGCACATTATGCGGTCAAACACAACAGAGGGAATGGGGACAAAAGATACGCAAACAATGATTGTTTAGTTATTAATGAATGCAGGCATATTTTTATTCATCGCTATTTTTATGCTGGCTCTGTACATTGCCAACGATCAACAATGGATGATCAATATTCAGTACCTACCTAATTTTATAATCGTCGTCGTTGATTGTAGTGAGTTAGGTATAATGTTTCTATAGATCCATTTTAGGGATACGTTATCATTCATTGCACAACTGCACTGACAATTTTCCGACAGGACATAGAGTAGGTAACGAACTACTCCGTGAATTGACTAAAAAGTTAATATTTATGTAGAAAATAAAAATTGTATTTTGTCCTGTAGAATGAAGGTGAAGTCAGGTATACGGCTGGTGAGCGTGACTGCCGCAAACTCTCGCTGGGCGGTGACTGCCGAAGTGAAGCCTCGCGCCGCCACCGTCACGGCGACAAGACTCGAACAACCGCTGCGAGAAGACGAAGCTTCTAACACGTATGTACCCCGCCTAATATGACGTAACCTACTGTTAGTTAATAGTTCGATTGAACGCTTCATTTGCTAATCAAAAGGGCTATTGAAGTAAACCTACTCGACAAACTAATCACTCAATCAGTTATCTCGTAAGTAATGAGCATGATCTGTGATCCAAAACCTTCTCCAAAGTTGGCTACACACGATGTGCCAGGGCGTGTTAATCGATGTTACTATAATAGCAGCAGGATTCTACCGTTGCTCTAAGGGTGGGTTTGCCCTAAGTTGAACTAGGAAATGTGAAAATTACTTCCAAATTAGTCCAAGTGTTACTCCCTCTCATAGAGAGGAGGCCTATAATGTTCCCACTGCTGGGACACACCCAGCAGTGGGAACATTATAGGCTGATTATGTAGTCCAAGTGTTGCCTCATATTCCAAATGAACAACAAAGAACCCCTTTCTTAGCTTGTTAGTGGAAACTACATTAGACTAGGTGAAGTTAATTAACTAAATTAGAAGCACGAGGACAAAGCTCCTTTTCACATCCACTTTCAGAGCACTTTATTGTAGTTTCCTGCAATGAGCGACAAGATTAATAATAACTACTATTTCCGTTATAAAAGTATCCGGATGCGACGTAATAGTCTCCTCAACGTTATTTTAAAAATAAACAATAAGATCGTTGAACAAGAGCAATTTCAGATTCACACTGCAATAACGCCAGAAATTGCAATAAAATTGAAAAGAGACATTCATTTTCAAAAATAAATCCGATGAAATGAAAATGCCATCTGAAATTCTACGTTTTCCCACTTTACCGATAAAATGCTCTTGCAATCGGAGTGGTCGTAGATAAAGTGGGTGCCTTCTAGCTAGCCGTCTAGGTCATCTGAGGGAGAGTCTTTCAAGAATTCGTTCCATTTCTAAGATTTCGTAAGGTCGTCTTACGAGCTGTTTACTTCAAATACTTTGTAAAGGCTGACTAAATCCATAATATTTTGTTGTATACTTATAAACTTATAACTTTTAAGTCGATGCGCACAAGGACCTTTCATGTAATTTATGCAACCGTCGTATATGGTTCACAAACGCCCATGCCGTTCATTTGTTCTATGTACCCGTACATAAATATACATCTAGTTAAACGAGTTTCGCACCAAAATGAAAATTTATTTTTATTCTTCACGTTTTATAACAGAATGTTTCCATTTCTCATTTCTTTGGCGGGATTTGTTCACAATTTCGCCCACGACTACTTTGCATTTGCACAGCCATAAATTTTGTCAGCGCTTTTCCGCTTAATGAAACTCGATGTCACGACTAACTTTTTATTGTTTAGATAATTTTGTGTTTCCACTGCGCAACGTAAAGCGACAACACACAAACAGAACGTGAAGTTTAAGAGTAAAGACTATATAATACGGCTATTGATTTATTATGACCCGGGTTATATTCACCTTCAAGATGTTCGACCTCAATAAACAACCTTTTAGGTAATAAAAGCTTTTAGGCTCAGTAAGTTTATGAACTGAATATTGTAACTTAATTTAACGGTATAGGGATTCTGAGGAGAGCAGCAGCGTTGGCGAGCCTGGCTGGGAGGAGATTCTCACGTGGCTCGTAGAGGTCGGCGCTGAAGGGGAGGGTGACGGGGAGGGGTCGGAGGGAGAGTCAGGGCGAGGAACTGCCCGCATCAGCTGGTCAGCCAAAGTATCATCAGCGCCCACCATGACCTCTACTACGGAAGAACCACCTCATGAACACAGAGTCAACACCAGACTTGACATTGAAAAGGATGACATACAAGCTGTGCTGCCAATTTCTAAGGTAATTTAACGACTTGTTAACCGTTGTCATATCATCTTCCGCAACTTACATAAAATTAATTCAAACAGGATTTATAGCATGTTGAAAGCATTTATAGGGATATTCACGGCCTGCTCTTGATTAAAACTTTGAGATACTTTCAGTGAAAGCATAACACTTTAAAAGATGTATGTTCTTATGAACGATCTACTACCTACCAATTTACTACGATTAACGGGTGTTAACACCTATATATTTTTATCTTACTTTCCATTTAAAACGTATCTTTGTAATAAATGCGAATAGTGATTACAATCACGAACACCCACTCGATTATTCGACTATTATCGAGACAGGTGCTCGAAATCAACAATTTATTAAGACATCGATTGTAAGCGATAAATTACCCGAAAGGTATTTTCTTAGTAATTAATGGAACGAATGGAGCCCCTTTTATTACTATAACGATATCTTTATTGGGTTCCAAAGCTTTTTATGAGTGTCTCGTTGCGAACGACCCTGTGTAGTCAAATAGATGCGGTAATTATTCTTGGGTTCATAAATGGCACGTCGAACTTTCATATTACTTATTTTCATCTGAATTATATTTTAATTTCTGAAGTATTATTATGTCTGCTACGAGCGTGATTGTACGAAATAGCTGAGATTAACTTTTAATGGTACACTCTTAGTATGAATGAAGTGGTGTAATGGTAGCTTTATCGCGAGCTAATGGAGGCTATGGTGGGTCGCAGCCGCCCACCGCGCCCACAGTGTGGCTGCTCGCGCTCGAGCGCTCGGCTTGTTCGCCTCCGTCACATTGTGAATACTTTACTGATCATAATTATTCATCGATAGCAAATGTCTGTTATCAAATTCAATGAACATAACTCAACATTTTGCGGTATCATATAATACCGTCTTTATTTTATAGACGGTTCGCAAAAATAAACTTTCTCTATTCTAAAAGAGGTAACTTATTATAATATTTGACGTTAATAGCGCTATTCTTTGAGAAATAATTTTACAGCCATTAGTCTGCCACAATAACGAATTAGGGATCAACAAATTTAAAACAAAACACTTAAATTACATCAAACTTCAAGAACACGATCCACGTTTATTATCTTTTCAAGCAATTTGGCTTTTTTCCATTTCTTGTAACACGGATTCATAAATTTGAACGTTCTATTAAATTGGGGAATCGGGTTGTGAGCCTTTGGGGACTCGTGTGGCAGACAAATACATTGTTTCGGGCGCCCGTATAATTTTCATACGTCAGCAGCAACGTGTGCGGTCCCGACGGTGCGGCTTTAAATGAAGTTACAGAATAATATTTATAAAGCAATTAGTTTATCTCAATATTAGCGTGGAGTCATTAAGTCGGGCCTCGGGCGCTCTGGCTGGAGTGGGCAGAGTGGGCTCTTCATATCTGCTCACTGACGGATGAACGCTCGCTCCTTGTCTACCGCCCAACTAGATGATTAAAGCAATTAAATTACGACGTGAGTGATGGAGTGTTTGTATGTGCGACTTCACTATTGTGGCCGTAGATTAATAGACAGTGGCCATTATTAGAGGTCTGAATTACTTGTTTGTGTCTATCGTCACCTATAAAACCTGTAGGCCGCCTAGGACAGTTAGGAAATAAAGAACAGTAACTTTACTGGGTACTTGGGTGCTCTCTAGGTCACGTGAATTTATTACCTAAAGCTATTTTAGAGAAAGTAATAGTGCTTAATCTGTCCTCAAATTAATACCTTTTAACATCGGCAGGGTTCGAATCATTCTTTTTAACGATCTCCAGGGTTACATTAACAAGTGTTAATCAACTGATTACTTCTGACTAATGGATTATTTTATTACTATCTACGGCTTAGGTGCTTTTTCTCACCTGCCTTTACGACTATGAAAAGAACAGCCCGTCTCATTCAATTTCATTGCTGAAGTAGCTTTAAAAGCAACAATAATTTTGACGAAGATCACTGCATATTCGATAGGATAAATGTATTTATTTTTGTATCTTGAATTAATAATAGCAAGATGATTATTTTATGTCTGAAAGAATATTCCATAACAATGAAAATTGCAAAAAAAATAATGTGAAAAAGCAATAGAATTTTTCTAAAGTGATTCCCATAAAATTCTCAAGAAACAATTAAAAATAATTAAGTGTATAACTCGAAAAATATCAAGAATCGCGGAAAATACATGGGGTATTTTCGGATAACCCTAGGCTTGAGGAATCTTCTTTTTTTATGGCGTCACATACTTATTTGGGCCACTCTGGTTCATGTTCAGGAATATGTTTCACTGTATAGTCTGTGAATCGTAACAGTGAATAGAAAATAGAGAGACGCATATAGTGTCTATGCTAGGGCATCGTTACCAACAACTCAGCCTTTCGCGGTCCATCGTTACCAAGCTTGGTGATAATGAGGACCAAATTCTCAAAAGTTGTAATTATCTCAAGGTGAATAATTTGATATTTTTCCACTAGAACTGGGAGGTCTTAAACACAGCCGTGCTGACGGGTCGTCAGGTGTCTCAGGCGATGAAGGTGCTGATCGTGTCACAAGCAGGTCAGGTCGCTGACGTCACTCTGCAGAGCTCCTGCCATTCTGAGGATGAGAGCGTGCTAAAGGTAACAGTGAAAATAATGTGAGGTTAATTAAATCAAGCGTTTTTCTCTGTAAGGAATAGGCAACGTGTCGCTTCAGGAGATAGGTATAATGAAGCGAAAAGGTAAAAATACGGAATTCCATATTTATATTGTGACGGAATAATAATTCAAAGTAGCTACCAAATTGACTCCCTACGTCAATTTGTCGTGTTATAACCATTTCTTACAACCGTCTAAGAATTACATTATCTTCCGATTTGAATATATTTACCTACGGATAATTTAAGTTTGTAGTTCTCGCCTACGTTAGCTGCCAGAATTTACATAGAGTTATTTTTAGATTTTCTTACTTATCTATTGATCTTTCACCTGATAGCTTTGGTATTATCTTACAAGGGAAAGATTGTGAGTAATTTCTTTTACCTACAGACTTAAAATAATGAAGAAAAAGCTTTTTTTAGATCAGGGGGCCTAAAACGGCCACATTAGCAATTTCTCTCATTTGACACAAAAGCAATTCATCATTTGTGGACCTTTTCATTCCGTCTCCATAGAAAACTGTCAAACAGATGAATTATTTCGTAATATGAATTGCACGCAGATCATTATTATGAATTGCAAGTTTGTGACTTTTACAATGATTCATAATATTTTCCTATTATGATTCTGCCAAAGTGGCCGTTTTAAACCCCCTGAGCTTTTAACTTTCAAATGTCGGCTTTTGACTCTTTTATCGGCTTTTATCATCATTGAATATTGTTGTAGGTATAAATTAAAGACCTGTCTTCTACATCACTACCATAGAATATTACTAAATGTACTTCACTAGTAACGGTATTATAAACTCTGTAGTCTGTGGTAATCTCTCAAATATAGAACATACCCATCCCGTATGCGGAGTTTTTTAAGCTAATATACAATATAATTTGATCGTGTATAGCTAACTCCACGCCAGTTTACCTAGCTATCAGGGACCCTGTCCCTACCGCACCTAATAAATTGTAGGGCAGGTGATGTGAAGTGCAGGTCAAGGTGACATTTAACAGTTGATAATTCAAAATCGATTGACGAAGGCCTTCTAAAGCCCGCTTGCGTGGTGCAAATAAACCACTTAAATGCATTTAGCGCTAAACCAAGGTATTTAAGACATCATTCTGTCTGTCATCTTCAAACGACTGACAGAAACAGAAAAATGATTTAAATTCGTTTAGCGTTAAGGCTCTTACATACTGGCGTGACTTGTCGCGCGACGCGATTTTTAACAAAACAATTTCTGAGAAAACTTCACGGCAAACAATGCGACGGCGTCGCGTCGCGCGATAAGTCGCGCCAGTATGTAACAGCCTTTAAATGTGTTTAGTGTTTTGTGGTGCAAGCGGGTCTTGACTAATAATAATTACTTAAGTGTACTTATTTGTTATCCCCCAGGTATCATCGTCATGCAGTTCAGTATACGTTGACGGCTCAGAGATCCGTGGTTCGTCGAACGCGTCCGTGATTGTCAAATACGGTACTTACACCGGACTGGCGCGGTTCACGGTGTGGATGCCCGAATACCCTCTGGAGATTGATGTCGATGACAACAGACTGTCGCAAATCAAAGGTAAACATCTTTGTGATCGATCAAAGTGTCAGTTTGTGTTGTTGCTCATTATTCGCACTTGTAGTGTCTTGGATGATTGAACGTTTAAGTACGAATTGAATAAATTGACTTTGAAGTTTTTGGAATAGGTACTACGGTGTCTACTAACTTGTACTTAACTTTGTTTAAATTTCTTGGAAACAACTTAAAGTTTTTAAATTCCAGTCTTATCTAATTAAGTGAGTAGACGATCACCATTTACGGAGTACTTGATTGACGATAAACTATGAATCAACTACTACTTTTGACTATTTTAATTAAGTAATTACTTTTCAGTAAAGAAGTAGATTTGAAAGACTTACCTAAGTAATAAAAAAGAATGAAGGCACAATTTTTTTAATAATTCTTTATAAGTACCGCGACATATATCTGAATAATGTACGACATAGGTTGGAAAGTCCCGGATGACGCAAACACGAAAGAGCGGGCGAAGCGCTCGCTGTCTGCGCGGGGTTGGGGCGGCGCCAGACCTGACAACACCAACTCGCTGTCCGAGCAGCGCTCGTGCCGTCTGCGGTACCAGCAGAGCAATGTTGAGGTAATTGTGGCATTTTATTAACATCACGCCTGTAATCCCCGAAGGGATAGACAGAGGTAGATTGTACACCCACATTTCGCCAGTTATATTTAAGTCCCATTCCCATGGAGCCGAGAGCCTATTGCCATCAACCGGGTACAAATCCAGACTTCGGGCTGCTGAAATTCCTGATGCAATAAACCCAGTAATACTTTGCCCGACCCGGGAAGCGAACCATGTGCTTATGCTCAGCAGTAACTGTTGTGACCACTAGATCAACGAGGGAATCTAATTTAATTATATGGGGTTTTTTTACGAGCAGACCTGGTAGGCGGTGAAATTAGACTTTCTGTATTCGTTAAGATCATTCATGTGCTGTGACTTCGTAGCCGCCCAGGCTAGAATTGAACACCTAACACCACATTTAGGTACTTTATGCCAATTTGGTTTAGTTAAAATCTGGCTACGTATCACCCTCTTTTCTCCAACAATTAACGTAATTTTATCAGAGTGATTGCTTGACGGTTTGAGTACCTAATAGCCAGGTACTTTACAACGCCAACTCTTGAGCGATGTGTAGGAGCATAATTAGCCCTTTATGTTAAGAAAAAAACCCTCAAAATTGCCTGCGATAAATGGCAGTGGGCTCGCCCCCCAATCACGTTGATTGTCGTAAGTAACAGTGGGTGTACCTTTGTATTGCAAAGGTCACAAACACAAAGTTTGCGTGACATTTTAAAAGTTTATTTTAACCCTTTTTTTCCTTGTTGTGTAGGTGTACGCCCGTTTCCTGGCGAAGGACCACGACTCGGGTCGCGTGTCGTACTTCGTGTCCCGTCGGACGTGGCTGAAGGTCACAGAACTCGTGTTGACACGAGTCTCGGACCCTCGGATTGCATCACTGCGAGGTCGCGTGCTGCAAGGACGCAGCACTGGACGAACTGAAGTGCAAGTGTTGTCGCCTATTACAGGTAATTTATGGCCCTATGTATTTCCGTGTGTAGACTGATTTATTATCCCTGTGTTTAAAAACGTTACCTAGAGAAATGAAACGATTAAACGTTAAAAAGTATGGTTAAGCAAACGTTATCAATACTTAACTTTAAACAACGTTTATAAATAAGAGGGTTAATGATGTGAATCGGCAGCATCTGATTACTTGAGACTAATTGGAAGCTATGGGATTATTACAACAAATAATAGACAGCAGGCAGGAACATCCTTCGTATTATGCGATAATGCGCACACTAATCCGTTCGCGTAGGAGGTGATCCTGAGGGAATATAAGCTTTGTAATGATAGAGAAATATTCTCTCGTAACCTTATTAGGAGGTTCATTGTATACCTATGTGGAGAAGTGGCCATTATATTGAACAGTAGGTAATTATGTGTCAGATACAACATATCACCCAAAGAACATAACTGTGCCGCATGGACCTATCGCAACATTCACAACTTGTTGTGGCCTTGTAGAAGTTGTAGACGAGACTTATGTTTTATCGCTAGACTTAGACGCCTTCCTACCTCCAAGTAGGTACCTAACTTGGGAAGACTCGAACTTCATCTTATCGTGTCTATCTCCAATTGGCGCTTCCAAATCCTTTCGTGACTCAACGAAATCCTAGAAGTTAGTCGATTGACGATAATTCGCCCGAAACTATCAGATTTTAAACTTGTGTCTGGGCAAGATAAGAATTCCAAGTTGTTACTTTTGTTAGTTCCAAGAGTTACAAGATAATTCTGACTAGTCTATCTCAGCGGTTTTACTTAGGTCTAGGTTTTAGTTAGTCTGAGCCCGGATTATGATATTTATGTAGGTAGGTAGGTAGGTATAGGAAGTTACCTATGTACATAACCCAAATATTAATAATTTGGCCTTAATCTCTGAGAAAGCCTCTGCAAAAGCGACCGCAGATTTACTGTGAATTTGAGATTTCATTGTAAGTATACATAAATACATAGCCCACACTTTAGATTTACGTAATCTAAGCTAAATAAGATTTTGTGAAGGTAGGTATGTCCCATTAGGTAAAGTTTTCAGTAGTATTTTGCCAAGATCACAAATATTATTTCCTTTTGTATTTCTTTATTTATATTTTGTCTTTCCTAAAACCAAAGTTTGAAGTTCATACTTAGAACTATGGTTTTAAGCATTGAGTCGATGGACAATGAAGTCATGTCGCTCGTAGTTACCTACTTAATCGAAAATTATGATTTTATAAAAAATCGTATTTTTTTATGTTTTATTCCTTTTTGATACTTAGCTTAGGTCTGTAAAGTTTCGCCATGGAATTTAATAAAAACAACTTTTAAATGCATGCTATTCTTTCTCTAGGCCGTGTGATTGGTCTGCGTGAAGTCCGCGTGGGTAACGACAAGGTGTCAATCTCGCGTCTCTTAGTGCGCGTCATATCCGGCCTGCAGCTGAACATATCGCCCGACACCGCCATCGAGAACGGATACGTATCCGAAACTACAGTCACCAGGCGACTTACAGCGCAATATCAGGTTTGTTGCATGAAAATTACAATTAATCAGTTCTCTAAATCGCCGAATGTTTTTTTTATCTGAAGAAGCCTAAGTCTCAAGACAATCTCAAAGCCTATTTAGAATCCGGATATTATGGGGAAGGGATCACCACCATTTAGACCACTATGTAAGATCTTAATGAACGAACGCCAGTATTAATCGAAAGGACTTCCTTTGCTAAGACATTACCTATGTACTTAGGTAACCTAAGTAATTACCCCCTACCTACCTAAGTTAGGTTTAGGTGTACGAGGGGGTAATTACGTAGATACCTACCTACCAAATTAGTGTAGGAATCTGTATAATATTATTTGGAATGGTCTCAAAGTAATTATCCATGTAATCAATTTTGATTTGAAAGCCCAACAGTAACTAATGTGTTTGCCGAGTACCAATCATCACAGATCTAACTTATTAGGTAGGTACCTAAGCAAGCCACGAGTAGAAAATGATGGTAACCTTCATCTTCAAAAGGAAAACTTTAACTCACTTTTCTATAGTATGGAATGGAAAGGTTGAAATTGTTTATTCTGTAAGTAAAATGTCGCAATCACTTCTACACGTCAAATTAAAAAAAAACCTAATTGGAGTCGACATTTCATAACTGACTGAGGAGAACTCGGGGGTCAAGGCCTTTTTTTTTTTTTTTTTTTTTTTAATAAAAAAAAATAAAAAAAGGGGTCAAGGCCTGCCACCGCAGGTGCGGGCTTGCAGACGGCGAGCAATAGATAGCTCGCTGTCGATAAGGACCAGGCCCGGGTCGACTGTGAGTTGTGTTCCACGCGCGCCTCAGAGAGATGTCAGCACAATTGATGGGGTCCGCTAGAGCCGATGCCTGCCAGGGTTGCGGGAAAGTCCCAAAGGGATACCGGGGCCCTTGGCAACAGGCAACTGAAGGAACACGAGTGGGTTTTAGTCAGTAAAAGTCTGCCACGCCCTCCCGCTCCGCCCAGAGCGGGAGAAGCCATGATGATTTCGAACAATCAAAAAAAAAAATTTTTAATCAAGTCATTTTGCATAGGACCTGGGTATTATTTGGCATGATAGGCAATATTTCCAACTTTTTTGTCTTTTGTACAGCTGAAACTAATTCAAAATTGATATTCCAGGAAGGCCTACTGGACATAGACTTGGAGTTCTCGGACGGCAGTCACACGGCGCTGCGTGACGTGGCGGTGTCGGACTACTTCCTCGTTGTGGAGAGCCTCGACCCTGAGGTGGTCGCCTTCGCGCCTATGTATGCATCGCGACATCCCAGGGTTATCGCTGTTGGAGAAGGTATGTTGACGTCTTCGAACTCAAACTTTCTTTAAAGCTATTTGTCCAAAATGTCAAAAATGCTATATGTCCAAAAACTAGCTAAGTTCACCCTGAGGTGGTCGCCTTCGCGCCTATGTATGCGTTGCGACATCCCAGGGTTATCGCTGTTGGAGAAGGTATGTTGACGTCTTCGAACTCAAACTTTCTTTAACCTTTTGAACGCCAGAGCGTAAACGCATCGGCGCCCCTTCCGCGCCAAGCCACAAATTCAGCGCAAATACCTACAAAAAAAAATAAGGATTCCAACATCTTATCGATAACCGCTTTTCATTCCATATTTTTTAAATAAAACATTACTCGTTACATCATTCTTTTATTTAATTTGACCCTATTTCGTATCATACTATCATTAAACAGAAGTTAGAAAGTTCTAAACAACGTAAAAGCAGACATTAGAACCACAAACGAATAAAATAAATAGTAATAAAGAACATCACTAATCCCATTCGTGACGTCATCTGCTGTCGGGCAGTCTCGACTGTGGCGTGGCTGGCACGACCTTTGACAACTTCCTCGCATGCGAGTAGGGATGTGACATTGTGGAACATAATAAATAATAATCATATACTTAGTATTTAATAACAATTTAATGAATTCACTTTTAATCCGACTCTACATAACTTGGTAAACTAATATCATTCAAGTCTTTCTGCTGGCGCACTTATTAGGTTCAGTAAATTCACGTACGTTACTGAACGCTTCTCTTCTGGCACTCTGTCTAACTCAAAAGCGATGAGTCTTCCGAACGCCGCATTTCGTGGGTCGCTAGGTCCTGGTTGATCAAAATCTAACGGAGGTAAATTTGAAACATCACACTGCAATTGATTTGCGTCCCATATGCTCCATTTATACACGATTGCACTCGTAATGTCTTCTGAAGTAACTTGTGTTTCTTTCGTTGCGTACATTTTCTTTACACAAATTTGTTCTTTAGACGATACCTTTATTTTCCTTCAATTATTGAGTTAAATACGTAGGTATTTATCATCAGTATAGAAATACCAGGCTGCTATTTTATAACAGATAGATACGATTTTCGACTTTAAACCAGAAGAAATAAATAAGATATTCGATTGAGATACGTATTATCGTCCGTACAAAAATAACAGGCTGTGATTTAATAACAGATATTTGGATCTGTTATTTTTTGTCACAGTCACAGTGATAACAGATATCGTGTTTCACCTGTTACAACCCATTTCTAAACGAAATCACTAGCAGTCTCCCGTAGCGCTAATGACGTCACCGCTTGACGTGTCTTCCCGACTGTGGCGTACGCACGGCTACACATCAAGCTATACATTTCTAGGTTATGCTGATCTCGCATTGTATAAGATTTCCGTACAATGCGAGGTCAGCTTATACTGGAAATGTATAGCTTGATGTGTAGCCGTGTGTACAGGTTACTGTTTATGCGCTATTGCGTAGGGATGCGCGAGAGTGGACAGAAAAATATCGATCGATAGATATCAATAATGATTTTTTTCTAAAATTTTATAAATATTATGCATTAGGAATATTCAGATACGAATGTTTGTCATTAAAAAATAATTGTCGAAGTAATAGTAAACTATTTTTAATGAAATATTTCATAGATTTGAAATATAATCTACCTTACTTACCCATCACTAGCTGTCGTGTCTTGCCGACTGTGGCGTGACGAAGAACACTTTTTTACGGATTCCGATTAGCAATTTTCGATGATTGTTTTGTCTAGTGAAATGTAATTAATTGATATATCTTTATGCCATTTTACAATATATCATTAATATAGTTTTTAATAATAGTAAAAAGAAACACAGAACACTTAATTTAGTACATTTATTTTGCACTTAAAAAATGTCGTTTTCTTGTCGGCTGTAGACGACGGTGGCGTGTTGGGCACGTTTTCATTTGTCGTCTATACCCGACCGTGGCGTTCAAAAGGTTAAAGCTATTTTGTCCAAAAACTAGCTAAGTTCATTAGCTGTGTAACTTTCATAGCAAAGTTCCCTTATCTTCAGGATGTATAATAGAATAGGATAAGAAGCATTCTCCTGTTAACTATGCGATCACAGAGGCCCTAGACAAAGTGACATTCTATCAGCGAAAACGATGATGGAAAAGGCAAAAATGTATAGGACTGACATAAGCTAAAGAAAAGCTTATGTCAATTCTGTTGAAAGTCGTTGTAGAAATACGAAGCGATTGTCACTTGTCTAGGCCCTCAGATCTATGTAGTTAACAAGCGGAATGTTCTTGATATGAAGATGGCGTTGATTCATGGCTATTATATTATGTAGATTTGCATTATGATCAACGTGCATGTACCTGACTGACCACATTAGGTATTTATTACAAGTCTTTCACACATCCAAAACATACGTACCGGAAAATCATAAACCTTTTTTGCTTCGCCATAGTCGGGTAACTATATCACATGCTAGTCAACTCCTCAAATTCAAACTACACATTCCAGGAAGCGGCGAACTCCTCCGAGTAACTCTTCTAACCCCCGAACAATGCCGAACCGGACCTTTACGCCGCGTGGCTCTTCCGGGCAAGGGCGACATGAAGACTCCGGCAAACATCAAGAACATTCCCGGCGCGATCGCGACCGCGGCCGCTAGTGTGGACGTCGACTTCAGCGGAGGGGACGCGCCGCAGAGGCCTGATACGCCGCAGAATGATGATATTATGGCCAGGGGAGGCATGAGGAGCGGGATGGCTGAGCTTGGAGATATTCTTAAAGGTATGTAGGTTTATTTAAAAAAATCCGATTATTGTATGCTTGATCTCTTTGGAAGATTTAATTGCTTTGAATATCCTCGTGGTTACCGTCTGTTTAGAGGAGCGTTAGGCGCGGGGCCCACAGAAGAGACGTGGTTGACGCAGACTTCATCTGGCACAAAACGTATAGAAAAGACAAGACGCAGGCGCGTCGCTTTTCCATCTGCATACTATTGCCGCGTCTGCGTCCCGTCGTCTCACGTATCTTCTGTGTGGCCAGCTCCTGAGCTACTCTTTGAGGCAGTTGGTTGCACTCCTGACATTGGTTACAAGCTAAACCGCTTGCCTTATTGCCTATGTGTTGTTACGTAAACGCAATGTGGTCCTAATATTACAGTGTACCAAAACCTAAAATAATAACGCCGTATGTCATGTTACCAGCAGATCTCCACCATGTTCATGACATGCACGAAATACATGTGAGACTGAGCTGAAAATCGTTATGTTCTAGGCTACCCATCATTCAAGGACGAGGGTAACCACGAGCCGACGATCGCGCAGGCGCAGCAGTACAACTCCATCTACCGGAACAACCCCGCGCCGCACTCACAGCACCAGACCGCACAGACTTCTGTTGTCATCGGTTAGTATTGCCACATTTATGTATTTATTTACTACCTGGTTTTTGCGACTTGACAAAACATCGAGATTTCTAAGTTATATGTAATTTTAATATTAACGTATTATACACATAAAACTTCCGGAATAAATTCTCTAAACGATGGTGCAACCCTCATCAAAATCTGTTGCGTGGTTAAGAAGAACAACGCGGACATACAGGCAAACACGAAAAGCGACTATAATATGTATAGAAGATCTCCAACATAAGATATAATACAATACATACTTAACACACATTGTAATTAGCATACCTATCTATAACTATCTGCCTAATGTAGATATATCGAATCTAAAGTTTATGTTTTATTTTACAGGAATATACGTGGTACTCGGTGCATTCTGCTTTGCAATTGTGGTGAGTTAGATTTTTTTTACTAGTTTTATTAATTTGCTTGCACTAAGTATTTAGTTTGATGAGGTTATGTCACATCTGCGAGTATTATTTAGTGGAACATAAATTAATTTCATTTCTCATTACAAAAAGAGTTCTAACTTTAGTCCAAGCCCAATCTTTTGAACCAGAAATGAATTTTCGAGCCAGTTACCAGCCTGTTAACTTTATTCCGACGAACGAAAAGTTCTTAATACAAAAACGAACTGTAGAACCGAGTCTAAGTTGTCAATTTTGTATTAAGAACTTAACGTCAGTCGGAATAAAGTTCAAAATATATTTCCGGGCTCAAAGGTTCCAGCTTGAATTAGAGTTAGAACTAGTTTGGTAATAAGACAGAGTGCAACAAATTAAAAAATATCTATATACACTGTGTCTACGTCTCTCATCCAACAATGAAATTGTGCTCTTCTATCTTTATGTATTTTTCTCTTTTAAGTGTTTTTGATAAATCGATTTTGTCTCCAGGTATTTGTGGTATCGTGCGTAGTATACGCGACCCGCGTGAAGCCCTCGAGCGCAGAGCGCGCAGGCGGCGCGGCGCGCGGGCCGGCGGCCGAGGGCGGGCGCCTGGGGGGCCTGGGGGGCCTGGGGCCCGGCCTGGTCGGGGCCACGCTGGGCCTGGCGCGGGACAAGCCCAACAGGGAGTCCACTACTAACGCACATGACTGGGTGTGGCTGGGTAAGATTTTATCTTTATTACTTTTGTATGCATGATATCTCAGTTTCATATCTGTTATAATACCTTGCTTGATACAGTTAACTGCCAGTCAAGTCAGTAAGTAGTAAGTAACACTTGAATTACGAAAACCGACCTAACTGCTACGACTTATAGGCGAGACTGTTAAACTGGCAAAATGTTACCAATAACCTGCGGTAGAATGTATCTACTTTAATACGGGCAGTAGTTTTGTATTTAATTATTAAATACAAACAAATTGTTACCAATATTTATAATGCTCGTAATCCTAAAGACACTCAATAATTGAGTCAAAAATGAAGCTTTCAACTTTCCAGGACGCGCGACTATCGAGCGGAACGGCAACCGTCACCCTGCGAACAGAAACTCGGCACAACAGACCGACAACGGCAACACTGAGATGAGGATCACCGCCAACCCGTTGAACTACAACTACGTGGACCCCGAGGACGCCATACGAGACAACGGGAACGTTATGGTGACCAGCTTCGACAACCCCAACTCCATCGAGCTGCCGTCGCAGAATGATAAGAAGGTCATTGACACCACCACGTATTGTAAGAAACCGCGACACGCGCGCCATCACTCCGGCGATGGACACTGGCAGTAAGTGATTTTTGCAAATTTTTAAGCTGTTTGCACTTATTATTGTTATTTCAAAGCAATGTGATGTTTGTTCTGTGTTTTTATTAAAATCCACTTCTGGGTTGGTATTTTAACATTCTCTTCGCACAAAACTTTCTATGATTGTTGTCACTAATATAACAAAAAATAAATGGATTTCTGTGGGTAGCACGCTCCGTCTTGCCTTGTGCCATTGTTCTTACCTGTGTCTTTAATCAAGCTTTGCGCTTAGTAGTTTTTTCTGTGCATTATTGTAATAATTATGGTATAATTTACTCCATTTGGTCTACAGGACGGACGCCAACAACCCAGACGACTACCGACCTCCCGTCCCACCCCACAGGAACACATCAACACCACAGCCGCAACTGCCAGTGCCACCACGAAACCCCAGCAAAGTGAGGAGAAATAGACAGTATAGTCCAAACATTCTGTGCGAAATGTACGAAATATCTTTATTAATATATCATGGTGTTTTGCCAGATTTTGCCTGACACAGTCATGCCGCCCACAAGACGAAATCATTCCCGAAATCATCAAAAGAAACACGACCGCTATTACGACTCCCGACGATCTCCAGAAAATGGCCGCCGCTCAGACCGGTAAGTGCAACTACTTTTTTACAGTAGTTTGGTATCGTCGTCCTTAAGTCGTCGCTGACCAAATAATTTTCTATTTTCAGAATTATTGATTTAAACAAACTGGACTCCCCCTACTTATTGAACCGAGACATGAAAGATTACAAACGCGATTCGAACCCGGCTCCCCTTAGAAATGACCTAGAAGACAACCCAGTGGAAAAGCTAACTGACAAGGACGACTGCGCACGATTATTTGAATTCGACAACGACGCTCCTCTCGTGATGGAGAACAAGGACTACAGAGAGATCGTCGGCCTCAACAGAGGCACCGACGACTCGCGACGAACGTTCGCCAAACCTGAAAGCCCCGACTATATGCACGACTCTGGAATCGGTAATTACCTATCTCTTCCAATTAAGTATTTTCATTCGATAGAAGTATGGGGTACTAATGAGCTAAATGTCTACAGGCCTACCTGAAGTACAAATGAGGCACAAGAATAGATCCAAAGAGTCAAAAGGAGATTTCGTGGAGGCCAACAAGAACAAAGGTGAGTTTTAAACATAACCTGATCTTTCCTCATCTAAAACACTTAGTTAGACATACTGTGAAAGAAGTCAACAATGAGTAACGTGGAGTTGTGGTGCAGGGAGCAACTCTCCGGAGGTGAAGCGCGCCACGATAGTGGGCAACCCGATGTACTCGCGCGGCGCGGAGTCGCGCGAGCCGGCCGAGGCGCTCGGGCTGGACGAGCTGCACATGGACTACGATCAGATCATGCATTATTTCCACAACCTCAAGGTATAAACCGCCACACACCGTCCCACCTGCTTCTAGTGTAGTGTTGCTGTGTGCTTGCATCGATACCGCTGCCACGTCACGCGCCGCCGGCACGACGCGGCTCTATCATGTGTTGTCTCGATGTTCGATGTACCTTCTTATGAATGATAGAGCCTCAATTTTGATGCATTTAATATGAAATTTAGGATAATATTTTATATGAGTACTTACCTTTTTTATGACTATACATACGAATGCCGTGCAGTATTATAACACGTAATTATAGCTGTTAAGATTCATTTTAAGTACCTACTCATTACTTCACCTGCAGCAAATTCGATATTTTGGGTGATCGCCTAGACACAACATTCCACTTCTCACCTCTCTCGAACCATTATTTATTTTGTCATCAATGTAGAATGCTAGAAAGCAGCTAACTCTTACCACTAGCATAGAAAGTAGTCTCTAACTTCCACGATTCTATTTAGAAATTTTACCCTATAGATTTTGCTGCAGAATTGTGACTTATGTATTTTTAAAATTTTTCGCAGGAATCAAACGCCTGAGTAGAGCAGATCATTGCAAAGATCCGGCAGATATTGTCTACGTTTAAATATCAGCATATCATCAAAGCTCCGCCAATCGACGTATACAATGCACCCACTGATACGTCCGGGGCAGCCGGGCTGGAGGCTAGTACCATTGACTCGCACAACAACAACGCGTTCCCAGACGCGCACATTTACGAGAACGTAAGCAACGGCAACACGGTCGCACCCACGCAAGTGCTGTGCGACTCCATCGCTCACAAAAATAATTTCATGAAAACTCAATTGAAATTCTTGTTAGAGCACCTGAGCGAAGCTTACGAGTAAAGTTGTTGACAGTCAATGTACTATCCTCGATACAATATGTGTCTCAAAGTGGATCCTTGCAGTGATCGAAATCGAAACTATACAAATTGTAACTGTTTTATACATAATAATACTATCGTTAAACGTATTTACTCTAGTCATCTACAAAGCTGCACATATTTAAAGTACCTAATAATGATAATTGTGTGCATGTAGTTAATACTCATAATATGTCAATGAATATAATAAATTATAAATATTACTCACGCGAGGTTTGTCTGTATATCGATATTACTATCTCCTTATGGTAACGGGCTAATTTATTGCTGTACACTAAGCGCCGTATATCCTTGCCTACGATTCGCGAACCTTAGGATATTATGTCGCTATTGTAATATTCCCATACCAAAAAAACGTTGCATTCGTTCTAGATCTGTATATATTTTTCCACTAGAAGGTAAAAACGCTACCTCACTTTTATCTTAACTTAGAGCTTAGCTAATGTACGCAAGTTAAACGTAAAAATGCATTTATTTTATAAATCTCTCGATGCAAAATCACTTTCATTTTCCCGCCTACCGTGTATTGGATAATGAAACACAATAGTTATTATGATTAAGACTGCAAATCGCCAGTTTCTAGGGAATATAGTATTTAAGTATAGTTTAAGATACAGAACTAGTCAAATATATTATTCTTATAATTAATCTGAGCTAATTTATTTGCTCAATTCTCTACTGTTCCAGTGTTTCAGAAAGGGCTTAATTGTCTACTAAAATCTTTTAAAATATTTAATGTGAACTTGTTCGATTTATATATTGCTACGTAAAGACAGCCTAATTAAATTTAAATACGGAAATTAGTTTCGTTTCGTCAGAAAGCACTGAATTATTCATTTGTAGACTTATTTAAATTAATTTTAATAATAATTATTATAGAAACAAAAACTGTTTACTATAAGATATAAATGGAATATTCACTATGTACCAACATTTCACAAGTCAGTAGTAACAATGGTTTAAAGTTGTGATAATATGACTGCTAGGGATTGATTTTATATGCAGTCTACTTTATAAATAAAGCCATATCATATATAAATGTAACGCTTGTATGATATTGTAAACACATTATTAATTTATTGAAAATGTAAATTGCATTTACTTGTAAGTTAGTATGTTAGGCTTTGTAAATATTGTTATGACGTTATATAATTTATAGGTACATATGGTGGAGATGACAATGCAGAATAGAAAATATATGTGGTAGAAGTTGCTTATCATAATATGGACAGAGTAGAGTTGCACACAATATGATGAGATGTTTCATGTCTGTTACAATTGTACACTAAATAGTAAATGTTTTATCTTGTATTGTGTATTATTAATGTGACCCTAAAATAATGTAATAATAGGAGCAGTGGACTACAAACTTGTACTGTTTACTTTTAGCAACAGATGGCAGCCTAGTGTTCTGTGGAACACATATCAGCTTGCACTATCTTTATTCGTGAACCATGATACTCTCTAAAATACTAATAGCGTGTTGTTTGGCTTTTGTCGTTAGGTTAGGGACGAGTCATAAGATACTAAGTACTCTACGCTGTAGTATTTGTTACTGTAATACATTTGTTTTTGTTGAGTTTTTGCCATAATTGTAAGAAAGGAGTTTATGAAGTAATTATTGCTACAAGGTTTAATACATGTATGCAAACTGAGGCTTGTCACGAAAATCCTTTCATGAAAATGTCAAATTTAATAAACCATTATTAATTACATGTTGTTTTATTTATTGGAGTGTGAATAATTGGTACTAAAAGCCTAGCACAGGCATATGTAGCTTACACTCATTTACCCAATGTTAATGGAAAAAAAACGTTAGGTGCCTTATTTTAGGGGTATGAGGAACAGGGTGTAAAGTTCACTCATCCACCATAGAAAAGGGAGGATCCTCCTACCAGTCGGGTGTTGTGTCTGGCGGGCAACTGCCCAAAGATTGGTGTATAAATGTCCACTGCACGGTAAACTTTAATTGCGCGATGCAGGATTTATGTGACGTCAGGTCTTTGATCCGTAGTTCGCATGTGGCGATGTAGATACCGCCACACTTACACTAATGTGCGCTTTTCTCATTTCTAACCGGACAATATAATGATATTGTCAGGTTAGAAATGCACGCAGGGAAGTAAAATGTATGAAAATACATGAAAACGCTTTTAAATGCCCAAACACGATAACGTAATAACGTATTTCGATACATTTTATGGACGTGGACATCCACGGTAATATCGTCACGTTAGAAATTATAAAAGCGCACATTGCGTTTATCAAGTATTTGTATGTCTCGAAACCGAATAATAATAAACATGAAGTACCTACCTACTTGTATTTTTTAATGTTCAGGCCTGATAAATCAGAGGTAGTAAAATAAAATCTGCAAGTATTAACTCAATTTCTGTATTTTAACTACTTATGATCTAAATAATAATATTTACAAATATTTTCCATACCAGCGGTGGTCAAAGGGCGACAACATCCTGTGACATCCTCCCATATTGTTTTGTATGATGTACTTCATCGTATAATAATTCTGGTTGTTCTCTTCCAACCATTTCTCTTGATCAGCCTTCTTTTTCAAGATATCCATCGAAACGGCCTCAGCTTTGAATGGTAACCGCTCAGCTACTATTTTCAGCATTGGGTAAACCTGAAATGCAGAAAACGGGTCAATGAAATATTGAAAATAAGGAAAAACTTTTTACAAATAAAAGTTATGGTGAAATAAAGAAACTCACATACATACAAACATGAACTCGGAAAACACTCCTTTTAGGGACTACTTTACGTTTTGTTTGTTTTGCAGTTGTAGTACCCCACACAAACTATGTAACACTACTTACTATGTGAAGATAAACCACATAATCAACATAGATAAACTGGATTAAAAACCTATTAAAACTTACTGAAGAACTGCTACGGAAAAGTTAAAGTGCTCTTCCGAAGGAGATCGCAGACGTAAACCGCAAGCGGTAACGTCGCCCAATCGCAGCGACACTACTGGATTGATTTTAATGTAAATACGAAAACGCTTCCGTAGGAGGCGAAATTACCGCCTGACGCTTTGATCGAGCTTCGCTTCGACCGCAGACTGCAAACCAGTAATCGGTCACTGGCTGTTACTAAGACTTCTTTTTAGACTGAAATCACCATCGCGAGTCTGAAGAAGAGAAATGTCGCTGCCGTCGAAATTGTGACGCCGCCGCCGCGTTCGGAATGACAACCATAGCGGCATGTCGACTCGCTGCGGTCTGTCAACGCGATTGGACGACCAGTGTCGCCTTATGGCGCTTGCGGTTCGCTGTTGCGGTCGGGTCGCCTCCGGAAGAGTACCATAATAAAATTTATATGGGCGTCTTCTAGCAAATGAAAAAAGAATGACGTAAATTGGCTTAGGAATAACAGAGAAATCGGAGTGGGTGCATGAAATAAAAATATTTTCAAACAATCTCTTCTTATTTTGGAGTCTGTTAAAATTTTTTACCGACTTTTTTATTCCTATTTAGATTTTTAACTTAAAATAATAAAAAGCTATGGAATATAATTATAGGAAAAAGCCTTTGGTTTAGCCAGGAGTAACCTTTTCAGTAAAAATAGCACCCTTTAGCACAGTCCTAAGTGATACCTACTATTATTGTAACAAAAAGGTACCAACTACTAACAGCACATCAGCATTGATAGCTGCTCACCCCCATCATGGGTAACGTGGTTAAATATTGTTGAAATTTTACGACATGTGAACTAGTCTGCGAGCTCTGAACAGCAGAATGGACACCATGGACTAAAAAAAAATACACATACCTCAGCATAGTCACACTTGCCGCCGACTTCAAGGATAATCCTGCCCGCTTTGATGGGAGTGACGTAGTGGTCGATGGCTCCTTTACCTCCGCCCATACGTTGGCCTTGACCTTTCTTTGTGACAGGCTGCCATGGAGGATCTACTCGCCAGATAGCAAACATTCTCTTCTGATCTAACTTCCTTGCAACTACTAGACGGGCCATTTCAAAATGTTCAGAACGCATTCTGCCACCACCAGTAGCCTGAAAGGTATTAAATCAGTTAAAGCTTAGTTCAAAACTCATGTTGAATTTAGTTTTATTATTTAAAATTACTTAGTAATATTTACAATACAATGCATCATTTGAAATGAAATAACAAATTACAGAAGAAAGCTAGATGATATTTGAATGCATCTTAGCACATGAAAAAAGAAGGATGATTTTAAAACTTACTACAACACCATATTGCTGCAACTGTAGGTTTGTGTGTAGAGGCTCCGGACCACGCATGTAGCGAAGACGCTTTTGCATTTTAGGTGGTTTCAAGTTTGAGGGGTATGTGGGCACCTTGTCATAAATACGAAGCCTCTGACGCTCAGGTATATCAATATCTGTATGCAATTATTTAGGTTTATATTATGGATATGGTGAGGTATATAATATACAGGTTTTTTTTCTAGCCAGTATGGTTAAATTCTAAACGTAATGTTGAAGAAAATAAAATAAGTATGTCACATTTGTTTTTTACAAAATTTTAATTTTCTTTATTTAGCCCATGGAATTACCCAAACTGACTGGTAAATAAGCATGGGCAACATGGGTTTTAGCATTGATTTAGCTGGGAAAAACACATAAATAATATCTCCATGCAAGACTGATACTAGCAGGCCCTATTCTCTCAGCTGTATTAATAAAATAATGAATACTAAAATATTTATTACTATTTTTTTATTTTTTGCTTTAACATTGTGGGAACCCAATACAAGTATACAACAATGTAGTCTCAATTTCCACTCTTAGAGATGTCACACATTACAGGCCCTGGTGGCCCATAAAAATTGACTTGTAAACAGCCTCTCTCTTGGCCCTTGCCACAGCTTGCCTAATATGAAATGTTTACAAGCCATGTGCCTGATTAGATTTCCCATCAGCAACTTGGCCGGACTAGGTATATGACTTTTGAAAAAATGTTGGAAGTCACAAACTTTTACTTATTAAACAGAAGTCTAAGGCCCGTATTACAGAAGGAAACTCAAGTATTGATCTCTGTTAAAAACTAGTTTTAAGTCCGCTTTTAATTTTAGAACGTTGCTCAAGCATAGTTTCATTGATCTTAGTTCAACTGAGTTTGGCTTTATTTTACATCGCTACTCAGTTACTCAATCGAACCCAAGCAGTGATCAAATCTGTAATCACCCAAGTGTGGTCGAGACCGCGCTTGAGCATAGATTGTCATGTCAAATTGTCAATATTTCTTCTGTTCCAATAGTGCAATGTCGAGTTCTGTTGATATTTTTTTAAATTAGGTACCTACTATCAAAATCATAATCGATATATTTGAAGAGGTAGATAATTATAATAACTTATTTAACGATAATTCTATTATTATGTGGAGATGTCGATGACTGTGGGGATGATCCGTGAATAAAATCAGCTAAACAAATAATTAAAATGAAAACAACAAACGAATGTTTTTCACACTGATGTTTTGATATACTGACATTTTAAATAGCATAATTTACTTATTTAAGGCCACTAATACAGGTCTTTTAAGCTTGACAATTTTGCTTACAAAATTACTATACTTCACTTCAAAGACCTTTACTTCTTCAATAAATGGGGCCTTTTACTATTCAGGAATGAAATAATAACGCTGATTTCCTAAATAACTGGGGTTCTATGGTGTATTTTAATATTTCTAATCCAGTGAAGATCGGATCAAAGTCGGTTAATATAATAAATCGTAAACGAAAACAGGCTGATGCATAGACAATACACATCTCTGCTTGAGGCTCGATTTGAGTCTCGATTCAGCTGAATATAGATTGATTGCCGTTCTGGAATAAGACCGATGCTCAAGTACTGATTCTATACTCAAACAGTGATCAACTGATTGCAGATCAAACTGGACTTGAGGAACGTTCTGTAATACGGACCTAAGGTCCGTATTACAGAAGGAAACTCAAGTACTGATCTCTGTTTAAAACTAGTTTTAAGTCTGGAGGAACGTTCTGTAATACGGACCTAAGTGCCAACTTCCATATTTCCTATTTATTAAATTATAAAATCCCACATAAACTTTCATCCCTTATAAGACCAGTTCATCCTCAAGGGGATGAACTGGGCAGTGGGTCGTCTTAAGGACTTTAAAAACCCTTCCTTAGTGCTCAGTGCTCACCTTCATTACATATGGAACTTTTTTTTGCAAAATTTCATGCTTCTAGATGTAACAGTTAAGGCTGGAGTTGTCTGAATTTTTATAAAGTAGGTACCTACTTAGTTTTTTTTTTTAAATTGGTATTCTATATTCCATAGGATCATTTCCTATTAGTAGCGAGTGACAATTTTATGTTAATTATTGCGTGTATAACAGTGTAGTTACATAAAACTTTCATAAAATAAGAACTTACGGTCATAATTTTTTGGTGGTGGAAAATACTTTATACCAGCTACAAGCACCAGTTGCGAGCTTTCCGGCCGTAAAAGACCTAAAACAAGTTGAAAAGGCCTCATCAAAAATGAAGTTTCTTTTTCAATTCAAATTATAGTCTTTTAAAAAATATTCTGAAAAAAACTTACCAAAAGTCACACGAAGCGACTGGGTTAACATTATCGTGAAGTTTTAATCACAATATGAGTACATGTGATTACTATTGCATGTACATTTATAATTTTTAATAAATTGCCCTTAAAATTTTTCTATTTCAAGTTTTCATCAAATCAACATAGTGAGGAAAAAGCTAGGTTAGTACGGTTCGGGTTCAGTCATTAGCAAAAAGAATTGACACTTGACACTGACAGTGACAGAACCAACCACAGATTACTAATAAATATGTAGCAGAATCAACCAATTTGACCCTGCCAGTTTTTGTGTTGATATTAGAGAAACTTGACTGACTCCATCAAAGGTTTAAGAGGGTATAAAGTCTTTGCAGGCTTTGTCTCAGCTGACTCGATAAGACCCTATAGGAGTACGGCTCCCATATCTGACAGTGCATATACATAGACATTCAATCAGACTTCTCTCATTGGGAGAAGTCTGATTGAATGTCAAGGCAGGCTACGAGCAAAATTTCAAACCTGATGGATCACCGAAGAATTTTTAAGTCGTCGATTCGAAGTCGATTTTAAAGTCCGTGTACTTAGCATGACACACCGGGCGAGTAAGCTCGCCGAGCCATAAGTACGCGTCTGTCATCTCCGCGAGCCGCGAGCCAATTTGACAATGAAATTTTAGCAAGCTTCACTTTTGTCACCGACGGCATGAGAAGTCAAGTCAGAGGCCCTTGGGCGGGTTTAAAATTCTAAAACCAGGTTAGTACCTAACCACACGAAAAGAAGAAGAGAGACTCGAAACACAAAAAAAAGACATCATCAATCTCCACAGACGCATACACACCGCGAAACGGAAAGGTTTACCGCTTGAAGCCCTTCTGGATGAGAGCCAGAACAAGAAAGAGGTCTACTCGGAAGAAATTAAAAATAATCCACCAAAAACTTCCGTAAGTTCTGCGAACTATAGCAGAAAGAAAACGTCTGGTCGCTGACCAACCGACTTCTCAGAGAGACTACGCCCAGAAGACCAACGCCCATCACCCTCAAAGTAGACCACCGATGGAGAGGAGACAACCAATGGCCTCCTAAACCATTTCTGCCCTGACGATACCTGCGATCGGAAGAGGTTCTGGAGCAACTAAAACAGATAAACCCCAGCAAAGCCCCTGGCCTCGACAATCTCACCTCCGACATTTGCCTTCAATTTACAGCACTTTACCCGAGCTTAATAAGAGTAACTGACATCATGAACAGATGCATTGCTCTACAGCATTTTCCCTGAATATGGAAGAAGGCCTATGTCAAGACCATTCCCAAACCGGGAAAGGATGATCCAACAGATCTCAAATCCTTCCGCCCCATAGGTCTAATTCCAGCCCAACTCGGGAAACTCCTGGAAATGCTATTCATCAATGGGTATAGTCCACCACAATGAGGTGGGAAACCATCGTGAATAACAAAATATGCAACCATACAGTATCCGTATCAAATCGCAGTGTCGAAAATGCAGTTCTTAAAATAAAATCATAAAAAAGCAAAAAAACAACCTACAATTATCTTTTGAACACAACAAAAAAAAAAAAATCCAATTTAGTCCAGCCATTCTCGAGTTTTGCGCAACACATTTTAGCGATTCATCCTATTAACAAAAATGCAAAAGTGATTTTGTTTGTTTGTTTGATACGCTTTCATAGGATACCTACTTATCCCGATAGTCCAACGGGATCGAGAATTACGCGGGTGAAACCGTGGGTTGCAGCTAGTTTTTTTAATAAAATATTGTTTGCAATGTTCGATGTTGTTAATGATTGGGTTATGTTATGATTTATGATAAGTAGGTAGGTACCTACACATATTGAAATGTAAAATGTTGAACGAACGAAAGGAACACCATTAGGTTCAAACATTTTTGTAAGTAGGTACCTAGACCTACCTAAACAACATTTTTGATTACCTACATATTTATTTCCTTTATCCTTTTGCATGAAGATTGTGACACATGGGGAAAACAGGTTTTTTTCTAAATTACTTTAAATGTTTGTCCTTGAGCTTTATTCATAGTCGGTCTTCATACGACCTTATTAAAGAATTTAATCAAATACCAGTCTTTGAAGACGATATTAAGAAAACAGCGATCACAACTCCATTCGGACTTTTTGAATTTTCTGCCATGACCTTCGGTTTGAGGAACGCTGCCCAGACATTTCAAAGATTTTTAGATGAAATCCTTCAAGGATTAGACTTCGCGTTTGGGTACTTAGATGATATCCTCGTGTTTTCAAAAGGGGAGACAGCACATTGGACACCTAACAAAAATATTTGACCACTTAAAAAAATATGGAGTAGTAATTAACACCAACAAATGCGTCTTAGGTGTTAGTGAAGTTACCTTCTTAGGTTATCACGTATCTGCAGCTGGTATACGTCCCCTCCCAGAAAAAGTAAAGGCGATCCAGGAATATCCCCTCCCTAAAAATGCTAAAGAGTTAGGACGATTTCTAGGGATGATTAATTTTTACAGAAAATTTCTCCCTGGCGCCGCTCAAATCCAAGGCCCTCTCAATCAAGCTTTAAGTGGCCCAAAAATCAAAGGAACGACGCCCATCACCATAACACCTGAAATACAAAAAGCATTCGACGCATGCAAAAATAATTTATTAGAAGCTACTCTCATCTCCCATCCTGATCCACAAGCTGAGTTAGCACTTTTCACCGACGCTTCAGATGTGGCCATCGGAGCTGTTTTACAACAACAAAAAAATGACAGCTGGCAACCACTAGGATTCTTTTCTCGTAAGTTATCTCCTGCTCAGACGAAACATAGCACTTACGACCGTGAACTGCTCGCAATACATGAAGGAATAAAATACTTTAGGTTTATGGTCGAAGCGAGAACATTTAAAGTGTTCACCGATCATAAACCCATTACATTCGCCTTCACAACAAGAAGAGACAACTGCTCACCTCGTCAACACCGCTACCTCGATTATATCTCTCAGTTCACAACTGACATCAATCACATATCAGGAAATGACAACGTAGTCGCCGACGCATTTTCACGACTGGAAAGCATTGATACTACCATCAACTACAAAGAACTGGAGAACGAACAGGAAAACGATCAAGAGATACAGTTTGCTACAAAATAAAACGGCGTTACAGATAAAGAGAGTGAAAACTATGGATGCCTACATATACTGTGACCACTAGTCTACTTCACGTTCTAGGCCATTCATCACACCAACTTTCCGAAAAGCAATCTTCAACACCTACAACCTACACAATCTCAGTCATCCAGGCCCCAACGCTACAGCTAAACTAGTGTCAGAACGATTTGTGTGGCCTAAGATTCGTCGTGATTGCAGAACATGGGCTCAACAATGCACTGATTGCCAACGCAACAAAGTTACCCGCCATACCCACTCTCCTCTTTCCTCATTCCCTGTTCCTTCCAACCGTTTTTCCCACGACCACCTTGACTTAATAGGCCCCATGCCACTTTCTTCTGATTTCAGGTACTGCCTTACAGCTATCGATAGGTATACTCGATGGCCAGAAGCCTACCCTCTAGCAGACATCACAGTGGAGACCTGTGCTAGTGCTTTTATTTCTGGTTGGGTCGCTCGGTTCGGATGTCCGGAGAAAATAACCACTGACCGAGGAAAACAATTTGACTCGCAGCTGTTCCAGAGCATCTCGTCGATCATAGGCGCCTACCATTGTCCCACGACAGCTTATCACCCACAGTGCAACGGCCTAGTGGAGAGAATGCACAGACAGCTGAAAGCCGCCATAATGTGCCACAACAACGCGCAATGATCGGAGGTACTTCCTCTTGTTCTCCTTGGCATGAGGAGCGCCTGGAAGAATGATCTACAAGCCTCTTCAGCTGAATTGGTGTACGGCGAGCCACTCCGGTTACCTGGCGAGTTCATGAAACCAGTAAGACACAACATCATAGATGAAGCAGACTTCGCAGCACGGCTGAGAAAACATATTTCGAGACTGTCACCTGCATCAACATCCAGCCATGGTGAGAAAATGTTTTACGTACCTACCTAAAGACCTTAATTCAGCCAGTCATGTCTTCCTGCGGAAAGGACCTCTAAAGAAGTCATTAGAATCATCTTATTCCGGTCCACATCAAGTTATAGAAAGAGGATCAAAAACCTTTACCATAGACGTCCAAGGGAAGCATACAACCGTAACCATTGATAGGCTAAAACCAGCTTACATAGCTAACAACAATGATGATTCGAAAACACCAACTTTACCACATCCACCATCACCAACACCATCAGCTTCATCACCAGTATCGCCACTGCCGCAGCCGGGAACCACCACAAGAAGCGGGAGAACCGTTAGATTCCCACAACACCTTTCTCACTATCGGCCGTGAACCGGTCTCAGCAGGGGAGTGATGTAGGCTATAGCTTAGCTATACCTACCATCCGACAGCTATACTTACCTACCTACAGATCGTCCGCTCTGCCAATATAAGATCTCCGAACAAAACCGAGGTTTGCCGAACCGCGCGGCAAGCGGCTCGACGCGCCGCCTCCTCCCCGCGCTCTTGATGCGCCCCTCGGTCGCCCTCGGCAGTACGTCGTATCAAACAAGCAGGATTATTGACTCGCTCGCGCCTCGCATAGTGTTCTAGTTATAATTTTTATTGTTTGTCTTACATAAATAAACTTAATTATTGATGTTAGAGCTGTGTTTACTATGAAAAGTTCCCTAACCACCAAATACACAACACAGACTCTACAAGGGGAACCAAAACATTTTCTCATTTTGAGATTGTTTTTACAAATAATACGATTTGTAAACCTGTGCCATTACATATTCTTGGCGCAACAAGATTACAGTATTATTTAGTGCTGTGAAGATTACGCACGGAACACCAACTTTCAGCCTCAGGGGAAGGTCAAGACACTCCTAATATTAATGCTATCATGACAAGGCTTTCATGACATGGTCTACCGAGATTATATTCCAATAATCCACGAAGTCACCTTTCACATATTGTGTCATAATTTGTCATTGATCTGTAACACAGTTTCATTTTTGTGTATGTGTCTACAGCCCGTTTAAGTTCGCGCCAGCCGATCACCATTAGTGGCTGGACTAATATAGAGCAAATTCGTATCAGCGAGGCCCCTTTTCTTTCGTTCCCAAGATCTACCCAATAAATCTATCTTACTAAACATGCTTTGACACGACATAACTACAGATAGTGGAAAAATATAAATGCGCGGTCGGAGAATATTGAAAAGCATATAGCGTTTTATGATGTAGTCTCAATAGCATTTACAATGAAATGACGAAATTATGACGGATGTGAGCGAGACAGCGAGACTCAAAACAAAGATCGGGGAATCCCCAGTTCATAGACAAACTTTCTTTTTTCTTTTAAGCGACTCACTCACTTGAGTCACACGCGCCAAGTTTAAATAAGCGAAAGGTTTCTGTCTTTATAAAGCGTAAAACTAGGAGCTATGTTTTGTTGTTATTTCAGGTTCAAGAAAGTGACGAGTGTAGCCAATATTTTTTAGGTTTTTATTTAATTTAAAATAAATGGGGATTCTAAGTCAGGTGGCATCGCATTTAAAGAGACCTCGCGAGGCCCCTTTGAGTGCGAGGCCCCACTTCGCCCACGCGTAGCTACGTCATTGATCACCATCGTCGACCACATCATCGGTCACCATTAATTTGGTAAGATAGGTAGTGTAGTGTTCAAATGCAACCATAAACATCATTGTTTATGTACCTATTCAATGAAATTGAATGTCTTTCAGGTCCCAGAACTAGCAGGATTTCTCATGTTGACCATACTTATGCAAATGCCTCTGGTCAGCTTTTTCCTGTTCAACCCATACCTGATGAGCACTCCCATGGAGACAACACTACACACAATGTTGTGGTTGCTCACGCTTGCTGAAGTTGTCTTCAGCTTTTTGGCACTGAAACAAGCATCCATGATCTGCCTAGCCTTTTCCCAACTATGTTGGGGTCGGCTTCCAGTCTAACCGGATGCAGCTGAATAGGTACTTACCTGTATTTTACATGGAGCGACTGCCTATCTGACCTCCACAACCCAGTAATTGGGTTACACGATATCCCTTGGTAAGTCTGTTTGTCAGACTTTCGGGCTTCTGACGACCCGTAACAACTGTCAAAGATTTACAAATGACGGCCGGGACCAACGGTATAACGTGCTTTCATACACACTTGCTCGTAAACTTATTGAACCGCTTTTAGGATCATATGCAAACCAGTGGCGTTTAATTATAGTAAAGAAACCTATGCCTGCCCATGGTTTTTTTTTTTAACCGTAAATAAACGTCTGTGGGATGCTATACATTGAATAAGTATGAACTATTCTACTAATATACAACGTGCCGCTACAATGGTGACATAATTTAACACACACGATTTCGCGTATTCGTTTTATGACAATATTTGAATTTCATTGAACGTTATTACCTATTTATTGATTTATTTGCAATTTTCTAAATTACAATCCGGGGCAACCTGTGCTTAAAGAACTGTAGCAAAGAGGTCATTTGCCGGGATCACGGATCATATGTAGGCGAATAAAAGGAAAGCCGCGCAATTTCTTAGAAATTATGCCGACAAAGGAACTTACCAATAGAACGTAAGCCAGCCGGTAGGAAGCTTCATGAATGAATCTTTACACAGAGTGATCTCAATTTTCGTTGTTTTTATTATTTAGTTTGTTTGAAAATTTAATTTTTTCAATTTACGATTTAATACCGCCTCGGGTATAATATCCAATAAAGCACACTTGTATCACAATGTACTATTGTTATGATTGTAGAGGATGAAATAATTAGTCACACAAATTAGGTACCTACATGAAAAGGATTTATTATGTTGTTACAGAACACTACATTATGCTCATTTTATTAATTAAGGACTTGTATGAGTATTTTAATATAACACATAGATACACATGTTTTTAAACATAAGTATAAGTAATATAAATTCAGAATAATAATTCCAAGTTAAAACTTATTGTTCACGCATAATGGTTTCTAAATTAACTTATTAGTAATAGGGATATCACACGAAATGCTATCTGTAAACCATAGAATGAGCACCTCTATTATACATATCTTGGGTAACATACAATACAACTGAACTAAGACCTATATTTCTTAATTGTATCAAATATAACCTCTAGGTAAAATGTTTGGATAGTCTTGTATAAAATTTTTACTTACTTTGCCTTCAAATATTTTACAAGGCACTGGACATTCAATATCTTTTTTTTTCCATTATCAAATCAAATGGATATACTTAAACAAAATGTCACTGAATACCATACATCAAATTACTTAGGTGCAATATAAAATAAACAATATATCTTCATTCGTTCCTAAACTTACTAACACAGCACTATGGTACACTTTTAGGCATTATCATAAAATACATTATTTGGTACATATACTATTTACGATTTCTCATTCAAAACATTCATATTTACTACTGCAAAATGTAATTTTCATATCAATCTTAACCTTTTACTGGTCAGCCAACCAAGTTACTGTCATAATCATAATATTATTATATCAACTAAATTATGCTTAAAAAAAAAATCCAGATTTAAGTAATTATTTCATACTTCCCTTGTTCCAATGGTTTTAAGTTTCTGCTTTTGGTTCAAGGGGCTCATTGAATAGTTGGTTATCTTTGAAGAAATCATCAATTGTACATCTTACTGAATGTATAGTTGTTTGGAGACTTTCTATTTTCATTCCAAATCCTTCTATATTGTCTTCAACTCCAAAACATTTTATTATTTCAAGAAGATTTGGAGACATTTTATAGACAAACTGAAAACAAAACGTAAATAATATTGATAAAAAAATAAAAAACCGCAATACTTATTTAGATTAATCAGAAGAATTCTTAGATAACTTTAACATGTTATGTGTATCTATCATGAGTAATAGGAATGAGTAGTAGGTTTTGGATTAGTTATATAATAAACTAGCTGTTGCGCGCGACTTTGAGTGAAAAGTAGCCTATGGCCACGGAGTATAGAAAGAAGCGGAGGTGCCGCAAGGCAAGTAGGTCGTGCGCCTTCAATTAGGTCATGACGTAACAGTGGGCGGGGCCGCAAACCTTAGTTGTGAGTGAATCGGCATCGCGTTCGGGTGCGTTGTATTTTAATCGTTTTTTAGTAGTTAAATTATTTTAATAATGAAGTGCGCTGTTGTTGGATGCAAAAATTGTTCAGGATCCAAACTGAAACATATTGATGGCATAACATTTCACGTGTAAGTCCCTAAAATTCATATTTACACATTTTCTCGTTTGCTCGTCAGATTGTAGCTAGAGACATCTATCGTCGAAGAGATATATACTAACCACTTCTCACCGATTTCGTGTTTTTATCATTATCAATGCATATTATTGTAACTCAAATTACTTGCTTAAGTTTATTTTGCTCGATATAAGTTATTTCATAGATAATTACGTACCTTGATAGATGAAATAAGAAGAATTTAACATAAGTAAAATGCGCCATCTGTCGGTAAGTAGTCGGTCCTAACTGATAAATAAAAATGTGTGCATCATGCTAGTAAGACCCTATTTTATCGAATTGATTTTCTTCATTTATTTGTTTTTTTAATCCTTACTTATTTTTGTTATAATTTTAGATTCCCTGTAAATACAGATATTAGAAATGCATGGATACGTATTATAAATAAACCTAACAACTGGACACCAACAAAGTATTCTAAAATCTGTTCACTTCATTTCGATGAAAAAGATTTTTATAAAACAAAAAACGGATATAAGAAATTGCACCAAGGAGCGTTACCTAAATTGTTTATATCTAAACAGGTACTTAAGATAATATTTAAAATAAAGTTTTAACTTAATATAATACATCGGGTGAGATAGTTATAAAACGCGAGCCTAGAAATAGTTAAAAAGAGACGCAAAAAAGAGAAAGAAATATTTTACGAACTTATTTTTACAGGGATTAGAAGCAAATATGTTTGAAGGAACATCACATACAATGCCAAATACTAGTCAAGTACAGGTAAAAATTTATATAAACATCACTGTATTAGAACTACATTCTCAACAAGAAAACGCATTATTTACCAATATCTAGCCAATCGGGCACTTTTTATAACTGGCTAATGATACATTATCTATACTAATATTGCACGTAGCTTGGCAAAGTTTTGGAATGCCAAGGTACGTGCCGGCGACTATACATAATATCTTTACAGGAATTTGAAACACAGCAGTTACAGAAGTTTCCTCTACATAATTCTGCTCCAAATATTGAAAAAGACTTGGAACCGTTTTTAAAACTAAACGATACACCAAGAAGAAAAGCATTGAAACGGGAAATGAACAGGCTAAAAATTGAAAATATCAGAAAAAATACAAAAATTAAGCAGCTACAAGCAAAAAATAGACGATTAAAAAAAAAGGTAAGATTTTTTTTCGATATCATGTTGGTGAATGCTGCGTCTACGCGTAAGCTTCAATACGAACCAATTATTTTACAATCTGCATTTTTTGTTTGGATTATTGCAAGTATATATTATAGAGTAATAATGTATTAAAGAGCCAAAGCCCGATTTCTCAATGGCAATCTTACTATTCATTTGGGACTTATCAAAGAAATAGCTTAACATAATCAGCTCTTAAGAAATAAAACAAATACAGTATTTTGTTAGTATAAGGTTTATATAAGGGGTAAATATGTCTTTTTCAGATAGCATCGGTCCAAAGCCTTTTAAATGACCTCCAGCAAAAAAATATGATATTGTCCTCTGACGCAGATCTTCTTAAAAGCATTGACATAAAAGCAAGAGAGCTTGTGCAACGACAAATACATAAAAAAACACCTGGCAAGACAGTAAAAAAAAAATACTCCGTTAATTTGCGCACTTTTGCGTTAACACTGAATTTCTATTCACCCAAGGCGTATGATTACGTGAGGCGTACTTTTGATACATGTCTACCACACCAGCGAACCATAGCAAAATGGTATCAAACGGTGAATGGTAAACCAGGATTCACAGAAGAGTCTTTTAAAGTGTTGAAACAGAAAATAGAACAATTCGAACATCCTCTCATTTGCAATTTAGTATTAGATGAAATGGCGATTAAACGACACGTAGAGTGGGATGGATCTAAATACTATGGATATGTTGACACTGGCACTTCTTTAGATATAGATACTTTAAACAAAGCCACTCAGGCCCTTGTTTTAATGCTAGTTGGTGTAAATGATTCATGGAAATTACCCGTAGGATTTTTTCTCATTGATAGTGTTACGGATTTTTTTTTTTCCGTTTTCACGAACTTTCATTTTAAATTAAGGAGCGATTACCAAGTGATAGCTCAAGCCGACACCACAGAAGAAGCAATTTAAACATACATTTTAATGTTTCAGGTGAACAACGTGCTTCTCTAGTCCAACAATGCTTAATTAACGCTCATGATACCGGAGTAAAAGTAGTAGGGCTAACTATGGATGGATGTCCATCGAATGTAAGCATGGCAAAAATTCTCGGCTGTTCATTAGACATTGGCCATATTAAAACGTCTTTTAAGCATCCATGTTCTGACGAATTGGTTTATGTGTTTTTGGATGCATGTCACATGGTGAAATTGATACGAAATGCTTTTGAGTTTAATAAAATATTATATGATTATCAAGGAAATGCGATAGTATGGCGATATTTAGTTGAATTAAATAAGTTACAGAAAAAGGAAACTTTAAATTTGGGAAACAAACTAACGGATAGACATATCAACTTTCACCGAGAAAAGATGAAAGTTAAATTGGCAAGTCAACTTTTTAGCACGAGTGTTGCCAAAGCCTTAGAATCTGCATTATTATTTCAAAGATGCCTATGGAACATTTTTTTTTATAAAACTAATCAACGACTTGTTTGACATATTAAATTCGAAAAATTTAAAACAGTACGGAACCAAAAAAGCACTCTTTGAACGCAATTTTTCGAAAACTTTATCATTTCTAATATTTTCAAAAAATTACATCTTGCATTTAGCAACATGTTCCGAAAAAATTATTCAGTCAAGAAGAAAAACTGGTTTCATTGGCATCATTGTTTGCATAGATAGCACAATAGGTTTGTACAAAAGTTTAGTACAAGAAAAAAAGGAACTTATATATTTGCCTTTGTATAAGTTTAGCCAAGATCACCTTGAATTATTCTTCGGAAATATTAGGGCACATGGAAGGACAAATAATAATCCTACGGCGCGACAGTTCCAGGCGGCGTACAAAAAAACTCTTATTAACACTGAGTTAAAGGATTCCTTTACAGGAAATTGCATTCCCCTTGAGAACATTGGAATCCTGTCTTGTTCTTCGCATCTTAGCGCTGTGGATTTGATTAACAGCACAAGTGAAAGGTACAGAATATCAGACGAGAGTCCAAATACTTATGATGACAATTTACTTCTAGACGCGTTGGTCGAAAGTAATAGAATTTTCCAGAGTGAATACTCTGACACTCATCAAATTGTCTCATATATAGCGGGTTACATAGTACGTGTGTTGCAGAAAAAAATAAAATGCGAAGAATGTGTTCTCGCCCTTCACGCTTTACAAATAAAGACAGGACATAGATTTATTTCACTGAAAAGCCGCGGGCAACTTATTTTCCCGTCTGATGATGTTATCAAAATCTGCTTACGCACAGAATTAATAATAAGAAGAATGAAAAAAGAAAGTTTAAATGTTCATAATTTTAAGCCTCGTAATATTGTTCATGCTACACTTAAGAGTCTAATAGGAGAAAACTACTTCATATCATTAAATGCACATGCGCATGATCAAGATCCAATTTTCAACCATGTCACGTTGTTAACTAAAGCTATAAGCCACTACTATTGTAATACGAGACATAATTATTACAGTAAGCTCGAAAACATTGTTTTATCTAAAAGGCAGCATTTAAACAAAACTGTGTTGTTTAGTGGACAATAATAATACCTAACCAATGACTAATAAAAAAAATAAAGATTGATGATTTAACAACTTTTTGATTTTACTACGTACCTATCCATCCTATATACCCAATACTCCACATGATATACTATAAACAAATGTTTCAATCTGAAACAGGGAACATAATTATTATCCATGTTTTGGCTTCGCCCACAGTTGGGTAATAAATAATATGGTCCCGCCATACTAATGCACATAGAATGTTCTGGAAAAAGTGTCATGGTTTTTTATGCAGTGGCCAATAGACGAATTTTACTAGTTTAAAAGTTACTTCAATCATTATACTATTGTAATGTTTTATACTGCGCTTCAATAAGTATTTTGTATGAGTTGAGTGCATTACCTTTAGTAGGTAAACAGTAGTGATATGCGTTTAGAGTCAGTACTAGACTTTTGTGCTTTTGAATATTACTGTGTTCATATGGACCTAATAAAGAATGTTTATAGAATAGTGAATCTTACACTCAGTGTGAAATGTTTGTAAAGGTAAGTTAGCCTAAGAACTTGTTAGTTTTAAGATTGTACACAAGTAGAATAGGATCTTTTTGTATACACTTTATAATATTATGTTAATAATAAAGACTTTTAAAAACAAAAAAAACAAACAAATAGACGAATTAAAATGAAAAATAGCTAGTTCAGTTTCACTGTAATAATTCCTTTCTCCGCTAGATGGATTTACAAATAATGGGCGGGGCATCGTGTACTGCACCCCTCTCACACCCGCATTTAGGCGACGCTCCTTTCTATAGAGATTTTGGCTTGCGACACCTCCGCTTCTTTCTATACTCCGTGCCTATGGCCTATTCCAGGTCATGGTCTACCCGTGTGCCAAATTTCATCCAAATCCGTTCAGCCGTTTTAGTGTGAAAGCGAAACAAACAAACAAACGTGAAAGTGTACCAAACAAACAAACAAACTCACTAATGCATTTATAATATAACTAGCTGTGCGCCACAGTTTCACCCGCAAAAGTCTCGATTCTGTGGGAATATCGGTATAAAAAGTATCCTATGTCCTAAGAAAATGTCCGATAAGTATTCATAGTTTCAATACCAGGAATAAACACAATCTTGCTGTACATCGCACTCGTCTCCACAGAGTAGGAAACTTGTTCATGGGATTCATTGGTCAATGTATACGCTTTTATAACTAACTTTCCATTGAAATTCGAAACTTACACATTAAACGATTTAATAGTACATTGTCATACGAGTGTGCTCTATTGGATTATTACACTCGAGGCGGTATTATAAGGTAGGTATTATTATTATAAGGTAGCCGAGAGTGTAATGATCAATGCACACGCGTTTCATACGACGTTTTTCAACACACTTGCGAGGAAACCAACTATAATTAAGCCCTTATTTAAAAAACATGACAAAACTGATATTAATTACTACAGACCCATTGCCCTAATACCAGTAATATCAAAAATATTTGAGAAGTAGCGTACCGTATGTATTCTTTTTTCACGAAACACAACATCTTGGTAAAGGAACAGAAGGGTTTCAGAAAAAACAAATCCATAAATATGGCTATCTATGATTTTCTTAATATTATAATGACAGATATCAATGACAGAATTCCTATTAGCGCTGTATTTATGGTTATGACGAAAGCGTTCGATCTAGTTGATCATAATATACTACTACAGAAACTGTATGCATATGGAATAAGGGGAAATGCACTTTCTCTTATAGTCTTATTTAGACAATAGAACGCAGTGTACGGAAATTAGACGGATTTTTAAAAGGGATAAAAAAGAACTTAATAAATATATATCAGGAAAACGTAAAATCACTTTTGGCGTACCACAGGGCAGCGTATTGGGTCCATCGTTGTTTTTAGCTTAAGCTTTAAAAATTAAGAGATTATCGCCTTTGCTCTATATAAGCTTAAAAAAATAGTTAATCAGGCAGCTGTTGTAGCTGCGTATTATGGCTATGTAGATTCCGTATTACGCTACGGAGTAATGTTTTGGGCAAATTCCTGCCAGAAAAATAACATTTTTAAAGCACAGAAGAGCGCATTAGGTCGATACGTAGTCTTAAACCAACGGAAAGTTGCAAACCGCATTTTAAAGCTCTGAAAATACTAACATTACCTTGTCTTTACATATACGAGACCGCATTGTTCGTCAAGAAAAATAGTAAACTGTTTAAAAAAGCTTCAGAGCAACGCTATAGATCGACAAGACAACAATATCGTCATGAATTATGTCTAAGAGCCTCAAAGACCGCTCTTATGTACAAAAGCATCCTATGCATGGCTCCGAAAATATTCAATAAAATACCAAATGACATCAAATTTAAATCTTTAGACTAAATATTTTTTTAATTGAAAAATGCTACTACACCATTGACGAATTCCTTCTTGACAAAATATATAATAATAACAATAAAAGTTTATTCTGGTAAAAAGGTAAACACTAAATACAAATTAGCTTAAATCTACGAAAAATCAAATAGTTTTATGTGCCTGAACTAGGTCATCCTGTGTTTCAGGCGAGGCAAGGCGTAGTATTTCTAAATAATCACATACTTAAATATAAAAATCTAGTCATCTAATAGGTATGTAAAAAGGTGTAAATACACAAAAAATAAATATAAAATCTTAATAAGAATTAAGATAAGCTAAGCTATGATTTAGCTAAGTTAGTACAAATACAATTTCTATTTAAGTACAATTAATAATTTCTCTGTATCTTCATAGAACATACTTTGAAGAGCTTCTTTGAGAGTTCTTTTACAATTATTAAAATGTTATAAACTAAATGATAAATATGTATGTATGCTTGATAATTCAAAACTTGACATATTATTGTTTTCTGAATGTTTATTATAATAATTAATTGTATTCTAATGTTTAAATATTATAAAAATTTATTGTAACTATTCTAATTATTGAATTTTTTGTTAATTTGTATGTACCTAATATTGATTTTAAATTCTTATATGGTTAAATAGTGTATGGGTAGTTTTTGAGTTACCATAACCTAATTATAAGACTTACTGTATCACCAAAAATCACACTAATAAATACTTTGACTTTCACTTTGAAAAAAAAAAAACAGACTTGTTGTAAGAACTTGTGCTACAATAACGTAACTATAGAGATGATAGATTTATAAAGTATGACCTTTGTTGCCAGGTACTGACTATCCGGAGTTTCTTTTAAAAACTTCTATGTCAGTTGGTAAATTTTGTATTATTTAACCCCCGACGGAAAAAGAAAGGATAGCTCCTGTTAATTTCCTGTTTTCATTAGCCGTCCCCCGACGTGACGACGCGACGCTTGGATCAAAATATTACCTACAACTTTTATATTAAACTTAAAGGGTCAATACATATTATATTTTTACTTTTTAGACGCTTTTTTTTTTTGCTGGGGGTTTTTTAATTTTTTTATAGCTAAGAACACTCTCGATCAAGTCACCTTTCAAACAAACCAAAAAAATCAAAATCGGTTGAGCCGTTTGGCAGCTACGATGGCGCAGACAGACACACTGATACACACGTTAAACTTATACAGGGTTATTGGTAAAATACCAAAAACCTCTTAAGGAGTCAGTAATTAACTACACAACGAAAACGAACAAATATTTATGGAAAATGGCGCGCTGGGTTTGTTTTTCCATAGGTGTAAATAAAGGCACTGGCAAAACCGTTAGATAGCCTATACAAAAAAAAATGTTCTGAATAAGAAAAAAATATACATTTTTTTTTTAAACTAAACGTACCATGCGGGGTCTTCCCTACGTGAAATCGACATTTTTAATAATGATTAACCACACAACGAAAACTTTAACAATTATGGAAAATGGTTTGGTTTTTCCGCGCGCCGCGTTAGCGATGCGCGCGCATGTGTAAAGGCATTGGAAAAACCGCTAAACAGCCTATATAATAAACACAAAATATTAGTTTAATTTGTAGAAAAATATATAATTTGGGGGGTGCCCTTAGCGAGCAGTCGCTTAGCTATAGTTTTTATGATCCTGGCTGGAGCCTTTAAGTTAGTAGCTTAGATCATCTCCGCAGGACAGTCCGGTAAAGTAGATAATACCCCTAGTCGTAAACCTACGAAATGCCATTCCCAAAAAAAAAACTTAATACACTGCATTATGAACTTATAAGCGGTTTAATAAGAGCCACTTTACGAACAAGTGTGTTGAAAAGCTGTTAAAAGCAAAGTTTGTAAAAAAGGGTACTATAAAATTTCAGATTGTATAATTTTATTTTATTTTGTATAATTGCGAGTAAATTTAGTTTTGTCTTGTTTTAATTTCATGATGAGGCTAATAAGAGACATCTTATTAGCCTATAAATTGTATGTTTGGTGGCTTACTACTGTTAGTGCAAGTTGGTGATTAATAAATAAATCAAGATTATTTAGAAGACAAAAAAGCACGGGATTGATCTGCTCGCTCTGCTAAGCATTGTGACATTTTGATTATTAAGGAAAATCATCAAAATATACCTACCAGTTTTATATACAAATTGACATTATTGAATACAAAATGACATGATTACTTTGTAAAGTATTGTATTATTTTAATTACCTATTGTGAATGTGAGGACTACGTGGATATTTATTTTGTTTTATTTTTTTTCGTTCTCAGTGAGTTTTAACGATGGTCTGGCAATTTGAGTACCTACTTTATGCGGCCTACCCAAATGTCCTTTCTTTGGTATTGTTCGTCGAGTCGTTGAGCTCCTTAAGTTCTGATTCTGAGTTGACCTCCACTATTACTGACAAATGCTTGCACTAACTGGACAGGTCCACTCAAATCTGTGTGGTTCTTTCATCAAAAGACCATTTCAGACGCTAATCTACACTACATGGTCCTCATACGGCCTGACCAAGATTATGTCTGGACTAGAGACTGAGTTTGTTTCTGCCTTTCTTCTCAGAGTAGTCAGATAGGAAACGCCGACCTCACCTAGCGTATTTTTTCAATTTTTAATATGACGTGTAAATGTCATTCCAATATCCTATTTACAGAATAAACTATTTCTTTTCATTTCACAATTTCATTTCATTTTTAATCCAGGGCATGGTTTACCCTTCTGCCAAATTTTATCAAAATCTGTTCAGCAGTTTTGCGTCAAATCGTAACAAACAAATAAACAAACTTACTTTTGCATTTATAATAAGTTATACTACTAGTACAAAATAATACTTACAGAAAATATTTCCTGTGTGACCCAGTTGTGATACTTTTTGACAGACCCTTCATATGCCACCATAAAAATCTTTTTCATATCCACATCAATATCATTGGCTTGAACATGCCATAGGATTTGTTTCATTACAATCTCTATATATAGTAGAGTCCTGTAATGAATTAGGTACATTAAAAAAAACAACCGACTACCAAAAAAAAACATAAAGAAAAGTGAAAAATAACTTTACTTTCGGAAGTCGGTGGCTTTGCTTTTCAATTTTCGTTTGTTGCCACCGACTTCCGAAATTAAAGTTATGTTTCACTTTTTTTTGGAAGTCGGTTGAAGAACAGTGACGGGCCACTTAGAACGTCGTCGACATCTTTTTTGTTGGTCTGAGTCATCGACATATTAAGTGGGAAAAATACGTAATATTGAAGCTAACTCAAAAACTACAAAAGCAAAACCCTTTCAGACCTGGCGTGCACAATTGAGGACATAAAATATAATTTAAAAAAAGTATTAATTTCGTTAATTTGTACAGAAAAAGGGTTTGTATTCATTTGTTCACATAAAAAGTTAAAAATTATTGCTATTTGACTTCCAGGATTTTTTTATTGTATGCCCATTATAACACTGTATATTTAGTTAAATCCGTATGAGAAAAACATAAAAATTCAGGTATGAAAGGGTTAATAAAATTTATATGGGACCACCTCGGGAGTTTCGAACTAAAAAATATATTTTTTAAATCTGTTCACAATTGGCGAAAATATCGATGAACTTAGTGTTATAGTTTGCACCTGTTAAACCACAGCACACCCTCCGCTCCAGGTCTGCCAGGAGCAGTCTCAGCAAGCATTAATTCAAGTAAGCAAGAAGAGTTTTTGTCATTGATTGAAAGCTTTTTCATTTTCTGAAACAAAGTTAAAAACCAACAAAATAAAATAATGATTTGAAGTGATTTAACCTAGTTAGGGCGAATTTGACCAAACTTTTATCACTAGTATAAGTCTAATCCAGCAAATAAATATTAAATTTTTGACAGATTTTCTATACAAAATCTGTCAGATGTCAATTTTATTCCCGGAATTAAAAGTTATCTGGCTTTGGTTATCAGCCTAAAAACAAAGCAGAAGATAATCAATTATAACTGAATGAAAAAGAGTGTTGAGTGAGGTTCTGTAATACGGGCCATATTGGGATGATTGAGAAATTATTTGTTACCTAATAAGAGACATGATTCATAATACTTACATCAATATTTCCTTGCATGTCATACTTTATGGGAGTAAAAAGTGTGCCAAGGCGGTCTGTAATAATGATACACAAATATTATACCTACTCAATTAAGTATATTTTATTTGGATATTATAAAATAATATTGAATGAAGCAATCATACATACCAATCACTTTCAACAAGTCTGTAGATGCATCTATAAACTCAAATATATTAATTCTTCCATTTATAACTGGTGGAAAGTGTTTTAGACTGAGAAAAAAACTTTCTTCACTTGTAGAAGAGGTGCTAGCCATTTTCAATACAAAAATATTTGTTTAAATAATTTTGAACTAAGTTACAGATATTATATCACACACATTCACTAAACAGTGTACTAATGATTAGTTCAATTACTGACATATAAAAAATATGAAACAATGAATGCTATTTTCACTGACTGACTGACTCATGACTGACTCACAATCACACAACACAAATGCGAAATGCCATAATATTTACATTCCAGTTGCCCAATGTCGTTTAGGGTTACCACTTAATTAAATTTGCACACACTAGGAATAATCCATTGCTGTATAAAATAATTGATAATTATTATATTTTGAACATATACTCACCAACTAATTATTTCTAAAATTTCACATTTCCAACTTCATCCCTTAATAAAGTCCTCAAGCAGATGAACTGGTCAGTGGGTCGTCATAATGGACTTTAAAATCCCTTCCTTAGTGCTCACCTTCGTTACATATGGAACTTTTTTGCAAAATGTCATGCTTCTAGATCTAACGGTTTAGGCTGGAGTTATCTGAATTTTTATGTAGTTTTTTGCTTTAATTGGTATTCTATATTCCATAGGATCATTTCCTATTAGTAAAGAGTGTCAATTTTATGTTAATTATTGCGTGTATAGCAGTGTAGTTAGGTACATAAAACTTTCATAAAATAAGAACTTACGGTCATCATTTTTTGGTGGTGGAAAATATTTTATACCAGCTACAAGCACCAGTTGCGAGCTTTCCGGCCGTAAAAGACTTAAAACAAGTTAAAAGGGCCTCATCAATAATGAAGTTTCTTTATCATTTCTAACCTAGTCTTTTTAAATATTCTGTAAACAACTTACCAAACGTCACATGAAGCGACTGGGTTAACATTATCATGAAGTTTTAATCGCAACAGAGTACATGTGATTGCATGTACATTTATAATTTTTAATGAATTATTGCCCTCTATATTTTTATATTTCAAGTTTTCATCAAATCTAAATATGGGAAACATTGGCAAATAAGCTAGTTAGTGTCAAAAATATTTGACAGTGACAGAACCAACCAATTTGACCCTGACAGTTTTTGTCAAGGGTCACGTTTTAGTGTTGCCCTATTAAGTGGGTGATAGACGGGGGATGCGCTATTTGGCCCGCGAAATTCAAATTTTCTTACGGTTTTTGCAATTTGCAGGTATCAGGTTGTACCAGGAACTTCGTGGAGCATTTCCGACGTTTGGCTCCCAGGCTGGACCAGGCTAGAGCTGCCTTGGGGCGGCTCCTGCCCAATCTGGGGGGTCCAAACGCCTCCTGCCGAAGGCTCTACGCGGGGGTCGTGCGGTCCATGGTGTGGGCGCGTTCCCTTAGGCTGCGGCCCGCACGCCTGTTGGACGCGTCCCAAATGGTCATGGCCATTCGGCTGGCCCGGGGATACCGCACAGTCTCCCGTGAGGCAGCGAGCCTCTTTTCCGGATTACCGCCATGGGATCTGGAGGCGAAAGTCCTCGCGCACATATGGGAGTGGCGCGGCGTGGAGATGAAGCGCCGGGGCGTAACTCCGCTGCCGCGAGAAATCGCGGCACAGCAGACAGAGCTCCGGCAGGATCTCATGGCGGCATGGAGAGTGCGATTATCGCAACCCAGTGCTGGGCACGCCACAATTGCGGCGATAAGTCCCTCTTTGAGTGGCTAGAGAGGCGCCACGGCGTCCTCACCTTCCGCCTGACGCAGGTCCTCACCGGACACGGTTGCTTCGGGAGCTTCCTGTTTCGGATAAGGCGGGAGGAACCGCCCGGGTGTCACCACTGTGTGGATCGCACGGAGGACACGGTGGAGCATACGGTGGAGGTCTGCCCTGCTTGGGCCCCGCCGTGTCCTCTTGGAGGCGATTGGCGGTGGTGACCTCTCGCGTCCGGCTCTGGTACAGGCCATGGTACGGAGCGAGAGGGCATGGGAAGCAGTCACCTCCTACTGCGAAGCAGTAACGCTCGCGAAGGAAGAGGCGGAACGCGTGAGGGAGAGGTAAAGTTTGCGCCCTCCCGCCCCTAACCGCCACCGTTGGAGACGCCCTGGGCGTCGGGAATTCCAGGCGGATTCCCGGCCACCATAGGCGCGGGCTTGCGGACGGCGAGCAATGGGTAATAGCTCGCTGTCCGATTAGGACCAGGCCCGGGTCGATGGCGCGCCTCAAAGAGATGTCAGCACAACTGTAGGGGTCCGCTAGGACCGATGCCTGGCAGGGTTGCGGGTTAGTCCGGAAGGGATATCGGGACCTTGGCAACAGGCAACTGAAGGAGCACGGGTGGGTTTTAGTCAGTAAAAGTCTGACACGCCCTTCCGCTCCGCCCAGAGCGGGAGAAGTCATTGGATGATATCACAACACACGACAAATAAATTATTACTTACTTACTTAGAATTATATTTATTATTTTTTCTATTATTCAAAAGCTACTACACTATTGATGAATACTTTAGCGATAAATTTCAAAAACAATAAAAATCACTGTTACCAAATACCAACATTTCACTATGAATATTAAAAAAGCGCCTTCATCCTCTCTCCTGTTAAAAATTAACTTTTGCTGTGCCCGACAGGGTCCATAATTGATTCGATGTCTTAACATACCAACTTATTATGTACACATTATGGATTGCAATAAAGTATTGAGTATAAACATTAAAATCAGCAATACAACTCTCTAAGTTCATGAAAGTGCCAAATGTCATGATTTCATGAAATAGTCATTCAATGCACTACCTGCAAATTGCAAAAAACGTAAGAAAATTTGAATTTAGCGGGCTACCCTAGCGCTTCAACCTTAAAGTGCGCGATCTTTAAGTTCGCGATCTTACTCGGCTCGGTGATACACGTGAAGCTTGCTCAAAATTTCATTCAAATTGGGTCGCGGCTCGCGACACCGACAGACGGGTTAGAACGTTAGTTCTTTAAGTAGTCTGTGCGGGTGAGTAAGCTCGCCGAGCCATAAGTACGCGTACTTGCTCGCACGTCTATCACCCCTTTTAGGGTTTCTGCACACGGGCCACCCGCTACAACCACAAAACGCCGCCCGCCACCGGCATATTTCCTGTAATTGAGTGTGTTTTGTGGAGAAACTTAACTGAATCCTGAGTCAGTCAAGTTTCTTTGCTAACTCAATGGTTTCTCCCAATAAGGTAACTAAACATATAAATGACTAACTGGCTGACATTTGTTATTTTTATTTATAACTAACTACCTTCGTACTACCGGGATTACATACCTAATGGCCGAGATACATACTCTACCTACCTACCTACAATACGTATCTACATACCTACCTACAAATAAAACTCCACCTTCTTATTTGAACACCAAAGGAGCAGACTGGGCAGCCTGGGAAGACATTGTATCTTGCATGCTCCATGAGTTCAATCATGTTTAGTCGTTAGTATCGGCGTACAAATTACATTGAATAGAATTAACAATAAGAAAAATCTAAAAAGCTATGCACTTCCAAAATTTATAATTTAGAAACTTTTTTGTTTTATTTTTTTGTAATGTTTTAATGTCAAAATTTAATGTATCTACGTCAAAAACTGTAATGTCAAAATTAAAAGATTTATGTAAAATTCGCAAGATTAATGTAAAGAATTACACGAGTTATGTCAAAAATACAATCATTCATAGAAAAATAATACCTATTATACCCTAATAAATATTAGGTCTTTACCTATGAAATTGCCGTTTTGTATGAAAAAATTTAAACGAATTTTTTTCATGTATTTTTTATTTGTATTAATCGAAGTAATCACCCATGCAATCAATGCATCTTTGCCAACGCAGTGGCAGTTTTTTGATGCCCTTCTTAAAGAAATCAGCTGGACGGGAGGCAACAAATTCTTCAAAGGCATTTTGTACTGCCTCTCGGGTATTGAATTTTTTTCCCGCCAAGAAGTTATCCAAATTCTGGAAAAAGTAGTAGTCTGTAGGCGCAAGGTCTCGTGAGTAGGGCGGATGACGGAGAGCTTCCAACCTCAGTTCTTGCAACTTGGAGACCGTCTGCTGTGCAGTATGAGGTCGCGCGTTGTCGTGCAGGAGCAGCGGAGACGAGCGATTGACCAATGCTGGTTGAAGATGTGCCAGCTTCTCCATCATTGTGTTCAGTTCTTCACAGTACACATTTGCAGTAATGCTCACCCCATTTGGTAAGAAGCTGTGATGAATCACACCGGCGCTAGACCACCAAACAGTGACCATCACTTTTCTAGGGGTAAGTTTTCGTTTAGAGCATTGTTTAGGTACTGAACCAGGATCCAACCAACTTGCTGAGCGCTTGCGGTTATCAAACAGAATCCATTTTTCATCGCAGGTAACAATGCGGTTCAAAATTCCTTGATTTGTGTATCTGTTGAGCAGTGCAAGGCACGCCTCGATGCGTACTTCGCGCTGGCGATCATTGAGTTCGTGGGGCACCCATTTGTCAAGCTTTTTTACCTTGCCAATTTGACGCAAATGGACCAATATTGTTTTGACGCTAACGTCGAAAGCTGCTGCTAATTCAGCCGTAGATTGTGTATCATCAGCTTCCACAATCGCCTTTAATTCGTCAATTGTCGACCAAAGTCTTCGGACGACCGCGAGGTTCATTTTTCAGGTCGAAATTTCCAGAACGGAAGCGAGAAAACCAATAACAGGTGGTGCGTTGGTTTGTAGTGTTAGCTCCGTAAACGTCGTTGATGTTGCGTGCCGCTTGTGCCGCGTTGCTGCCACGACGGTCCTCATATTCCATAATTACTCGAATTTTTAACGTATCCATGATGACGAAAAAGATTGAAATGCGATGAAAATGCAACACTAATCATTAAACAAATGACTTCTTTTGAAAAAAGAATTCCATGTTTTTAAAATAAAATTAATTTGCAATTAGAATTCTTAGCCAAACAAAAATTATTTTGATTTGAAATGGCCAGTACTGCAGAACGGCAATTTCATAGGTAAAGACCTATCATTAGTGTCAGGCAACAAACACTTTTTCGGCTTTTTCGGAGACACTATAATATGCTTTTTGCGAAAGAAACCTTTCTAATTGACGCTTGAATGCATTACTATTTAGCTCCTTAAAATGTTTAGGCAATATGTTAAATATAGTAGTCGCCACGCAGACGATACTTTTGCGCATAAGTGCCGTTATTGCTGTCCCATCTGTTAAAGAGGTGATAGATGTGCGAGCAATTCCGCGTACCTATGGCTCGGCGAGCTTACTCCAATGTGTCATCCTAACCGTGCGTTTGCACTGGCGAAACATTGCCAACAAAACATGTTTAAATCTCTAGTTCCTGTCTAAAAATGTATGGATTATTGACAGAAGATAGAGATTTCAACTTGTTTTGTCACAAATGTTTCGTCAGTGCAAACGCACGGTAAGTACGCAGGCTTTAAAACCGCTGAGTAAGTTCTTCGGCGATCTAACCTGTTTGTTGACATTTTGCTCGTTGCCCGCCTTGGCTCGTCACCTGTCACTACCGTGAGCCGCCAGGCGCGAGCCAATTTGACAATGAAATTTGGAGCAAGCTTCACGTGTGTCACCGACGGCAAGCCGAGTAAGGTCGCGTATTTAAAAACCGAAATTCTAAGACGCTGGGTAGTAGTGACATCAAGTGAGCAAGTGGCAGTTTATATCCTCATTGAGTTGGTTCTTGCAAAGATAGAAAATGAGAAAGCAATGATTTGCTGTATGCGTAGCTATACCTTTTATGGTGGTTGTACTTCACATCGCTATTCGGTGTTCGCGTTTTATACTGTGTTTTATTCGGCTATATTGTGTAGAAGTCCGAATAACTCGAACACACCGTCCACACATCGTCATGAACAGCGAATATACCGAACATCCAAGAATATTTTTGCTACCTATCTAATAACCGCTAATACCTTGCCGTGTTATCCACGACACGGTAAAATATTGTCTTTATGCTACCTAATGCTAATCTGAACGCAATTATGGACCTGTTGACGGCAGCAGGGAATTATTATTTCCTCTGTGTTAATTACCAATACATGTTTAGAACCGCACTTTATTGAGCAAACTATGTGTGGACAGTAAACGAACTTATTTATTTATATACCTATACTTTATTGTACAGTCACGGACTTTAATTGATGAGCCACCTGGCACTGTTCGTATTTTAGCCGTGTAATGCAAATCGGCTTTATTCGGTTCCCGACACGCAAAGTCATATGTCTTCGTGTTAGAAGAAGAAAATTATATTTCATATCTTTACCGGTTGGCTAACCTGAGAGCAGAACTACAAACTTGACAGCAGTGACTACTCAAAGTTAACCAATTACAGGTCTAGCAACAGTAACCTAGCAACGATAAACAATTGTTGCTAGGTTACTGTTGCGACAGTAACGTTAGCGTACGGAGAAATTCTCTGACATCGATATTTCAACTGTCACTGTCTTCAGTTAAATTTTCAGAATTATTGAGTTAATGAGCTATGATTCAAAGGAGGTCAGTATCAAATAGATTGGATAAACGTAATGCAACATTGTATTTATTTTTATCATTAAGAACTTATTAGTCAACCTCTACGGATAAGACTATTTCCGATTAAAAGTAATTTATTTGTCATCTTGATATTTCAGCTGTCACTGTCTTCAGTTAAGTTTTCAGAATTATTTAGTTAATCAGCTATGATTCAAAGGAGGTCAGTATCAAATAGATTCGATAAACTGAATGCAACATTGTATTTATTTTTATCATTAAGAACTTATTAGTCAACCTCTATGGATAAAACTATTTCCGATTAAAAGTAATTTATTTGTCATCTTGTTTACGACCTTGCGATTTGAGTTCGTGTTTAATCGTTTAATCTCGTGAATGTATGAAACAGCAAAATTGAAAAGTTTGAAGGTGGCTCATCAATTAAAGTCCGTGACTGTACGCCACAAAAATATATAACGAAAGGAAAAAACAAACACTACAAAATATACAATGGGCGGCCTTGTCGCTTTCCGCGATCTCTTGCGAACTTATTCGGTCTATTCGCAATCCTTTGATATGTGACCAAAAACCGACAACCCGACCCGGTGGATACGAGTGTAACTGCGATCTGCGAGTTCTAGACCAAACCAAGGAGGTTAAATAAGTACATACTAATTCCATACAGACCATGCGTAACACCGAGTCACTGACTGACAGCAGACCGTGCACAAGTGAAAGTGTAATGTAACGATGTAACGTTTTTTGGTTTGTTTGTTTGTATTGTTGTTGTCAACAAGATTGGAAAATTGATATTATGTGATAATAAATAGGTCTTCAGAAATTTGTGTTCTCAGAGATCATCATATCAAGTTATATTATCGAGTCGTGTTGACTGAAGCTGAACCAATTTTGAAAGAGCTTACAAAGATAAATGATATGTTATCAATAAGAGCAATATTATCCCCGTAGGCTGAGCTCACCTGATAAGTAACACAAGATAATGAAAAGCAAACACCATTTCTACCGTAATAATTGTTAAAGATCTGCATACCTACCTTGTCACTTTGGTGACTCAAAATGGAATACAGGACGATGCTACATTTACAAAAATGTCTTTATTTCAATTACTACTTATACATAACTTGGGTTTTAGTTATTGGCTTTTTCCTATATTCAAAGGTAAATTAACGATTTTCACACATACTTTGCGGATTTAACCATTTCTAGTATCCTAGTAGGTATTGCTTATTACTTCCCACATGCTAATCAACTACATTTATGTATCTATTTATTATTTCAGTTGAATGTTCTTGGACACTTAACCAAGTACCTTTCACTGACTGTGTTTACTCTATTGGTTGTCATTGAGTTGGCAAGAATATATCTTGGTCACTATGGAAACCTGTCTCGTAGGGTCAGTACTTACCTATTTCATCTCACCATAGGATTTTGAATTATGAGTACAAATTATTCATTGAATTTGAATGTCTTTCAGGTCCCAGAACTGGCAGGATTTCTCATGTTGACCATACTTATGCAAATGCCTCTGGTCAGCTTTTTCCTGTTCAACCCATACCTGATGAGCACTCCCATGGAGACAACACTACACACAATGTTGTGGTTGCTCACGCTTGCTGAAGTTGTCTTCAGCTTTTTGGCACTGAAACAAGCATCCAACTTCGCCAAAAGTATTTACTTGTCACAACCAAAGAATAGGTGACAATAAGTTCTGATATTTATTCATGGAATCTGAATAATATTGTATTTAAAGTAAAAAATGAATACCTACCCAAACCCAGTCATGACTGAATCATAGCCATAAGTATAATATTTTTTGTTATGATTGTAGAGGAGGAAATAATTACTCACACAAATTACATGAAAAGGATTTATTATGTTGTTACACAACATTAAATGCTCATTTTATTCATTAAGGACTTGAATATATGAGTGAAAGTGTAAGAAAGCAAAGCTTTGGTATTTTATTTAAATTAATATAACACATTTATAATAATTAAACATTGGATACACATGTTTGTAAACATAAGTTTCACCTAAATTAAGAATAATAATCCCAACTTTAAATATATTGTTCACTCATAATGGTTTCTAAATTAACTTATTTGTAATAGGGATATCACACGAAATGCTATCTGTAAACCATAGAATGAGCACCTCTATTATACCATATCTTGGGTAACATACAATACAACTGAACTAAGACCTATAATACTTAATTGTATCAAATATAACCTCTTGGTAAAATGTTTGGATAGTCTTGTATAAAATTGTTACTTTGCCTTCAAATATTTCACAAGGCACTGGACATTCAATTATCTTTTTTCCAATGATCAAATTAAATTCATTTATGCAATGTCACTGAACTACCATAAGTACATCAAATTGCTTAGGTGCCATTAAAATATGGAATATGAAATAAAAATACATTCTCATTCCTTCCTAAACTTACTAACACAGCACTATGGTACACTTTTAGGCATTATCATAAAATACATTATTTGGTATTTAATACTATTTACAATTTCACATTCAAAACATTCATTATAATATTTACTACTGCTAAATATTATAATTGTCATATCTATCTAAACCTTTTACTGGTCAGCCAACCAAGTTACTGTCATAATATTATTTTAACTTGGACTAAATTATAAATTATGCTTAAAAAAAAAATACTCCAGATTTAAGTAATTCTTTCCTTCCCTTGTTCCAATGGTTTTAAGTTTCTGCTTTTGGTTCAAGGGGCTCATTGAATAGTTTATTATCTTTGAAGAAATCATCAATTGTATATCTTACTAAATGCATAGTTGTTTGGAAACTTTCTATTTTCATTTCAAATCCTTTTATATTATCTTCCATTCCAAAAGATTTAATTATTTCAGTGAGATTTGGAGACATTTTACAGATAAACTGGAAACAAAATGTAAATAATATTAATAAAAATACAACAATCACTATTTAGATTAATCAGAAGAATTCTTAGATAACTTTTAACATGATACCATGGTATCATGAGTAATAGGAATGAGTAATAAGGTTTTAGATTAGTTATATAATAAACTAGCTGTTGCGCGCGACTTCGAGTATGATCCAAGATGAAAAGTAGCCTATGTCCTCAGGTCATGATCTACCCATGTGCCAAATTTCATGCAAATCTGTTCAACCGATTTAGTGTGAAAGCGTAACAAACAAACAAACTCATTCTCTCATTTGTAATATAATAACTAGCTGTGCCTCACAGTTTCACCCGCATCAGTCTCGATTCTGTGGGAATATCAGGATTAAAAGTATCTCATGCCCTTAACCAGGGCATGGTTTTCATGGTTTCATGGTTCCTTGTGCCTAATTTCATCCATATCTGTAGTTTGCATGAAATCTTAACAAATAAACAAACTCACTTTCGAATTTATAATAAGTTAGGATACCAGGACAAAATAATACTTACAGTAAATATTTGCTGTGTGACCCAGTTGTGATACCTTTTGACAGACCCTTCATATGCCACAGTAAATATCTTTTTCAAATTCACATCAATATCATTGGCTTTAACATGGCATAGGACTTGCGTAAATACAATCTCGAAATATAGTAGGGCCCTGTAAATACATATAAAGAGTAATGAATACCATAGCAACAAGTTTTAAAATACTGTGTGTGGTTGTAAAATAGGTTATTTGTTGCATGATTGTGATGCACCTGTTAAGCCACAGCACACTCTCTGCTCCAGGTTTGCCAATAGCAGTCTCAGCAAGCATTAACTCAAGTAAGCAAGAGTTTTTGTCATAGATGAAAAGCTTTTTTATTTTCTGAAACAAAGTTTTAATCAAAATAAAATAATTAGGTATTAGAAGTGGTTTAAACCTAGTTAGACAACATAGCGGAATATTAGTCATTGATATTATCACACTTAGGCCCATATTACAGAACCTCACTCAAAACTCAAGCATTAGGTACTTCCTTTTGATTGGTTGAAACTAGTTTTATAATTAAGCCCTGTATTACAGAACCTCGTTCAACACTCAAGAGCGAGGTTCTGTAATACGGGGCTTAATGAAATGATTGAGATAATATTCATTACCTAATAAGAGACATGATTCATAATACTTACATCAATATTTCCTTGCATGTCATACTTTACAGGAGCAAAAATTTTGCCGAGGCGGTCTGTAATATTGATAAACAAATAATAGACTTAATTAATTACTTGATACTAGGTGGCTAGTATAAAATAATATAAATAAAGCGTTCTTACATACCTACCACTGCCAACAAGTCTGTAGATGCATCTATAAACTCAATGATATTAATTCTTCCATTTATAACTGGTGGGAAGTGTTTTAGAGCGAGAAAAAAACATTCTTCACTATCACCATTTGTAGAAGTACTAGCCATTTTCAATAGGTACAAAAATATTTGCGTAAATTATTTTGAACTAAGTTACAGATTTATATCACACACGTTCACTAAACAGTGTACTAAGGACTCGTTCAATTACTGAAATATGAAACAAACAATGCTATTTTCACTGACTGACTGACTAACTCAGGATCACACAACACAAATACGAAATGCCATAAATATTTTTATTCCAGTTGCCCACTGTCGTTTGGGGTTACCACTTAATTAAATTTGCACACACTAGGAATAGTCCATTGCTTTTTCTTCACTTTTTGGATAAAGTACTTACACTTATTTCTAGTCTAAAAGACATAAACTTTTCTTTTTTTTATACTTCATTCTTCTTGTTTTCTTCATTTTCTTCACTTTATTGTCAACTTTCCTAATACTGTTACGCCAACTTTCTAATATGAAAATGTCTGTTTCAGCACGTTTCCCAAATCATCTTCTACAACTATTGTTAACACTTTGGTTTTTGGTGAAAAAGTAAACGGGACCAAGAATCTTTTTTCTGGCACAAGATTTGTAAATTCATACGAATCTAACACCATTCCATTTGATTCATCCCTTACTTCAACTATTCTAATGCCAGCAGTAGAAATGATCATCATTTTGTTTTTATCAAATTTCAGATACCTCGTTATCGCTTGTCTTTCTCTTCCATATTCATTGTTGAACCACCGGTGATAAGACAATAACACAGCACAATTTCTGGTCCAATAAATTGAATCGTTTCCGTTTGTTCGATTAACGTTTTTCTTTGAATCCGTAAGTCTATTTGTTATATTTGAATAAACACTTGATGGCCTGGTTATAGGTGTTACGTTTGGACTTCTTCTTATTATGTCAGATTTCGACATAGCAGCAAAATTCCCCAATGTGGTTTTACTTCTTGGTCCTAAAACTCGTAATGGTTCCGCCACGTTCATTGTAACACTTATATTGCGTTGGAGTGACACGGTAGAATGTTGTACTGGTTTTCCACTGAAGTTATTCATGTTATCTTTAACTAAAGCTGATCGTTTTTCCCCAATTACAAAAACTCTGTCTAAATTGTCAAAACCTCTTCCCATTATACCATCTTTCGTGTGTCCGAGATCAAACGTGTGACCAAGTTCGTGGAAAACTGATCCCAATGTAGTTGCAAAACATCCTCCCAATGTTCCACGGTAACCACTGTCATCCATAAATCGTCTTACATTTACTGGTGTTGCATCTAAGAATTTTGGAACGATTTCTTCTACAGTCGTTGGCCAGGTGTAAAGGCAAGCTGTCCCGAAAAGCGCCAAACCGCCTCCTCCTAATGCAGCATAAGCTTCAGTAAGGGATATAATTTCTTCATGTGTCATAGGTTTATCGATGTCAGTGCCTTTGTATCGAGTGCAAGATATGAAACCCAGAAATTTTCTTTCATTACTTCCTAAGTCGGAAAGCATTAATTCTCTTCCAAAATGTGACCATAATTCCGTTTGTTTCATTTTTCTTGCCTTGTTGACGTTCAGACTACTTTTAAATATAATACATTCTGGTTTTTTAGGATTTACTTCATGCTCAAGTTGAAATGTTTTTCTTCCGATTCCACTTTCGAAAAGTTTTTCGGCTGTTAGACTTTGAATTAACTTTGAACCAAGAGCTATTCGGAAACAGGCACTTTCTATCGAGTTGTCAATATCTTGCGGACTTTGAAAACATCCATCGTGGCCTTGACATATGATGTAAACTGGAGTGACCCGAAGATTTGTTTTTCTTGGAGTATAGTCCAGGTGCAATATTTTCCGTTGCTGTTCTGTATATTCCAAATCAATAACATTTTCACCTCTTTTCAGTTCTATTATCACTTTGAATTCTCCATTATAGACGTCCCATTGCGATTTATATTGAAAGTTTTCACTTTTTAATGTACATAATAGTTTTTCATGGTTGTTAGAATTGCCTCTCGTTATAATTCCCTTAATCAAAACAAGTGAATAATTCACGACGTCTCCATTTTGAAAATTAGTTATAAAAATTGAAGAGTTGTGTTCTGTTTCGTTATCTTCGTTCACACGGTTGTCCATTACCTGAAATTATGTTTACATTACGTTAGTTCGTGAGAATAGGAGGTTTTAACGGTTGACCTTCATTAGGATCGGTACGCAGTTTCCTCTACCTATTTCTTTATGTGTGATCAAACACTACATAATTAGGTTAATGCCATTTTGTGACGGGGATTACTCAAATCAGCTACTTCAAGAGGTTTTACGCACTAGCATTTGGTTTTATTAAATGGAGCGTATCCTTTTATTTTTATCTGTATCTAAACTTTAAAGGTCGTCGTAAATGAATAGATTCGCACTGTAGCAATGACTCACCATGATGCGGTTGGCGTGGAGCGCGCAGAGCCGGCGCGGCGGGAGGACTGCGGGTGCGGGCGGCGCGGCTCGGCGGCGACTCGACCACTCGCAGCCAGCGTGCAGTGCCGTTCCTCCTCACTTCTCACTAAACTTGGTCGAACGCTCGCGCGGTTGGTGTGCGCATGCCCGCCGATGCAGACCGACGCGGCTCGGTAACGATTGCGCCCACCAGACAGGTACGCGACTAGCTGTCTCCACTGGCAAGAGGGAAATTTGAACAATGCAGTAAACATAGATGAGAATGCGCCACTATCATCCATCAAATCCTTTGTTGTTTGTTTTGTGAATGTTTGTTTTCATTACAGCAATCGCGATGAGGCGATGACACGGATACCTACTACATCCTGTCTACTAGCAAATTATACTTTAGGATGTGATAGTGCTAGTGGGGCCCTAACTAGGTATACTTATACTGTACTGTACCTACAGGTAGGTAGATACGTTTCTCATGTAAGTATTTTTATTTGGAAATTAGCATCCTTGAGATACCTATGAATATAAATGGGTTAGGTGAATTCAGGATATGTAGATAACTAAATAGGTGAATAAAACAGAAATAGGAATTACGACGGTGTAGTGGCAAAAGGAAAAAAAGGCCACGGAAAATTTGGGATATCACTTAGGTGTCGACATTGTAGTGCTTAATATATTATCCATATAATCCAAAAGTAACTTTATTTTTGTCCGATTGAACTGTTTATTTTTGGTGAATACGCTTACGCCCTCTATTGTAATAATTCGTAACAATGTTCTAATGTGTAATGTAATGTAAATTACAATTTCGAGAGACTTACCTATAGCTTTCATTAGATATTATGATTCATGTTACTTATTAGGTGGCGATACTACTCTTGGATTTTTCGCAAATATTAGTTAGGAACGTCGGAAAGGCAAGGTAAAAAAATAAATATCCATAGATTTTTAAACCACTTAATTGGCTATATTTTGTGGCTCTATTTTGCTGCTAGTGCTTGAATGTGAAAACTTGGTACTGCAGACGTTAACAGACTATATTTTAACATTAAACGTGATTCGATTGATGCAAGCTGTGGGGGGTTCGAGGCAGACAACAAAGCGCCTGGTGGAGTTAAATAGCTACATGTCGCGCTGGCTACATGTTGTTATTCGGGCAGGCGGTGTCGCCTACAAAATTAATAGTTGACCCTACTCACTTTGTTTCATAAATTTATACGAAATTGTGACAAGTAAAATGTTTTTTTTTCAAGCCTTTTGTAGTAATTCATATTCTTAGTTGGAGAGCAGTAAAGAGTAATACCTACTTATAATGTGAAACGTCAGCGACACAAGTAAAAAAAACATAAGAGTGATCCAGCCAAAGGCTTCCCTACCTACAAGATATAATTATAATACTTATACTTATTTGAATTACCTACAATGTCTGAAAACTGTCTAAGATACATGTAGATAGGACCCAGTAGTGAAAAGTTAGGCCCGGTAGGCACTTTCCTTTGAAACAAGAATGTAACTTGTTTTCAGAGTGGAAAAAGGCATGAGTGTCGAAAACCATTTCCGTCGTGAGTGCGGGCGCTAACGATATTACTTACTTGAAACTCGTTGTTTTCACAATTCTACCGGGCGGCGGCGCCGGCGCTTTGAGCCAAAGGTATTTATACAACTTTAATACGCTGTTGATTTTTTCAGCACTTGCCAGACGGTATTCTACCTACATAAGCGGGTATATTGAAGCAATTTGTAATGTAGGTACTTGCATATAAACGAGCCATTGTCGGCACACATTGCCAAACTTTGCTTTTTGCAAAATTCATAGCTCGTAGCTCGTAGTCCATGTTAATTTAACGGGGGCTAATGGACGTCTCACGACTTGAATATTTATGGGAATGAAGCGTCGTGTTATGAGATGACGAGGAATGAAATATTCACGCGTCGACTGACGAAGCAAAATGGCTGTAGGTAATATTAGGTACACACGGCTACACATCAAGCTATACATTTCCAGTTTATGCTGATCTCGCAATGTATACGATTTCCGTACAATGCGAAGTCACCTTATACTGGAAATGTATAGCTTGATGTGTAGCCGTGCGTACTTGAACAGACAACGCACTGGGTGACAGCCAGCTATTGTCGCGTGATGATCAGCTGCTGATAGAGACCAGAGACGTAGTGCGTTATTTGCTATATAGGTAACATATGATTATATATACATATTATACATACAGCATGTAACAAAAACTCTGTCCGATCCATAAGGGTGTTGTTAAAAATCATACTACTTATATAATATCCATACTATCCATAATAATATTATAAATTCGAAAGTTACTCTATCTGTCTGTCGGTCTGTCTGTCTGTCTGTATGTTACCTTTTCACGCCTAAACCACTGAACGGATTTCGATAAAATTTGGCAAGGAGATACATGGTATGCCGGGGAAGGACACAGGCTACTTTTTATCGACATACCACTCGGGCGAAGCCCCGGGCGGAAGCTAGTCGTATATAATATATACAGCGTGTAAGAAAAAACATCATATTATGATGAAGTAATTAGAAGAAAACCCTTGCTGCAATACCGACAGTGGCTGATGTTTTGACAGCGTGATATTTTACAACAGTACAACGTAAACTAATCTTTTACCGTAAGTATACACACCACGTTATATACTTAGACTCATACTTTACATAGTTAGGTACCCACGGAAACTTTTTCTTCCTACTTGGTGAACAATTTGACCAATAAAAAGAACGGACAAGTGAGAAGGAACAGAAGGAATTTAATAATGGAAAATCAAATTAATAAGTATTGTGATTTGTACCCCAATTACTTTGGGTAAAACTCTACCTCAGTATAAAGCTCTGTTAACATAATGTAGGTAGGTACCTAGTACTAACTAGGTACCTACCTACATTATGTTAGGTACTCCTACCAACATAGTTCATTCAACTCGCCTAAAGTATATTTCCAATTTTCATCGGATATGAATAAATCAGGGCCACCCAAGAATTCAAGGATTGCCATTTTTTTTATCCTTGTCCTTTTTGCAGTCATAAAAAAAATATGCGAAGGAAGCGAAATCGAAATTTTTAACATTTTTAGCTTCCCGCTTCGAATAAGTTAGGCTTTCTTTCGCTTTGACCGTTCATACAGAAATACAAGTAACTTTATCGACTTATGCAGAAAAGTTTGAGAATTAAGAGAATATAGGATGCAAGAGCGAGCGAAGCGAGCTCGAAAATATTAGCACCCTGCCGTTGTAGTTGCAGGAATTTATTCAATACAAAGTCAGAGTCGATAAAAATACAGTAAGTGTTTATGGTACTCTTAGTGTTATTGTAGATTATAAGGTACGCCTATGCGAAATACATTACAATTATCTGTAAGGAGTATTAGGGAGGTACCCTAGGGGGTCGATCTTTGGATTGAGATTCTGGTTTCTCGCATTTCGGGGGGTGGGGGGGGGGGTTTGAACCCCCAAAACCCTCCCCCTGCCTACGGCCCTGGAATAAATAGTTATATAGGCAGTTGCTTATACAGCTACATTAATTGTATAAATCTTATGAAAGTCATGAATCACTTGTAGGTAGGTAAGTACTACTTTTCCGTACATTTGAACATAGCAAATATTGCGATATCTTCAAATTGCTATGCAGATTTTGTGGTCATGAGGGAAATATACGTTCGTACCTACATCAAAAAATTGCTTACCTCTGAAGTCAAACTCTACATAAAATGTTAATCTCATATGGAGCTTGAACTGAAACACACGCCTACTCATACCAAAATAAAGCATACCTACCAACTAGCAAAACAAAAATGCTAGTTGAACACTGTTACTATGCGCGTGGGGACTGCGCTGACTAACAAGAGCTCGGTGACGCAGTCGCCAATGTTTGATGATGATGACCTGGATGCAGGAAACCGACAGGGCTGTCCGCAGGAGCCGGTCGTTGTCCCAGTGAACGCAGCACTTTCGCTTTTATCGGCGAACGAACCCGGTCCATTACTACCTCACTCACGCGGTTACACCATCACAGGCCGTTCGATTTTGGCTGCGTTTGTCGCTCCGGTATGCATACTAATAGCAATTTATTTAGGGTTGTGATGTTTAGATTTCTCCACGCTACGACCAACGTACCGTTCATTGTTTTTAAACTGTATTATTTATAAACTCGGTGCATAGGTAACATATTAATCATGTTGCGAGTACGCGGACTGGTGGGTGGCATGGCAACACAGACTTTTAGTGGTTAGAAGCTACGCGTCATAGGTCAGGCTTGCAGGCAAGTTCATAGAGGAATGGATTAAAAACTGCCATGAATAGACAATTTTCAGAATGATGAACCTATGAACTTCCAAAATTTTCATTAGCATACTTCTTTAAAAAAACTTACAAGCAACAATTAACTATTGTCTGGTACTAATAAGTGCTTATCAAGGTAGGTAGATACTTGAATAAAAAGGATGTTAGGTAGTTAGGCATAGCATTGTCAGATTTTGGATAATAAGAACTTTTCAGCAGAATTTCAGACATTTCAGCTGAACAGTTCGAAAATGACACTTCTGCGAAAAAAAAATTAAAGAATCCTGCTATTAATTATTCGTAACTAAATTGCTGTGAATAAAAATAATTTAAAGCCGTTTTGGAAATATCGAAACAACCTGTTTGGAGCTTAGTCGTCAGACTTTAGGTACCTACTGTGACACGTGTTTCATAGCACTCGATGCGCTTAAGACCTAGCAATAGGTACCTACCTACCTAAGTATATTTGTAAATGCCAAAATGATTCATAGTTTGGGCCAGTTGGTATAAATTTTTTATCGTGTAGAAACGTCGCGTGCATATCTTTATTGTGTTAGTAAGCCTAAATAAACGCCGTAGGTACCTTCAGCAAAGTTAAATTATATGGGCATGAGTAAACGAGTCGAAAATTAAGTCGAAATATTTCGACGTTTGATATTCGAGAACCTAGGTAATGACATATGCACTTCGCAGAAAATATCGATATGTGTCACACAACTCGATGACTCCTACAGTAGGTACCTAATCTCAAGCCGAAGGACTATAATAAAACAAATAATTTAAAAAACAAAAACCCGCCTGCAAAAACGCATAACTTAAAAGAGAAAGACAAGCATTACCTATAATCTGTAGAATTTTGGCATAACAGGCGGGGAACAAACAAAAGTTACACCATATTTCAGGTTTTTGGTTTGTTCCCCGCCTGTAATACCAAAATACTACAGATTATAATGCTTGTTTTATTTCAAGCTTTTTAGTTTGATTAACTTATATATTTGGAATTAACTCATTAAGTACTAGCTTTTATTTGATACCAATATTGTAATTTATTAAAAAAAAAAACCTTCCCCTCCATTTCTTTTGTTTGCAGATGAAATATATAAAAAAAATTATAGCCTATGTCACTCCCACAATTATTAAGACGAACCTAACGACACCTCGTATGTTAAAATCCATCAAGCCGTTTAGGCTACAGAGCGTGCCTAAGAAATAGACATACATACATAATCTCGTAAAACATTACCCTCCTTCTGGGGAAGTCGGGTAAAAAGCTTTAACATTATAGTTAGGAATTTTCAGTAAACATTTTTCAAAAATCATTAACGGTACATGGTACTCCCTTTCTTCTCCTAAAATTGTTTGTCCGAAAATCATTATCCATAACAAGTTTGGTATAAACTTCAGTAACCATAATGTTCAAAAATTCGAAATTTCGTTTTATATAATTATCTTTACTGCTAAAACTATTCTGTCATAATATCGAGTACTGTAATAATTGAATCTTCTGATTTTGCATGAAATAAAAATGAAATAAATATGTCCTAAGTATTGTATTTTAAAATGTGTATTATTCCGAATGTTCATTTATAATGAAATTGTTAGTCCTAAAATATTTGCTAAAAATTAAGTTTTAGCGACAGAAACGAATCGCTGTAAATCCGACGTCACGCAGTCTTGTATGCCCTACCCCTAGAGTGTAATTTAAAATCGCGTAGGGGCGGAGGGGCGAGGCGGCCTGCGAGTTGAGGAGCAGGTGGTTGTAACGCTCGCCGCCGCAGCTGAGGCTGGCCGGCGGGGCCAGCCAGCAAGCCGAAGCTGTGGTGGTGAGCGTTAAACCACCTGCGACGATAAGCTCGCGTGGGACCGCCGGAGCCCCGCAGCGCCGGAGCCGTGACGGAAACCATGCCTGCTGCATGTTGCATGCTCCCTTGTAAGCTACATGCTTGCTTGCATGCTCGCTTGAATGCTGCATGCTTGCTTGCGTGGTGCATGCTTGCTTGCATGAATGGTGTATGCTTGTTTGCATGCTTCTTACAGGGAAATAAATACCACATGTTCACAATTAATTGTTTTATTGAGCTGCAAACAACATTTGTTTTAAAAATAATATTAGGATGGATAAACATGAATTCATTTGAATTTAGGACACAAGTTTTATTGAAAACGGTTTTAAGTCTTTTGTATATTATTGATTGTAATATTAATGGCAAACAAATTTAGGGCATACTGTATTTAGGGATTTCAATTTTATGGCATGTTATATTATGTGTCAGTAAGTTCGGGCAAGTTATCATTCGGACAAATGATGATTATGACAAAAAAAAATATGGCACTTTAGATTATGGAAAAAAAGTTAGGGAACACAATGGAGAACCACGGTACATACTTATGCCAATTTTGCAGTCTCATCTCCAGTTATATCTTATCCTAAGTATAATATTATAAATCCGAAAGTGAGTGTGTTACGCGTTCACGCTAAAACAGCTGAACGGATATGGATTAAAATTTGGTACATGACCTGGGTTAGGACATAGGCTACTTTTTATCCTGAATCGCAGACGAAGTCGCCGGCAACAGCTGGTCTTATATTAAATCAATCTTTAAAACAGTAGCTTATATAAAAAGTGTTAATGTGTAATGCTGTCGGGATATCGGTACGAAAGCAGAAGCTGCACTGGATCATTAAGGCGACTGGTCTGAAGAAGGTAGCGAGCTCGATTCCCGTCTCCATGAATTAGGTTTCCATGTTAGGATTTCTAAACGTGTCTTTAGCAGTACGTAGGCGGGTGAGGTATACACCTGTACTTGATTGCTGCTTGTGACACTACATAAAACTGTATATTCCAATATTTTAACCTTTTTGATTCTCTAACACCGTCACATATCGTCACCGTTCATTTTCGTCAAGGACTTAAACTGAAACCCTTTTCTGGAAAATAACCCGCATGTTCCAAAAACAGGGTTTTCTGAATTATATTTTACTAGCTTCCGCCCGCGGCTTCGCCCGTGTTATATGTCGATAAAAAGTAGCCTATGTCCTTTCTCAGGCCTTAGACTATCTGTGTACCAAATTTCATTTAAATCGGTTCAGTAGTTTTGGCGTGAAAGCGCGACAGATAGAAAGACAGAGTTACTTTCGCGTTTATAATATTAGTAAGGAAGTAAGGATTGCAATAAGCTTTTATTTATATCGTGTTGGAAGCGAGTTGAAGAATTTTAATTAAGTAGGAACAACCTCAAACCTGCTGAAACTCAAACGCTACGTTGAACTCTACGTCCGTAGCTATGTAGTAAAATGGATCAATACTTGGGATTCACGCATTGGCTTTATTTTTCCTACTTATTACATCGGCAGGAAAAACTATTTTTTTAGCTTCTATAGATAATCATATTCAATGTCCAATGAATCGACGCATGATAGGATTGAAAGGTATAAACAGCTTAAAGAAAAAAAATCGAAATCTAGCGTAAGACAGTGTCTAAATCATAAGATTATGAAAAATGTGTGTAAATTACTTAAATACCTACGTAATATCAAAATATTTCTATTAAAAACGTTTAAAAGTTAAAAGATTCCGTTTTTAATTAGTATTAGCGAAATTGTGAAATCTTCGCGCGAGGAACACGTTTAAAGTAGCTATAAAACTAAGTTGATGAAGTCATTTTATTGAAAGGAGCCATTTAATATTCATCTCCTGTTACAGATGGCACAACTAGAGGCTGTTAAACGGGTATATTAACTATTAAAAGTAATATATTATGGCCCGCCCGTTGAATTAGCTGCGTTCGATTTTCTTTCAGCGCAAGGTTTTATTTTATATTTTATTCACGTAGCATTTATAATTATCTTTATTTTAAAATGAAAACGCATTTTCAAATGTATTAACATAAAGATAAATCTGTCGTCAGTAAATGCTTAGGTTTCTATACCAATAGTCCGCATTAGAGCTTTTACATACCTAGTTGGCAAGTTCAAAGAGCTTTAAGCTTTGGTTTCTAAGTCAGTTTTGGCTATGCAGTCTATGCAGATGCGAATGTTAAATTAAGTTTGGTAGATATCGGTTCATGGAAAACCGTAGTGAACGGTAAACGCAGAACTTGCATGCTATATTTTTTATAATTACATAAACGTATTAACTTCTGCACGTAGTCATTACAGCCTTGAAATTTCGTGTTTTACAGTTAACAAAATATTCACTAGAAATTGTCGTACATTAGTAATTTAATACCACGCGAATAACTTGTACTTGGCCGTAATTTACTGAAAATATGTTACAGCAGCATGAAAGCAGCTTATAACAATAAATCATGTAACGTATTCAGTAAACAGCTTGCGTAGGTTCGTTGCGTTTGTCGGCGTGTCATATTTTGGGCCTGCTTTAGGGCCCTATACGTGCCCTACGACATTGTACGTGCTCCAATATTTCGAAACGCTGTTCTTTGTTAGTAATAATGAAGATTTGCGTAGTTTCATCACAGTGCGCTCGTTGAATAATAACGTCTGGTTGAATGAACCATTGCAGTGTGTCCTTGTTTTCTGTGTTTTTCCATGGCACGTGCGCGCTTGTTCTTGTGATACCACTCTCCACGTAAAGACGGATATCTCATTCCTTATACAAGCTTATACAATAAATTAACAGTTGATTGCACATGGACTGATGGACAACTGCGCACATGTATATACCGGAGCTGATCAAGCTATGATAACTGATGCAGTGCGGCCTGTCCGGAGTGGTCACACGTGACCTGTTCATTATAATAATGCTAATTTATTTAGATGCACTCCGTAATTAATTTATACCTATTTATGTACTGAGGTCCGGTGTAATAGTTGAGCAATTATTATGATTTGTGTTCTGATCACGTTATTTTTTACTATATGTTAAGGTATTAAAACGTCAAACGTTTAGCCTTAAATTCCAGTCTATATATAATAGCCTCATACCTAATTGATTTATACTAAGTGGAAAACCGGAAATAATCGAGGAAATGTGTCCGATGAGCGTAAACATCTTCATTAAAATTTTATGATGATTTATAGTTGGAGCACAAATACTCCGTTACAATACCTGACCTACAGCATTTTATTTCATTTGGAGCACAAGATGAATCGTTTTAGAAAGCCATTATAACTATAATTAGCGTTATTCTCTGCATGTCTATCATCAATAATAGTAAAATATAATGTTTCAATTCAGTTATGTTACCGAATCACCGCAGCCTCGGGGCGCGTACGCGTTGTCATGCACTTAGTGGACCAGTGGAACACTATTCTGTTATATTTTTAATACGGTTACTTTTTCTGTTGACCCTGATCATGCCCAGATTTAGGACGTGCCCTTCGTTATCTGATCGGATACTACGAGGGCAGCTCGCGAGTTTCTACCAGTCAAGACACATCTTTGTAACATTATGTACCCACTTTTATTTGGTTGTAAAAGATACGTATCTTCACAGTAAACTTATTTTTATATAGTCCATTATTTCGGGAGACTTTTTATTATGTACCTACCAAAGGTTGATGGTTTTTGCTTAAGAGCACGTATCAAGATTTTGAATATGGTAGCTACTGTGTTACTTGGAATTAATTGGACGACGAAGTGCTGGGTACGGCGGCGCGGCGCTGCCTACGTGGCCGCCCACGATGCGCGATGGACAATATAGGCCAGTTCGCCAGCTTGACCTAATCGCATCGACCATTCAACATCCGTGCAAGAAACTGACCGCACATACTGAATATGAAATGCTCACTGTTAATGTGTCACTTTTGTCAGAAGTAAGCATTTTCGAGTGCGGTCATTGACCCTAGCATTGCGTAGGCTAGCTACTTTCTCTCAGTGTTGGGGCGAGGAGGTGCGCGGCAGGCGCGGCGAGAAGGGGGTCCTGCCAAATTAAGTGCGTGAAAGGCTGCGGACAGCCGTTCCGGTACCGCCGCACCGGCATCACCGGCGCTTACGCACCCTTCCTGCCACAACATTGTTGGTACCTACGAAGAATCTATCTGTTGACCGTTTACGGTTACTCGGCTCGGTATTAACAGAAGATCGCATCACTGTGTTTATTGTCGTGAAACGTTGGCGCCGGTTTGCAAATTTGTGAGCATCTTCGTAGAACGGGTCAGCGAGGTCGGTGAACTCAGGCCAAAGTGGCAATCGCGAATCAGTAGAGACTTGGAAAATTGTACCCTGGTGTTGTCGCTCACGTGCGCTGTTAAAAGGTTGTATAAGCATTACGATGCTTTCTACGCCTTCTTGTAATCAGAATGAAGAAGTGAACGGAGAAATTGTCATCGTTTAACGGTTCACTTGAAAAGGAAACAATGAGACGAGAAATGTTGGGCGCACTCACCTACATTGTTCATTTTTGAGTGTCGCGTTATGACTGATTAACGATTAAGCGTACTTGATGAGTTACTTATTACTTTCTTCTCGATATAATATCTGTGCTTACGTGACTTCATCTTGAGTTGAGTAGGCACTTTTTTGAGAGATGAGCAACACGCGTGACTTTTGAATGATGTACATATAAATTATAAATATTCGAGAAATGTGTATTCATAGAGGCTTTCTTCAAATTGCTATAACATCTAGGTATGCACTTAGATGTTATAGCAATTTGGTCGCATTGTAGAAGTCCTAAAAGTACCTATACTGGAGCTGGTTAATTGCGACATTAGATAAAAGCTGATTTAGGTACATAGATCCAGTATTTTGATGTTCTTGAACTTTAACCCTATTGGATCAAATTGGACCAATGCTAGCACTTTTTAAACCAGTTCAGCATCTAGTATCCAGCGCTGAATTGGTCAGATGTTAATCCAGTGTTACAGGATTCAAACGCTGGATTTAAATAATATGACTATAAAAACACTTCAGAATTCAGAGTTGGATTTAAATAAATAATAATTTCAATTCAGTGCCTAGCACTGGGTTGAAAGAATAGAGGCTCTATTTCAATTCAGCGCTGCATACTGGATTGAAAAGCGTTAAGATTGATCCAGTATCAATCTAGTGTCACTGGATTCCCGCGCTGGATCAATGTAAATCAGCCATAAAGGTAAGTAAGTACATAATCAATAAGCAATTCCATAGTTTATGGATAGGGTGGTCTCGCATTTTAATGTAACTTCCAGAGCTACGCTAATTACAAGTATGTTGCAGTTGGTAATGCGAATATTTATAATACATTTGTATAATGAATGAGTATTTTAGGAGCAGTTTGTACTCGATGTGTGTGGTTGGTGCTAATGTAATGACGATCACGTTGCGCCCGCGCGTTGCTGAACCACAAGTTACGAAAAGCACACGACGCCGCCCGCCGCAGGAATACCAATCGGGCTAAATTGGGCGGCTTACAAAGGTCGAAGGCAAAATTATTTATAAAAAAATTACGAAACAACTACATAAAAAACAGTTGGCACATTGGACGTGCTCACGACGCCACGTTCTCTCTTTTGAAGGTTACCCTGCGAAGCTGTGCGTGTACCGTTAAAACAAAACTGTCATCGTTTAGAAGAACTAGTTTAACTATTGGACGGAATGACCGTGCTTGATGGACAGGTTGAACAGGAGGGATAGTAACAGAAAATTGAGATGGATTAGCCTGAGGAAGACTTAATCTGTGTCAAATTAATTTAAAAGGATTAAAAGCCGGCAGAACGGCCGGTAGAACTGGTATGATGACAGAGTTATCGGATAATTATCGTAACAGTAAAATTCATTTTCTTTTTATTAATATTTTAATTGATTATTTGGTGAGCTGCATATTGGTGCGGCGCCCCGCGCAGTATACGCGCGGAGCGGGCGGCGCGCACGCAGGTTTGATCCGCAGCATGCGGTTGCCCGGGGTCGGGTGTCGTATTTCTAGAGCATTGAACCTCGGCAACCTTGTGCGTTGAGCCCGACCGCTCTCCGCACGCTGCGCTGACGCAACCGCTCCAGCCCCTTCTCTACTTCGACCGCAACCATATCGCATAATTACTCCTTTAGGGCACACCTGTTCTTAACAACGGTTACAATGGACGATTTGATGTTAGCGCTAATCGATTCATGAAAGGTTGAACTTAATTGGAGGTTGTTTAGCATTACACAATTTACCGACCAAGCTAGCCACCTTTCAAATAAATATATACCTACTTGAATCACCCATTGTAATTGAACGATGTTCAATTTCTTAATGATAATATTTATAGTATGATGAGCACGGCTGCAGCGCAGAGCCGCGGCACCGGCGCCGGCGGCACTAATGAAGTTAGCACGTCGCGGAGGGTGCAGAGGAACAATGCGGAGAGTCGGTCAAGAGGTGCGAGTGCGGAGCGCTAACGAACCGTAGCCGTCCGCAAATAGTCCGCGAGAAGTGCGAAACGATCGCGGGGCTACAATTGGCGCCTGCCCCGAGAGCGTTGCGAGGTGACGCTTACGTAAACCGCTGACATAACCGAGTCGACGACCGCCGCTTGCGCAACCACCGCCGAACCCGCAACCCCACGCACCGCACCTCCCCCTCGCCACCGCCACTCCCCACTATCCGCCAAAATTACCTAATTGTACCCAAAATGCATCAAAAGGACACTGGTCCAACGCCCGAGTTACGACACCGGCAATCATTAGTGCAACAACCTTCTGCCTAGCGCCTAGGCAGGTGACGGACATATAGCTTGAGCGTTTGCTACGGTATGCGATCGTTTAACATTTTAATAACTTCATCTGATATGTATTTGATACTATTTAAGGCTTTATTGCGTTTGATTGTAACTGGGCAAATACTGGCCAGCCACGAGTCACAGTTATAAAAACATAGGTCAATGTAAAACTCTGCTAACGATTATTTTTTAAGCAGTTGGTCAACTTAGGTGCGAGTTAAAAAAAAAAACAATTCTTGAGCACAATTATTGCATTCCGAAAAGATTCGAAGTTAACCACCGAGGTTCATTGGTGTAGGATGTCCGACTAAAAGTTAATTGCTATAGGTTATCGAATCCTTTAAAGTTTAAAGACCCGAGTTTCACGATTGCACATCGGAGGGGGTTCTCGGTCTTTTGGCGAGATACTTACGAGTATACTGCACAAAGTGTGTGACAGCGGCATTGCGTATTCCCCGCAGGTGTAAGGAACCGAATGGTCCGTCAACGGAATTGTGGGCATGTACGTGACGTATATGGTACAGTTATCCTTAGTGAACGAAAGTGAAAACTTAATGCGGGCCCAGTCAACGACCCCGGCGGGTCGTCGACCGCGCCGAACTGCAAAGGCCGTTTGTGAGTGCTGAGGCCGCGCGCGCGACATTTAGCCGTGCACTGGACGCGCCTGCGCACCTATTGCACACCCTAACTAACTATAATAACATCATCATCATTTGATAATCAAGAAAGTATTTTAAAAAGTAAAAGTTATGGACGTCATGAAATCTCGAGCGAGCTTAGAGGAATTTTGACAAGTGCTCACACAGCGCCCATCATTCACCCGAAGCTTGTTTCATGATTTATACATTTTATTTCTTATATACTTAGTGTTTGACAAAGTTTCAAATAATTTTAAGTGCTTCGGATCATATAATAAGATTATAATAAGAATGCTTTTATTGAGAGACGGTATATCACACTATGTCTAAAGGCACTAAATAGCACTTATTTAATAGAAAACAATAGAGCATTTACTGATATCAATTACTGAACTTCATTGAAACCATAGATATCCGATTTAAACAGACTTTTATATTGACATTTTTGTTATGTTCTCAGGAAAAAGTATTTTTGCGATATAAATGATGTGAATGTATATGAATGAAAATGAGGAACCGTAGCATCGCCGAGATTACTATTACATTCTCTTCTTACGTCTTTTACGTACTACGACATTATTACGCATGTAACATTATTACACATTCAGGACCTAACATGTAGGGGAATAAAATTTTAAAACAACTATTCAAATGGTGACTAAATGAATATTCAAGATAGAATTGCGAAGCTAACTTCGTTCTGCCACCGAGCTACGAATGTTATATCATCGGGACATAACTTTCGAGTTTGTACAAGGTACACATTATCGGGGAGCAACATTTTGGACACATTTCATACGTAAAAATTAACATAATTGATTGCGAAGTTAAATGTTTCTAAAATTTGCGGTTACAGTTTGGCTACGGCTACGACGAGACTACGTGCTACGAAGATTTCGTAGCATGCGTAAATGATTTTTGTCATGTTTACCTATTTTTCTCAATTTGTGGAAAGGATATAGTTTTGAGCTAGGAAAATCATAATTATTGTGTATACCCTAGTAATGTGAACAGCGGTTTCTACACTATTGTAGCCAGATGGCGTAGCGGAGTAAACTGTTCAGTGTGCATAATTTATAAACTACAACAGTTTACCGCTATTGAAGATTTTTTTTTAAATTCTACTTCCGCATGCTTATATTGTTGGCACAAAATGGAATGAGTGCGTAGAAACAACATTTTTGCAATCGGTGTCAAAATTCTTGACTGTTACCTACACTTAGGTAGGTACTTATATGTATGTAAACTGGGTAGACATTAGAACCATATTTCTGGTATTAAATGCTTTGCTTGGGGTTCTTCTACCAATAAATGACTGAAGATCAAAAGATTTAAACGGATAGATAAAAAAAAATTGTTAATATTTATACAAGTCAGGCAGCGTTAAGAGTAAGATCGCCATTTATTTTCCACATTTAAGTTTTAAAGTTATGAACTTATGACAGAACTAAAATTATAGGCATGTGTCAGACAATACGAGTGTCAAGATCTAGTTAAGATATTGCAACTGTGCTTAAGGCGAAGTGGGACTGACGGGAGCCGAGGGGGTGGTATGTCCCCGCCCGCGCGCAACTAAGTTTACAAATATTTAATTTTAAAATTTTATTTGTGTTTATATAGAAAAATAAGGCTATAATTCCTTAAAGTATTTAATAGTGAACACGTAGACAAAATTTTATTACAATTGCTTTGATAACAATCGAATGGAATAGGTTTTTCTCTTTAAAAAGCAGATTTTAAGGAAACTTTGCGGTTTTTTTGTATCGAGGAAAGTTTTGTCAATCGTGTTTCGGGCCTCATACTTCACTAAAGACACTCTTCAATTTTCGTAATCATAAAAAAAAATACGCAAATACGTTGTTTTTGTGAGAGCAAAATTGATTTTGCGTGAAGTCGAAACGCATCAAAACATCTGCTTTGGAACCACTTCACCTTAAAGGCCAGCCTCGGATACAACAAAGGACTGCGCTGGCGCTGAAAATAAGTGACTTTTTTTCAACGCCTACATTTCCTGTTGCGCAGTCATTGTTGACACGTATGGACAGATAGACTATAACTTTTGCACGTGATTTCGGCTTTATCGAACGGTGCTTTAGCTGGATTTAGTTATTTAGATAATGTATTTACAAATAACCTTTTATCTCAGACTAGTTACATATCTGTTGGTGTTATGATATAGTTAATAACTTAATATAAAGGTTTTATATCTTTGAATCAAAATTATTCATCGTTCATCTTAATTTGCTGAAACAATCGAGTCCGAGTATCACTAGTCGGTTTCCCTAACTCGAAAGTTTACGTCGCCAGTTTTGTTGATAAGTCAGTTACGCTTATTGGCAGTTTTGCGTGCGTCAATTGGATAGTTTCTAGTGTTCGCCAGTTTCGTTGATTCGTTAGTTTTATTCAAATTGTTAGTAAAAGTACAGTCGGTAGAAAACCTCACACACGTCTGTTTATTTAAATATGGTTTACTTAATATAACATCATTGCCATTAACCAGGCTTAAATCCAGACTCCGAGTTGCTGATAAGTGTCTACTGGAAAAGCGCAATATGCCATTTTCTTCGACTTGAAAGTAGAACCCGTAACTTTATGCTCAGCAGTAGCGCTTGCGACGACCAGGCCAACGAAGCCAAATAAAAATAAAAAATCAAATATATACTAAGGTCTACCTATCACATATATGATGTTAGAAGTTAAGGATTTTTATTTTGATAAGTTGACATCTATCTACCAAATCGCACTGGACCCGCGTGGTGGATTACGACCCACTCCCTCACAAAGAGGAGGCCTGTGTCCCAGCAGTGGGAACATTTTTTTTAAATCTCAACTTCCATATTCAGCCTATAGGCTGAATATGGAAGTTGAGATTTAAAAAAAATATAACTTTAAGTTTGATTTAAATTGGCTTAGGTATTCCTTACATTATCCACTTTTGTTTGTTACAACGTAAGCATATATTTTTCCTTGGGTATACCAAACTGCCGAATCAACGAAACTGGCGAACGTTGACGCAACTGTCTTATTCGCAAAACAGACCAATCAGCGAAACTGACTAATCAAAGAAACTGGCGGATTTAATAAACTGACGACTGAGGGAAACTTACCAGCAATACGCTGCCCCACATTTTTGTTATAATTTAAAACAAAGCGAAAAAACCTGTAAGATATTGCCAGTATTTTATAAATCTGCCAAATACAAAATCTCACATACAAATACGCCATCAACGGAAAGGCTAATAAATTACATTTCTGTAAGAAGGCAAGTGTCATGAGTCAACGTGAATAGTTTGTCTAAGTATTTATTGTCTTTACCACATCTGCTACCTACTACTTACTCTATTTCTAGTGTCCCGTCAAGTATAATTAGCACTTAAGCCGGGGCGAAAGTAGTCGCTTTTGGGTTTGTTGTAGAGCGGGCGGCGCTATGTGGCCAAGTGGTCGTCTCAACTAGGCCGCGTTTCCACCGAACGGGTCTTGACTTTTTGTTCGTGATGATGCGGAACAGAAGAGAGAAATTCGGTGAGATAAAGCAGCACTCGCTAAGGAGGACACGGTCACGAGGAGTCATCGGCTCCAAACTCGATGAATGTAGAGCAAGCGATGTTTCTCCTTGGGCCACGCAACCTGTCCGCGGGTCGCCGGGCGCCACCAGCGCCCCAGGCACAATGTGCCTCGTTACCAATAACATTTCGCGTGCAACTATTCCTAAAAAGCCTACATTACCACATCGCAACTTATTTTTTAAGCCTTCTGAAGAAACATTTTTTAGACCTTGAATATTTTTTCATATTTCAAGGTGCACTAAGTTGGATTTTGTATTTAATAACAGAAAACTTTCTATAATAAGTATTCCTCAGAATGTGAAGAATACAGTTACCTGGCAACGACAATTAAGATGTTTCGTATCTTTTTTTTATAGGAGTGTTTCGAAAGAGAGGTCCATTCGTTAAATTGGTTATTTTATGAAGGCATTAAGATTTAGATAGGCCTAAATGGTCTTAATTATGTGACTACAACATAACTTTCGTTTGCAACGCGTATGTAGATGCGTGACAAAGGCATTGTTCGCTAAAAAGGCAAAAAAATCCAATAATATTTTGGAAAGCACGGCGAGTCCTTATGTAACAGTTCAACGTGACACTTCTTGTGGAGGCAGTGTGCTGTGTGCGTCCGTTCAGCGCGCCACTTTCCATCACAACAATATTTGGATAGCTACAGAACTATGCCTAGTGAGTAGCTGTTCTCATCGAGCGCGGGTTTTACGTCTTTACACACGCAGTTTTGCTGTGATAACTGTGGCAAGATTGGACGTTTATTTTTTGCAATAAAATATTATTGAAGTATAATTTCTTATGATATCGTATTCGATGTAGAGATATTAACATTTTATCAATTCTAGTTATATATTACCTAAATGCCATTAAGTTTTTACGTAATTATAATTTTGCACGCTCGTATTTTATTTTCGTTTTTATCAGTATGTAGTTATCACTGTATCAGTCATTACGGTGTATAATTTGTTGGCATTTTACAACAGTTTGTTTTATACTAGAGTGGCCACTCGGCTAAGTGCTAATAGCTAAGTACTAATAAATTGATAAAACAAATTATGTTCGCAGTTTTGAATTGTGTGCAAAACAGTACCACACAAACCAGAGTAACAAACGGTGGCCTGTTATACACTAAATGTCCCTCTTAGAGGTAAACGCTCTAAAAGCTCTTCAAGCTATTCATCCTGCAATTTGTTTAGTTTTTACTAAAATGATTAATTTTGGAATTATACTTTCAGTATAATCGGTATGGATAGACGTCCTGACTATTTAATGATTATCAAATATACACATAACATAAAAATTATCAGCACTTCATTATTGGGACTTATTTCAATAGGTACGTAAACGTAGCGCCCAGCAAAGCATCGCAATAAAGTGAATGCTTTGAAAAACTAATAAAACTTTCTAATTATTTTGTTAAAGTCTATTTATTAATATATAAATTATAAAGACCATTTAAAAAAATATATATATTTATAGCATGCGGGATGGCTACCACATTGTTTATGCTAGTAGATACACGATGAGGCTTGCTATGTATAATTTATAGCGGATCGACAGAGGATGTTTGCGTTTGCGCTGATGTCGGCGTGTCGAGTGTCGTTCGAAGAAGAGTCTCTGCTGACGGCTGACAGCAGCCGCACCAACGCGGGGTCAACGACCTCCAACAACACTATACATTTGGCGAACAATGATTTGGAGTGCCGAGGTGAATGGCCGCGCTCGGAGGGGCTGAGCGTGGGCAGTTATTGACCCATATTGGAGGTGAAATGTAGATCAGTGGGCGAGAGCGGCGAAATTCGCCGCGGAGTCTGCGCGCGCGCCGCGGCCACAGAGCTGCGCCCGCGCCCATCGCGGTACTAGTCGTATATGTACTACACGCACACAGCTGTGCTCTCAATGAAACCTCGCGTTTTGAATAGCCAAGCGTTACTTACGTTATATAAACTAGAGAATTATTACAGCAAAAATAAAAATTGCACAGTTTATTTATTTTTTTGTAGTTAAATGTCAATATACCTATGTAATACAATATCAATTACTTACATATTTTAATGTTAATATGGTAAAATTTCCGAGTTGATTAGAATATAACACTCTATATCTAATCTTATTTTAAGCATTTTTTTGTGTTCATTTACTGTAATAAATTACGTTTATATCATCCGTATTAGATGAAAGTGCCTCGGCATAAAATAGTCGTTATTTAGGGTCAAGTCTTATAGCCGGGCTGTGTCGGGGAGGTATTACGGGAAGGGTCAACATCGCAAAACAAATTGGTAGACCAACTTGACCTAACGGCCAATATTGGGCGGACTAGTCAATAGGTGGGGACCGCTAAGTAAGCAGATTCTGGTTATAACACTGAAATAAGCCGAGTACAGACCCACTACGCCAGTTGTACCCCAATGTATTGTACTTTAAAAGTGCGATACGATAACACTATATATTTTATAAATTAATTCGTGTTTGTGTCGTCCTAGTTGACATTTCAGCGCCGGCAACGACTTTTAGGGACAAAATAATGAGCACTGTCCAGCAAAACGAATTACTGAATAAAATACATGTTTCATGAAAATTATTTACGCGAATACCGTTTATTAAAGTCCAATAAACCAGTCGAATGTAAGTCGAATTTCACGAGTTCTGAACTAATTTACGCGATGGGATATGCAGCGATGTGGTGATAACGTTGCTGCTATAAATTGTTGCTAGTTACTTTGAACAATTACTTGATTGCAAGTGTCGTCAATTTCAATTTCGTAAAATAGGATCCCACACGTGACACAAATTGTGAATCACACCGCTATGATAACTAGAGTTTTTCCATTACTGTAACTGTAACGTAATTATGTATCGCTTCAGAGCTGAAAGCAACAACACTACACATGAGGGCAAATCTACTGCTTAGTCCCGATTCTGCAAGTAAGTGTTAATTAAGTGTAAGCAACTTTCGTCAATCACGTGTTCGTGATACATGAAGCGCGCATTCCGCCGAAGAGTGCGGCCTTCTACCGAGGCTAGTGTGGCTACCACCTCAATATGACCTAATCGCCGAATAACGCAAAAAGTGGCACGCGAGCCACTCTTAATGAGACTTCAATTTAGTAGCTACTATGTTGGTGTTACCTACTTACTTACATTGTCGAGCGAAGTGGAGTGTTCGACTGTTCTTTGCCGAATTAGGAATACTAGGAAATGCTGATAATTATGCAATGGTTCTATCAGAATTACATATCCCTGAAAACTGGGACCTAACAACCAACTTCCAAAATATTTTGAAGTTCGTATTTGTTTCAGTTTTCAGCTGGAATGTTTACGCTGATAAAACAAATGTGATTGTAGGGAGGCTCGTTGGTTCAAGTGTAGTCGTATTACTTATAACCCAAATTACGTGTTCAAATGGTGGTAGGTAGGTACAGAACGAGTCGACAAAAAATGTTGGTAGGTATACATGTAAAGTTTTCTGCAGACCCGGGAGTTGGGGCACGTCTGGGAAATCCGGCAGTGCCTAAATTCAATATAGGTACTTACCAAATGTTGGCTGAGTTTTGGCTATCTAGCACAATATCTTAAATATTTATGTTCGGAACAAGAGAATAAGTTGGAAAGGGGAAGCAGCTGCACCCGACGTTGAACTAATTTCGAGCAAATGCTACTAAGAGGCATTAAAATGAAACGAGTCTTAAGATTTAAGAGCTTTCCAAAAACGAACAATGAAAATTGTTGAAAACTGTTATTTTATTTTAAATTCAAGAATTGCGCACTCGGCACAATGAGGTACGAATTTCAGTTCATATTGACGTAGCATGCATTATACCAGTCAAGGTAAGTTAGGTAAGCAGTCTCTCCTTCGAATAAAATCAATATTCGTGTGCGATTGGTGTATCATAAATATAGTTGTAACAGCGACGTTTTTCTGCACATTTTTATTTTTTGTAAATAATGTCACACAATAGGTATAACTCATGATCTAGTCTACGAGACAAATCACACATCGACAAGCAAAAATGCAGAAAGCCCATATCCCAAAACAATTTAGGATAAAGGTTTCAAAACTCGGAATTTATAGATAGACCATGAACATATACTATTTCTTTGAGGTGGAAGCCAGTTATCCGAACCCTCCACGCTTAGCGGGTTGTCAACAAAATAAAGGTAGGTATTATTTGAAGCCATACGAATGCTTCGGTCTTATCTTTTATATCGTTCAGGCGGAGGTTATTTTACCAGATTATTACTCGGCGAATACTCGAAGGATTTAAAATAAAGGTCAGCCTACTTCCCCGTATCTTTATTTAAATAATGTAGCTAAGTTGCTTCCAATAGGCTTGCTATTTTTACTGTCACTAAATAAAACTACAGCTGAAGCTGAGAGTCTTGCATACGAGTATATAAATTCCTAGGATCGTAAATTTTTGTGTCACGGTAGTCCAAGGGTGAATATTGAAACCTTGTACTCAAAATCTCTAATAGTTACGGGTTAATGAATTTGCGCAAAGTAATTAAAAACCGTTTAAGTTTCATGACTGGTGGGGAGAATGGCGGAAAATAATATTATCTTCAATTATATACTTGTTCGTGAGTTATTGGACAAGTTGCTAGAGACGTAGCGAGGCTACTGATTGACAGTTAATTTCGCGTTCAATTTGTTATTTTCCGAAGGATGAGAAATGGAAAACAGCAAAGTAGCTTTCTTCCGGACCAAGAAATAGGTTCAATATTAGTTCAAAGTTTTACTAGGTATATTTCTCTGTCGAGGGGGTTGGGTCAAGCAGTTGGTCAATAAGCAATCTTATTACCTAGCTGTCTGGTGCCGAGCCTCAGGAACGAATCTCGCTGACCTGATTCAACACGTGCGCGACGAAGGATCCCATATTGCTCACGGAAATAAAGAAAACTGCTTTACTGCCTTCGAAACAGTTAACGGCTCTTTGTCCAAGTCCAGACACATAAAAAGTCCCAAATATCCGAGGGAACGCTTTATGGCTTTTCGGATAACGGTTCTCTTAATAAATGTTTTGGGAGAGAGATCTATAGGTACTAGACATATGTGTTAGCTCCATATAGATGTAGATACTTCCTCGGCAGATAAGATCGTATCAATTGTTGTACATTCTCAAAACGCGTCAGTAAAATAATCCGCAGCCATTTATAACGCTAATTGCCATCTGCAATAAAAGATAATAACATTTTATTGTTCCTTTTATATGTAACTGTGGTAGCTACTCGTATAACGGAAGTGACAATAATGAAAATATTGATTTCATTTCGACGTGCACTTACAAAAATTTAACAGAATTTGGGTTATTGGACTAAACGCAAAGAAAGTAGGCCTTCTGATTGGTTTTATACCAATTTGCGGTTAATCGGCACAACTTACGGCGTTGTTACCAAATTATATTGCAGTTATTACTTTAACAAATAATTTGAAAGCTCCGATGAGCTTAAATTAAGTACTTAATAATCATTAGTAACTGAGTGTTATGTGTCTCTTTAATTCAGTCAATTCAATTTTGCAGGTTGTGCAACATCACACGTTGTCCCCAAGTGTCCCATAATATACCTAATGACTTTTCATTAGTTTCATAAATTTGATTCTAACGTATAAATAGGATTGTTTTTTCTTAGAAACGAAAGATATTTTTCAACATACTTGCTCGTAAAGTGGCTCTTATTGAACCGCTTTTAGGTTCATAATGCAGTGTATTATGGAAGCGTGCTTTTTACTGTGCGCCACAGATAACTATTAACTAGTCGGAGGCAGTATGGAATTAGTTAGTACTATCATGGCAGCATGGAATTTGTATCCAATAGAAATTGGTTTTGGTGAAGCTTTTTACCAAAGACAAGCGCTCAAAAGCAAGTTTTTATTAAAAAAAAGAACCATAAGCAAACCAGTGACGTTATGGTAAAAAAAAAATCCCATGCATACCCGTGGGATTTTTTTTACCATAACTAAACGTCAGTGGGATACTTACTATACATTAACCAGTATGAACTATCTTACTAATAAATGAGCATTCTCTATTTACACCCGAGCAGAGACTTGCGTTTTTTTCCGGTACTACCGCGGGTGGCACGCGCGCAGTCCACTTGACCCGCCTAGACGAATCGCGCTGACCTGCCCGTGTGTCACTGCGTTCGCGCGGAATAAAACTCTATCTGTACTATTAAATATGGGTTTATATCATCTGTGGCAATTTCAGTCTATATTGTTCACTACCCTAACCTCATTTGCGTATTATGTATTATATATATACCAGTGCCTTTATTTACACCCGCGTGCGCATCGCTAGCGGAAAAAACAAAACCAGCCGCCAAATATTAATAAATTATAATAAATATTTGTTAACATTTTTGTAATCATTATTTAAAATGTCGATTTCACGTAGGGGAGAAGAGCGTAAATAATAATAAATAGATTTGACTCCGCCATGGTACGTTTAGTGATAATACATTTTTTTTTTCTTAATCAAATCATTTTTTTTTTGTATAGGCTGTCTAACGGTTTTGCCAGTGCCTTTATTTACACCTATGGAAAAACAAAACCAGCCAGCGGCCAGCGCGCCATTTTCCTTATATAGTTAGTATCGTTTTCGTTGTGTGGTTTATTTTATCTATCAAAAATACAAAATCTAAAGTATTGCCATCAACCGACATCGAAGTTTTTAAAAGAAACTCCGGATAGTCAGTACTGGCAACAAAGGTCAGTTAAAATGTATAAATCTATCATCTCTATAGTTAGGTATGTTATTGTAGCATAAGTTCTTACAACAAGTCTGTTTTTTTCCTCGAAAATACCGCCTCGACTGTAATATCCAAAAGAGCACACTCGTATCACAATGTACGTAATTTTTCGTTAATGTACTATTAACGAAAAATTGCCGAGAAAAGACACTCTCACAAAGAAAACTACTTCACGTAAGTAAAAATTCGCTGCGCTATCATACTATGTGTTCAGATTGTACTGAACATTGGCATAGCAACCCAGCGAGAAGAATAAATACTGACTTAGGAATTTTAATAGCCGTAAGGAATTGCATTGTCTAACAAAATACTGTTATTTGTTCGATATAAGATTCTTTTTTCGACATTTTATTTTAGTCTCATTAGCATTTTTGCAAAGAGCAATTTATTACGGGATTAAGGTGAATTCCCGGTGGCTTCATTGGCTTGCAATGTTGCAGGGAAAGGCAATTTGCTAAATGGCATTCCGTGGAGTCCAACAGAGCATGCTGATGAAGCGACAACGTTCGATATTCGGATTATTCCGATAGTTTTTGTCCCAAAAGACTTTAGAAAAATTTGCATGTATGAAATAAGGTTTAGATACGGGAAAGTTTTAGGTAGGTACTGTAAAAGAGGTAAGTATGTACCTACTTTGTGAGAATATGTTGCTGAAAAAATGTTGGATTCATACACTCATATTATACCTATCTAATATTATTTAGCTATGTTAGCTATGTATTGATGAGTTTACTTAGTACCTTGGGTATAAGTAGGTACTATAAAATGAATAGGTCCTAAAAGCATTGAGATATTATAGTTAATCAAGAACCAAACCCTTTCGTTTATAAATAGCTTAAAAAATGAATTGCGAGTGCTAGTCCTTTCAACAGGCGCACTAATGCTACGGCTACACTTCGCGTTATCGCGAACTTTTCTTCGTGCGCTCTCTGTTGCTCAGCGAGTAATCGAGGGGTGTGCGAGAGTGAGCGCACAAAGAAATGTTCGCGATAACGCGAAGTGTAGCCGTAGCATAAGAAAGCTTCTGTTTATTATTTACCTAAACGCCAGTTTATCAATTACTCGCTGCGGCCCGCGGTTTTACTCGCATAAGTTTCGATCCCGTTGGAATATCGGGATAAAAAGTATTCTACCTAACACAGATCATGGTCCGGATAAAAAGTATCCCATGTGCCAAACATCCCAATCCGTTCTGCCGTTTTATCGTGAACGCGTACCAGACAAACAAACAAACTCACTTTCGCATTTATATTATTAGTTAGGATTAAGATTATCATAACTATGTTCGCGTCACGTAGGTAATATTATTTTATTGTTTGATATCGTTTGCAACTGAAATTACTTTATGTGCTTACGGCTATGATGTCTGTCGATAGTGCGTACAATTTATTTCCAAGTTGTTTAAACTCGAAGCCTTGTTACCAAGGCTTCCAATTTATAAGAAGTTGAATGTTCCATTTAAAACTTTCATCGACAAAAACTTCTGTGACAGGCACAGGTTACTTTTGTGACCCAATTGGAAATACAGTACTGTTCGTACAATACACGTCTGCCGATAGCTTAATAGAAGACTTCTGTTATACACAATAAAAGTACCTACCTACTTTCAAACTATGAATTAGTATACAAGCAGTTAGTAAACCAGCTATTATCGTACGGCTTCATACAGTCTGCAGTTATCTGGCAGACCTCAGCCACAGGCCGTTGGCACCACCTCAACACCACGTGCAGCCAGCACGTGTCCCCGCCGGTGCCAACGACATGCCGTGATAAAGATCAAAACAGTGCATGCACCAGAATAACCTATTTCCTTCAATAGAATAGTGAACCTTGCTCACTTGATCGTATGCAACGAAATCTTTATCTATACTTAGGCTGTTCTATCGTGACGATACTGTCAGAGGAGCAATGCCTGAACAGCGAGGTTTACTGCGAGCCTCGTCTTCACGCATTCAGTTCTTGATTAGGGATACTGTTTCAATTGAAAACTTGTCTAGACAATATCCCGACACGTGCCGTAACGGATTTTTGAATTGCAAATCTGATTATCAAGCTTTGCTTAGGAAATCCTTCAGTTCAAGTAAAACTTGATGTTAAGATTTGGAATGAAAAAGTCCGTGGAAGAAGAGTAAGCAATTGTGACAAATCTCGGAATGAATTCACAATTTAAGTTCTGTTTATGGACATTATAAGAAAATGTGAGCAGATCTATGCCCATGAAATCAGCATCGCAGTAAATCTTAAGCCGCCGTCTAGGTTTGCTTTAGGGACATTAGTTCTAGTACACGATACAATACCACTTCAGTACTATGTACATACGTCCGGTGGGACATGTCTCTCGACACGAGGACGTTCGTGACATGTTTTGATTTCCGGTTTATATATCGAGTCAACAGCGGAGAGTTAGGAAAATCGCTCTCCTTTGATTAAGCAGAGCACCGATACCTATTTGTAGGTATTGGATTTAGAATTATACGCTCTGTGTGATATAGAAATAAGAAAGATGTAAGAAGAATTTATATTGTATGTTCTTTCAGAGGGTAAGGAAAAGGCATTGCTTTATTCTCAAGTAGGTATGATTAGTAAACTATGTAAACAATGATTGATGAGGTTTCTACACCTGTTGCACATTGATTTATAGGTATTACCTACTAGTGACACACGGGGATTTAAAAATATACGTATAGTTATATAGGGCCAGATTTAAAATAAAAATTGCCGACACTTGAATATTAGAAACAAATAGGTACAAGAGAGGACTTTTCCTTCATTTATTTCTACTTACCACCCAATATAATCTCGACAAAAAACGTAGATAGGTGTTCATGTTTAGACCACGTACGTGATGAAAGGGTGCCTATTGCATTTGGTTTTGGTGCAAAAGCATCTTTCTGATCCAAATACTGACATTAACATTAATCTAAATCACTCTTCAGAATCTAAATGACATATCTAAACAAACAGTCAATAAATGTCACCAATCCTACTATCCTACTAATATTATAAACGCGAAAGTTTGTAAGTATGGATGGATGGATGGATGTTTGTTACTCTTTTACGCAAAAACTACTGAACGGATTTGGATGAAATTTGGCACACAGATAGTTTATTAGCCTAGCCTAGATTAACACACATAGGATACTTTTTATCCCGATATTCCCACGGATCGAGACTTACGCGGGTGAAACCGCGGGGCGCAGCTAGTTTAGAATAATTTAGTTAAGCCGTTACTTTGGAGTGCCTTGCACTTCAGCCCAGAAATAAAATCGCCAGGTCATTTTATGTCAGGATAAAACTTTCACAACATGACAGTCATGCCCAAGGGGTTTTCTTTCAGGGTTGTCAGTAACAAACTCCATTTAATCTTTTAACTTACGAACAAAGTACGCATACTTTCTCTTCGTGAAACTGAAAATATATTTTAATCAGATACTCCTATTTTAAACGTGTTCTGCGTAGATAGCAACGGCACTTAAAGCTTTTATTAAACGAAAGGTCAAAAAGATTATGTTAGATTTGAATAAATGAGGCTATAGGTTTCAATACAACTAAACCCAATGCAGACTTAACGATAGATTCTGGCTGCCGTTCATGCTGACTAATAAAATTATGTTTATGCCCATCATAATGTAGGAATATTTTATTAAATGCGCGTACTGAATCATCGTAACATCCCATTGTTTCACGGATCAGGCTGCCCAGCGTACGGCGGCAATATTTCTCACGATCGCAGGCACGCGGGGCACGGTTCGGTATCGATTGCGGGTTCTCGGTACGCTATAAACGACCGACAGTTCTAATTATAGTGCACGCGCAGGCGAACGCCTTATGTCACATAGTACAAGGTTACTATAGCGAGGAAATTTGTTCTAGACGAGTTTCCGAAAGCGGCTTGAAGAAAGTACTTTTACTGAGAGAAGGCGCGACGTGGCACAGTTTCCACGCGAAACGTGGCGGGAGGTACATGCGCGCACGTCGGCGCCCGCGCAGGCTTTCCAACTCACACCACAAATTTAACGAGCCGAGAGGGGAAATATACGGGATTTAATTTAATATACGAGTACAAGCCACCGGATGGACACGGTGTTTCTCGAGCCTCAGGTAGTCTGGTCGGTACTTTTCCGAGTTTTCCAATGCGTGGGTGAACGTACCGGCACCGACTGGTCCTCGTTCAGTAGTTTTCATAATGCATGCTTTTGGTTTCCTACCACTTATTTTACGATTATCAATTTGGTGATAATGTGATAGATACATTGTCTTGTTTCAGTCATATGTAATGAACCATAAATGACAATAAAATTAACGATAAAATGTTGTTGTAAAATATACCTTTCGGGAGTTTAGCTGTTATTTTTTCATTTTTCCTGTAACATTTGTCATGTTTGTGAGTAATCGTTCATTTATAATCCTAAATCTTAATCTACTTTAACACCATTATTATGATAACTATTTGACCTAGGTACAATACGTAGTTACACATATCTAAATGATTATGATTTAAAACCTATGATATATTGACGGTGTGTTATGAATTATGAATGATTCCATACGAGGGTATGATTGGTATTTCGAATATTGACATTCATGTCCAGATTCGCAAAAGTTCTTGTCCGTTTTTCAATCGCCGAAGCGTTTTCCTCGTGATTTTGATTTAGATACGTTGAAAAGCCATAGCCAATTGCAATAGATAGGTTAAAGGTTACATTTATACTTTTGGTATGATTTAAATAGGTTTTTTTTCAAGAATCCTTCACTTGTGTAAATTTTCGAGGACATGATGATCATAATAATATTTTTAAGGTTAATATTGAAGTGGCTTAGAAATAACGTACTATGATTAGTACTTAGTACGAAACGATCGACCCGAGTTTCATAGAACAGTCAGTTCATATTACTGTATGATTGTTGGTAGATTTGGCACGAGCAAATCACATCCTGCATCCTGCACGAACTGTGTCGTTTGTTCACCTCTACCTATTTAGGTTATTTTGAATCGGAAAGGAAAGTTACGGAAAAAGGTAAATATGAAAATGTTATGTATGCTTTAGTTACGAAAACAAATGAAAGGGATTAATTGAACTTACCGTTAACTTCAAAATACAAAAAAAAAACACAAAACACAAACAAAACGTACAGACGAATTGAGAACCTTCACCTCCTTTTTGAAGAAGTCGGTTAATAACATCGATTCTTGCTATGATTCGTGAAATCACTGCAGGGAACCAAGAATATTCTTGCTTGCTTAAAGGGGACTTCAATGGTATTTTTATTATAAGCAACCACGACAACATAACCGCGATGCCTCTAGTTTAATTATAATTATTCATTAGTAAGTTACAAGTGCTATGCCATCATACGGACTTTCGACTTTCCCGTTCTTAGGGGAGCTAGCGAGTTACTATGGCAATGAGATAAATATTTCCCATTCCGGGAAAATGGCAAGAGTCGAGTGAGCGAAAGCGATTATTGTGATGCTTGAAAGCGATAGCCTGCCTGTACTATTGTCTAGTTAATATAGAATTACGACTGGTTTTATTGAGTCGGCCTAAAGGATTACCAGTTTCTATGGCAGGAGAAGACGCAAACTTGGCCCTTAGTTTCACCAGAAACAAGGGTCAAAGGAAGGTAAAGACTACACTAGAGTATACAGTATACACTATACAGAGTGAAATTAAATTCATAGGCATCCTGTTAAGGGTTCATTGTACTCATCATTAGGAACAACTTTCACTATGAGACGAAAACTGAAATGGCGAAAACAAAATCAGCTGTTCCCTAAATTTTAACTAGTGATGCGAACAGCAGATATTTTTTTTCGCGATTTCAGGGTTAGTCCTATAATAAAAGTTGTTCATAATGATGAGTACAATGAACCCTTAAGAGGATGCCCATGAATTCAATTTAACCCGATATATATAATCAAACAGACAGCTGAGGAGCTCGTGGCTAAGTTATAACAGTCGCAAGGGTCGATCCATCAGGTTAAGCTACTCTTGCCGGGGTTGGTCCGTGGATGGGTGACCATCTTTACATACCGAGACTCCTCCGTGCCTCGGAAAGCACGTTAAGCCGTTGGTCCCGGCTGTCATTTGTGGATATTTGACGGTCGTTACGGGGCTCGGACTCAGGTCAGATAGGCAGTCGCTATATTTAAAATACTGGTATTCAGCTGCATCCGGTTAGACTAGAAGCAGACCCCAACATAGTTGGAAAAAGGCTAGGCAGATGATATAATCAAATAGACAAAATAAACTTGAGCTAAGATTCAATTACCTTTTCGTATCCTGCCAAAGAAAGACATACCTAATCTCAGAAGGGGAAGTGATGGGTATGCGTTTCATCGAAGAACACGCAGACCTACACAAATGCTAAGAACAGCCATAGGATAGTTTTAGAAGGTTGAGGTCTTACATACTCTGCTCACCTCTGAGTCATCATCATCTGCCTAGCCTTTCCCCAACCAAGTTGGGGTCGGCTTCCAGTCTAACCGGATGCAGCTGAATACCAGTATTTTACATGGAGCGACTGCCTATCTGCTCACCTCTGAGTATGGAGTAAGTAAGACCTCAGAGGTAGAGGCTTACTTAGTCAAAGTATATTCATGAATCACTAATAGGATTTTACAACAGAAAAGGTTTTCCCAAGAATTTATCGTTGTCTACGTAGCTTGTTGCAATTTCGCATCAAGGAGATTTACCACCCAAGCTTCAAACATTACAGATTCCACATCCAGAGGTGCATACGTTTTATATGATCGTGATAGGTCGCCGTTGCTTCCAACCTTTCGTTCCTCTACTTTCGTATTGCACATTGTGTCGACATTCTCCTTCAGCCATTCTTTTGACATGTCCTAACCGGTGCATGATGTTATATCAAACTTGGACTTTTCGAACTAGTTTTCAGCAGACATTCTCGTATATTTAAAAGAAAAGTTATTTTAAGTAATATTTCATAATCATAATCAGCCTATAATGTTCCCACACAGGCCTCCTCTCTGTGAGAGGGAGTGGGCCGTAATCCACCACGCGGGCCCAGTGCGGGTTGGTAGATGTCACATTTCTTCGAATTTTTGGTTCTAGGACATGCCGGTTTCCTCACGATGTTTTGCTTCACCGTTTTGAGAGCAGTGGCGATGAAATAATTTACACAAAGTAAAGCACCTGTCAGGGTTCGAACCTACAACTCGTAAGTCGTGGCCGTTACCACTGGGCCACAACTGCTCTCAGTAATATTTATCGAAGGTCAAAATACAAAGGTTTGATTGACGTATTAGGTATTGATTGTCGTAGTCTTTTTCGTGATTCTTACCCATTAAATACTTAACTTTTTGCTAAACGCTATCGCATTGGGAATTAGGCAAATTGAAGTAACCTAAAACGTGATTATTTGTTTCTAAAGTAGCTTTATTAGGTTCATAATAGAGGAAGGGGCTACTAAATATTTATTGGTAGCATTTGCGACCGTTGATAAAAGTTAATTCCTAATTGTGGTAATCTGATAACACATAGATATACGTTTTTATGGCTTTAAATTTGTACCTATAAAAACTGAGTGTTTTTACACAAACAATTATAGTTTTCATTGATCTTTGTGAAAGCAAGGTGAGTTAAAATAATTCAATAAAAAAATACGATATTTATTAACTAATTTAGGTAGTACAACCTAGCTAAGTACATTATTAGAAAATTGTAGAATATTTATATAATTTATTTAAACAATTGAATACCATGTTTTGTGCTAATCTTGAATCCTGAAAGTGTTTTGTTTAATTAGTTACCTACTTTATTTGCAATAGACGTTTTAAAGTCACGTATCCGTATAAAATTATGTCTGGCGCCTGGTATTTTGTTCTATTATTCTTTGCTCAAATTTAATTTATTCTGCATCGTAATAATCTGAAAATGAGTTTACCATTCTGTGCTTTCAACGATACACTTTTTTTAAAGTATTAGATAATGTTATTTACTTGCCTGCACACTTGACCGAACAAGATTCATCCGGGATTTGTCGTTATTTTATATTAACAAGTTTATATGTATTGTTTCAGTTAAAATACTTTAAACCCACACAATGAAGACCTTCGTTGCTCTGTTCGCCCTGCTGGCCGTGGCCGCCGCCAACCCTCTGCCCCTCGTGCAGATCATCGTGAACGTCGATGCCCCCGTCGATGTCTCCCCCGTCGTCGTCCCCGCCAAGCCCGAGATCGCCCCTACCCCCGTGCAAATCGTCGAGGAGTCTGAGAACAACTTCATCCCCGAACCCGTTGTTATGCCCGCACCTACCCTCCCCGAGATTGAGATTCCCGCGCCCGTCGTGATGCCCGAGCCCGTCCTCCCTGATGTCGTCATCCCTGAGCCCGTGGTTATGCCCCAGCCCGTCCTCCCTGAGGTCGTCATCCCTGAGCCCGTGGTTATGCCCCAGCCCGTCCTCCCTGAGGTTGTCATCCCCGAGACCGTCGTCGCCCTCCCCGAGGAACTCAACTAAACAGTAACTGAAGAACTTTGCGTCTGCTGAGCTCCAACAATCAAGACTCAAGCTGAAGTGACAAATATTGAGGAATTTTTGACCAGTGATATATTGGAAAGAGACTATGACATCTTAGCAATTTCCGGCAGATGTAGATCGGTGATTTTTATTATTTACGAGCAATAAATGTATTTTTCTAACTTTTGAGTTTTCTACCTTTTTCACCCTTGCCTATGTTGTATCTATGATTATACTATTGTCCAGTTACCATTTATCACCGTTCATCATAATAATATGCATTTTTTATTTTAAAAGAAAAACCGTCTTTACATAAAACTGTACCAATATTGAAGCATAGATAACAATATACTACTTAACTAAAAGCGCTCTTATAATTTTTAAAGTTCGAAATAAGATTAAGGTTCGTACTTCTACTACTACTTTTTATAAGTCAAAAAGTTAACAAAATCATAATGATCAAGTGCAAAGAGCTCATGATGCGACTTTAAATATTCTAAAATATTATCTTCGTTTAAAAATACACTTGACTCATATTCCTGACGTCTAGTCTATGACGTAGCGGCCATTCCGAGGGATGAATGAAAAGCAAGCGCCGCAAACTTTTTGTTTCCATTTCAATCGGATGACGCGGACTTCAACTTGGTTGCGATTCAAATCAGCTTCGCAAGCTGGCGAGGTGACGTCATAATGCTTATATTAAAGGGCTTTACCAATATTATAATAAAGTTACTGATTACTCACAACGCCCGTCTAAATGTTGGAGTAATAATTTTGATAGATACGTACCTACAGTTTATTCAATAGCAAGAAACAAAACAGAATCTGTGCAAAGAGATGCAGTTTCCTTGCTGGAGCGTCTTATTTTTAAACGTTTTTGCATTCATGAAGTTAGTCCTCTTTTTATTTAACATAAGAACGAATCCAATTTCTATTTCGGTTTATCCATTATAATTTTAAACGAATTAAACGCAGTACTAATGATATGCATCCAAGAAACATGCATGCGATCCATATCATAAAGTTTAACATTAATAATGGTTATAAAATTGAAACTAAAGCCGACGAAGACGATCGCATCGCTTGTTAATTTTGAATTAAAGATACATGTCTCACACCACACGGTGAACATAGAATTGACACTGAACGCCAACTGTTACGAGCCCCAGACACTTCACCTGCATCCTTGTTAAACGTTTTTATTTTAGTTGCTTTATTGATATTATTATGCTGCCAGCTGTCTGGTATATTTTTGAAGCTAAAGAAATGCGGATAAATTTTTAATTCATAATAAAATTATAAATGCAAAAGTGAGTTTGTTTGTTTGTTACGCATTCACGCCAAAACGGCTTTGGATGAAATTTGGCACATGTGTAGACCATGACCTGGAATAGGACAAAGGATAGGTAGGTACTTTTTATCCCGATATTCTCATGGGATCGAGTCTTACGTGGGTGTAACCGCGGGGCGCAGAATTTAACAGAAGGAATACATACGTTGCGGAGTTTTTTCTCAAAATAAATAGAGTAGAGTCATGTCATCACCTCTCACCCTTGAATTTGTATGTTATATATATATTATAGTATTTATTATAGTAAATATATGTGTAAGTATATGTATCATAAGTTTATAGCTTATTTATGTACTGTACTGCTTTATCTATAATGCAATATGATATATTATTATTATTTTTTCTTTGTTCCTCTCAATTAGAGCACCTGCCATCTAATCTCTTCACCACCCTTGGTTGACTGGTAGAGAATGCCTCAGGCATTAAGTCCGCCTTTGTACCTTTTTTAGTGCGAAAAGTTTAAGTAAATAAATAAATAAATACGTGTTTCAACGATTGAAGACTTCAAAAAAGCTCATAAAAAAATCACTGTGCTTTTGAACAAAGACACATTTCTTAAATAGCCAATACCGACTGTCCAGACACACGAAACTATGAGTAATGTTCATTGGCCGGGAAAAGCACTGGTATCACCTTGTGAGCACGACTTTTTATTTTATTTTCAGAACAGCTCTACGTTTCGAATATCCTGGATGACATCATTCGACTATGTGCAAAATGCATTTAGTCGTCTCAAGTCGTGCAGGTACGGACACAACAGGTTCTCCGAACGCTCTCTCGCTTCCAAGAACTTTGTTTTTTGTACACCTGCTCCATTTGAACCACCATTTAATCGTGACAGTGTAGCGAATGCTGCCATCAATTACCATGACAGCCTACTTTTTGTTTCAACTTTACTTATTCGTGTGATTAATGGAGACCATGATGTGCCACCGAAAGCTTTTAGACAGTACGGACTGCTTTTTCAATAGCTCGAAATAGACAGCAATTATAAGAATGCTCTTTATGTGTTTTTAATCATAATTATGCCGTATACAGTGTGTAACAAAAACCTTGTCCGATCCGTGAGGGTGTTGTTAATAATCATACTGACAGTCTATTTATGAGGTTTATTTTTGGAAAATAGAAAAAAAAAATTGCGCCATTTTTTTTCAATGGGGAATTTTATCTGGTTACATGGGGCTTGGGCGGCAGTCGTTTAGTGGGTGCCTACAAGTCTTATCTTATGACCTCTGTAGAAAATTTGCTTATTTATAATGAAATTGGGGTAATATTGGTATTAAAAACGGGAATACAAGGATTTTTTGTACAAGAAACGTTCAAATAGCAATAACATTTTTTTTTCTGGTAAGTTGCAATAGCTGTGTGCCCCTTTCGAATCGGACAGGGTTTTTTTATATATTGTATACGAATTTAGGTTGCAAGTGCATTACTGGCAACCTTTTGTCTATTTAATAACGAACGACGAATAACGTAAAGCTTAAAGCCGATTGCAATAATATTAATTTCGTTTTTAATGCAACGTCAGCTGTGATTGATATTAAATTCACTCACAATCAAAATAAACTTTATTGTTTTGTTTCTCTCTTGTATATCATGTCGCAGCAAAACGTGCTCACAATTTATTATAGTATCTGAATATTAAAATTACTCTTATCACACTCGATTCACAAAGCCCTAGTATGCGTACAACGCGTATAATATATTCTTTTTCCATGTCAGCGCTCGTCCGGTAGAAATGTATGAGTGCAGCTGCCGCACGTTTGTGAGTCGATAATGAATGCAGAGGTCGCGCTATCACTCGAAGACTTTGTCCACGTTGACCTTGCTCCACATCAACTGACCTTGTTCTCTCCGACAGCTAACGAGCAACAAACGCCTATCGTGTAAACTATTATTCATTACTCGCATTAGTTGCCCCACTGCGCTTAATTGAGCTGCATTCCCATAAGGATCAATGTCAGTCGTATTGTTGTGGGTAATTAATATTATCGAAGTTACCTAAGTATTGTACCTTCTTTGTAAAGAAAGAATATAAATGTTCATACGTTGAGATGAATAGCAAACGAATGCGACGTGTCCTGCCGTGTGCGACGGTGTACAATATGCTAATTGACCTGCAGAGTATTTCCAAGGCCACTGTATATTTGTGTAAATAGTAATTTTGACAGACATTGCTCGGTAGCCGCATATTTGGTTGTCATCTATCTATATTTATAAAAATGAATCCCTATTTCCCCTGGTCACGCCATCACGCGTGAACGGCTGAACGGATTGGGATGAAATTTGGCACAGGGGTAGACCATGACCTGGAATAGGACTTAGGATACTTTTTATCCCGATATTCCCACGGGATCGAGACTTACGCGGGTGAAACCACGGGGTGCAGCTAGTATATATATAAAAATAAATCCCTATTTCCCTTGGTCACGCCATCACGCTAAAACGGCTGAACGGATTTGGATGAAATTTGGCACATGGGTAGACCATGGCCTGGAAAAGGACATAGGCTACTTTTCATCCTGGTCCGCAGACGAAGTCGCGGGCAACAACTAGTTTTATTATATAAAAGACAATGTCTCTCCTTGGATAATTAAAGCTCCTTAAAATGTTTGGCTGCAAAGATACACATTTTTGTTAAATGAACGTTGAAAATTAGAAACATTAACAGATTTTGTCATTCAGCCTTGCATTTACCAAAACTTTCTCATGATATTCGGTAGTTAGTGCATTATCTTACTAAAGTAATGAGGTAATTCGTAGCAACATTATTACATGCATAAGTTTAAGATTCAGGTTTTTCTTTATAGGTTCTGCGACTGATGGGTTTGCGGATATCAGTCACCATTCAAATCTAACAATGTAAATAACTTAGTAGCTGTTGACAAATTAATTCATTTCACTTTGTGACTATGGCATTTACTAAATAAACAAATATGCACAGCGCTTCAATACAACATACACAGGTATATAATGAACAAAGCATTGCCCGCCCATGTGGTAAGTTTTCTCAGCTTTCCGTGCAGTGCCCCCAACCCGCGCGTGGGGCGTGAAAGCACCACGGTCGTGCGCCCGCGCCGCTAAGTGTGTCACGCGGGTCGACGAACGCCGGCCTAGACCCACATACTGCAATTGGGGCACAATCAGCGACAGTATAGCGAGCGCGTTGACCCCGCGCGGTGAAATGCCCATCTCTCTCCTTCACACTCTTTCTCTCGACGTCGCTTGGCGACCGGCGGCGGCTTTCCCGGCTCGCCGCCGTACGACCACACCGCACGTTACACGTGACAACTAATGACACATGCTACATTATCGTACACAAACATAAAATACCACATTTAAACTAATTGAGATAATTCATGCAAAAACATAAAAATTATACAACACGTGACAATCACAGATCACGAACTGTATGCGGCGTCTTAAGTACTGAATTTCAGATAGTTATTGTGCATACAAACTCGACAATTGAATATGAAGTGCACGTATGTCGTGTTGGATCGACAATGTTTGTATATTTTCTCTCGGACTTATCGCTCGCATGTGACCATCTGAACGATTCAAGACTGACACAAGAAACTGTCATTAAAATATCAAGTAATAACAGAATATTCGATCTTCGTTCTCTTCTAATAGATACCTACATTTTCAACGGAGGAAGGATCACGTAATAAAAAACAGACAAATGCCTGTTAGATCCGCATCGGCATGTGCGGCTCGTGGGATGCGTGATCTTCGTCTGTGCACGTACTAATAATGGATGTGTGTACAATGTTCGATTTTCACTTTCAGGTAAACACTGTTCAAGAAAATACTCTTGTTTCTATCTCGTAATTTCATCACATTACTGACTTTGTTGTGAAAAACTCTGTCCACCACTATTTCATTTTCGAAAAGTATGAAAGTTATTTAAAGTTTTGAACAGTAGATAATTGTTTGATACCAACTGTTATTTACTAAATCGGAAAAATTGTTGCTAAAAACAATCATATTAATTGAGAAAGTCTGTAAATGTTCTTGAATTTTTGAGAGACAATAGTTATTGTTCTAACGTTCCATGGAATACGAAAGCGCCTGTTTTTATTTTCATTGAGAGTCGATCAATGTACCTAGATAGCTATGATAGTATATGGAAGCGCGCGGAGAAACAAACGAACAAGAGCGAACGGAAAAGAAAGTAAAAATGAGTGCATTGATACAAGAACTAGGCAAACGTGTGGTGCGTCGAGAAATGTGTGCAAGCGAGTGCAGCGGTTTCATCTAGGGAGAAAAAGTGATGGCGATCGAACTGGAAACTGCGAGATTCGGAGCGAGTGCGTATTGTCTGTACCCGCTCCATGTTCCCGCGCCTCCGTGCACTTGTATTGCACATTTTTTCCCCTACTTCTTCACTTTCTTCTTATGTACACTTTCTAGGCTTTATGGTGAAATGTCTACGCTTTCTAACGTAACACTAGTGCAAGTTTTTCTTGGCACCAGCCATTTGAAATGAAAACGAGTTGATGCTGTCATTGATTCTGTGTGTACTATCAATTTTATTTTTAACCACCGTTCATGCCGTTTGCACTCTCTCAACCTGACCTGAGAGCGGACGGACGATATGGTCACGCGGAGGAAGAAATATGTTGTCAGTGTGTAAAATAAACAACCTCTCTCTATGTGTTATACTCTTTGTAACGTTCGTATTTAGGTCACAGTCTCTGTGAAGGCTTGCTCTGGAAATCTGCATAGACGGATGTCGGTGCTATTAGATATTGTGAGTTTCTCTATCGGAGAAACTTTCGGAGTGAGCGAAGTGTGTCGATCCGCGAGCCAGGCGGTGGTCGTGGTCGTGCACCCACGGAAATGGGTCCGCGACAATAAACTATAAGACATGTCTATGTGGGCCATCGCGGAGCCTTGCGAGAGCGGGATCGCCTGCGCCTGTGGCTCGCCGCGCGCTATGCAAATCGCTAGGAACTTTCTTCCGGCGCTTGTGAGAGGCCATTGTAACGATTTCTCCTGCGGAAGCGCATAATTGTTGCCCTCCAGAAACTTTGGCCCGATTTGATTGTGTATCTTGATGTTTATTTTAATGTAGCTGTTTATTTTTAGTCATATCTATAAATAAACAATCTAAATTAGTATCACAACTCGGTGTGTCAAAACAAATTATTTATTTCGAATAACAAATTGAAGAACACAATAACCTGCGAGCCTGCGGCAAGGGTATCGAGTGTCTTTGAGGGCTTGTTTGGGCCGAATGATATTCAAATGAATAGCGATTTGATGTTTATGTGATGGTAGTGCGTCCGTTCCGTTTGAGAGGCGGTCGGTTTGCGGAGACCACGACCCGCGCAATACGGGCCGGCGGGCGCGCGGCCGCATACGGCGCGGTGCTGCGCTAACCTACTTGGCGTGCATTGATCTCTTTGTTTGTAAACATGGCGTCGCCGTCGCCGACGCCGCCCTGTACATTGAGTTAAGAATAAGAAATCGATTTGTGGTTCTGTATATGCCAACAATTTGCTTCAGTTCAACGTTCATTCGTTATTGTGACCGCTGCTCCAAACAAGAGCTGTAGTAAAAAATCTCCGGTGCAAAAATTACCTGCAGATTTTTTACCATTCATAAATCAATTGGGTAATGTTTTTGTCAGATAAGGATTGCGCTCGAGGGGAATGGCTTTGTTTATTGTTTGTGCCCCTACGCAAAACACCTTGACACTGCTTGTCCAACAGTCGGCACAGGGCCAATGTGTTTTTTTTCTGTATCAGGTACACATAATGAGTTCTTTTTTTAGCCGTAGATTACTATGAAATAATTATCTTTTATTGTACCGATTCAGCAACCATTACAAAAGTTGCAGGCAGCGGTGCAAGCTGGTAGTTGTAACAATCCTTGGGGAAGGCCTATGCACAGCTGTGGACCTCTTGCTGTTGAAATAGGGTTACTACCTATGTGAAGTACGGCACGATACGGTTTTAGGAACATTTGTCATTTATTTGATTTCGATAATCACTGGCGGACTAAAGGGGGGGGGCAATGCTGTCCGCCCCGGGCGGGTCATGAGGAGGCCCAAAATTCGAGTAATACCTTTTAATCAAATCCCAAACAAGACCAAAATCTGTTCTGTAAGTAAAAGGCAGTTAGTAGTTGGGAGCGCGCACACATGCAGCACGCATGCACAAATATATACGTAGGGTGCTAAAATTTTCGAGCTCGCTTCACTCGCTCTTGCAACCTACATTCCCTTTTTTCTCTGACTTCTCTGCGTAAGTCGACAAATTAACTCATATTTACGCACAAATAGTCAAAAGCAAACCTTAAATCCGGGGTGGGGTGCAAAAATTTTCGAGCTCACTCTACCATCCGCTATTCGCCGGATGCTCTAGCTTTTCTGTTGTCGACACAGTACATAACTCCTATTTCTGTATCAAGGGTCAAAAGAGAAACTAACCTTTTCGAGGCAGCGTGCTAAATATTTCGAAGTTCATTCCTGCGCGGGGGGGCCATTTAGTTTTGCCGCACCGGGACCCCGACAGTCTTAGTCCACCACTGTCGATAATACGAACTTACTTAATAAAAGATGAGCTTTGTAGAAACCAAGTCTTGCGTATCCCTAACAATTTACGACTGTTTGCCTGTCACGTAAGCATCGTATTTTGAGATGAAATATTGACAAAAATTATTGCCTGTAAAATTTGCTTAAGTACAATATGCTGCCCAAATATTACACCTCATCCTCTTAACATCACAACACATCGTGCGTACATAAACGGTGCATGAGATCTGACCCCAATACTTGAATATTTATTCACATCGCGATGCAGATACTCTTTAAACTTGTTGATTGAATTACATTGAATATTTCTACATTAAATAATTACATTGTGTGCACGGTATTGAATGGAAAGAATTTCTTCTAAATGTTTAAAGGGCAGCTAGAACCTCATGGCCGCCAAATGGTCTCGACCCTTGGCATGCTTCATTACGTAAGCTGCCGCGCCTCTTAGCCTGAGAGCTGATCCCTTCACATTGTCAAGGGTTATTGAACCGGTACCATTTTGCTCTACCTCCAAAGAATGCAAGGACATCGATGGCCCGTTGGGCGCGTGTAAGTGACTCGATTCGGACGAGCGAGCTTCACTTGTCTGCTGCTGTACTGCCCATTTGTGTATTTCTCCTCGAAGTAGGCAGAAAATGAGAACTTGATCAGCATTCCTTTCTTGAACTCTACAATCTTTGTTTGCCACCAAAAACAAGCATTGTGAAATACCCTTTTAAGCGCAACCCATAAAATTGTATTGTAGTAAACTGTAAAATGAACAAACATATTTAACGCACACAACGTTATTTTCGCAGTTGCATAGGTTCAACAAAATCAAGTGACATGAGTTTAACGGACTGGTTAATGGAAGAGAAAAGTATGATTAAAATTATAATAGTTATTTATGGCCCTATTTCACTGACAATAACGACTCAATTAAGACAAGTCAAAGTCCTAGGAACGATAGTGTGCTGATCATTGACACTAGTTTGGACATACTCCGAGTACCTACGACGCCACGTCACTATAGAAAGTACAGTGAAATTAAGGTTGCAAAATGTTGAATTAACCCGAGAAAGTTAATAAATAACAGTTATTTTCTGATGTTGATATGTGACTTTGATATTTAATGATAAAATAAGTTTCTGTTTTTTTTAAATAATAAATGCCTTCCAATGTACTAACTGATTAATAAAAAGAAGTAGGTATTCAAAGTGATTATAATTATGTGTGTATAATAAATGTATGTTCTGGTCTACACAAAAGATTTCCTTGTAGAATAGTTAATCTACAATAAAACATGACATGACTAAGCCTATCAGTATTCAATGAATACGGGAAGTTTTAATTGATTCGTAGCTATTTTTAGCGTTTGCAATGCATTTTCCTGTCTCAGGCAGATATAAATAGCTCGATCACCCATGTAGAAGATTCCAGGAATTTCTCTATTATTGTGCAACAGCTGCATCAGGCAGGGGTAAAAAGCCTCGAATACGTTGACCCCCGTCGCTAAGACTGGTCGACTACCTTTTTCGCACTAACTAAAAATAAAAGAAGGAAGACATACATGCATACATGGGATGCAGGCATTCTAGACTGTGCTCGGGAGTAAAGGAGAAAAAAGAATATATAGTTGAGAAGCGCGCGTCGGAGTGGACGACCGGAGCCCGCGGGCTGCGCCCCATTGGATGCGTTCGAAAGTAAAAGAGAATAGAGACATGGTGCGATTGAGATCTGCCTCGCTGCGCTCATTGACAAGAGTGCCTCATTAGAGATGCCATTGAGCCGATGCTGAATGTGCGCCGCACTCGCGATGAAGTTATTGACTTTAATCAACGATGAGCATAATGAGACGAACATTCCAGTGACGCTGAGGGCCGACACGTCGGACTAGTTCCGATATCTGCACTTTTTATCGATTTACGCTCCACTTAAATGCAGACGTGAAAATTTACTGGTTCAAATAGATTATCTTGTACAACAGAACCTAAAATCGAGATAGATATGAATTGATACTCTGCAAGTGTAGTTGCAAGGTATAAGGAAAAATTGGTACAGCTTTTATACAAGGTTGCAGGTGGGTAAACTGCTCAAATACATTTTAATAATTATCTAGGAAATAACATTCTGCAGTAGGTACCTATAAAAAGAAAAAAAATATTTCGTGTATCAGCCAGTTACCTACTTGGAAACGGATTTCGGCTTTTGGCTTGTCCTGTTTGATCAGAACAACTCGATAAAACGTAAATGTCCTTTTAAGTGCTATGCGGGCAGTTTGCGGGCGTCCACCTCATGTTAACCTTGCATTGTGTCAGTAACACTGGCCGCGGGATAACTGTACGGTGGCTGAATGAGAATGGCAACAAGGGCCTCGAATGCTCCGAACAGCTCTGGATCCGTCGCGGCTATTGTCTCGTGCGGCCCTCGCTCACGCTTAATCACTTGATTCATCGTTATTGTAGTGTAGATAATTGTCTTGCAATTTTTTAATTAAAATGTTTAACGTTTCAGTGATTGTCTATTATGAATTTCTGGTAAAATTATTAAAAGTAAGAATATTGCTAATGGGATGCCCTCAACAACCGAACTTTCATTTGACCACCTCTTTTTATTTTTTAACGTTGTTCGAACCACACTGGCCAAAAAAAAATTTAATTTGATTATTAAGCTACTGGCCAAAAGTGTTGAATTCCGTACCTACCTATAAAATTGCCAATTAGTATAAAAATAAAATCATTTAAAACCGTCGACGGATTTCAAATAAAGACCTGCGATATCTTGGACAAAATTGTAACTTAGTTGATTGGAAAATTACATACCTATAGGGTGTTCTCAATCGTGCCATTTAATTATAACACTTTGGAGATAGGTACATTTAGGTAAACAACTGTCTGCGGTTTTAATTAAATAAAACAATATTGTTGACTCATTTCTTTGGAAAAAAATCTTATAAGCAAGACCACTTTTACGTATGACCTAAACTGCAAAGTAGCTTTTAATTTGTAGAATGTCAGCATTCGTTCAGTTCACATTCCCAAGTGCACGGTACTACTTGACCACAGGCTACAACACTACACCGGCGCGCAATGTAATACGTGTGGGTGTGCGAGAATATCATTACTTATTCAATTAAAGTTGGCGCGCGTAATTGCGTCTCGTAATAATTAATAAAATCAGTGGCACGTGGTGGAGCTAATGCTTTACATTAGTGGATACTACATAAGGTGATCGTTATGATTGGTCCGATAACACAGCTCGGCCGCTGACCGGCCTTCACACTCCGCGCCGCCTGCGCCTGCGACTGCTCGCGACCTCGCCCGCCGGCCGTCTCGCGCTCCCCCCAACCTAACGCAAAACTATAGATCAGAGATCTTGATATCGTTTTTTTTTAAATATAATTAAATAATAATAATAAACATTTTTTTTCTAACGTTAAAAAAAAGATGTTTTGTTGATGTTTAAGTGCGAATCATTTACAATTAAATAATAAATAAATAAATTGATATACCGCATACTGTAAACAATTTGTTTTTCTCTGACAACAATTAACATCTGCAAAGTAAACATTAGTTGTATTTAAACAATTACATAATAATGTTTTCATTGAGTTACTCGCAGATTAGAGATTTATCTAGATTCTCGATCTTAATAATATTATGATTAGATATATGGTAATCCGTCGTGCACATTGCGTAGATGTTCAGCAGGTCATAATAATATTTAACCGACCTCAACAAGTCATCATACGAGAATATAAATACTGGTAATTATTTCTTCTGTTACTCTCTAAAACCTTGAATGTAGGTGTTAACTTCTTTCGGTAGTTTAATAAGTTTGTCATATTGTAATATTAATAGTAAACAGACTGCTCTACATTGGCGCTGACAAGTAAGTATACGTATTTTTTTAGTAAATGTTAAGATCGAACGTAAATGAGGATGAGGTCTTTCTCAAAATATTCATTACCTATGCTTTTAGCTTAACCTGTAATGGAAAATCACAACGGTCATTGGACCAACTTTTACGTAGGCATCGGCGTCGCGTTGACTCCTCATAGACGCAACGATGTGGCCTCTTAGCGGCTGCTACGCGTCTGCTACGCGGTTGCTACGCGTCTGCTACGCGGTTGCTACGCGTCTGCTACGCGACTGCTACGCGGCTGCTACACGGCTGCTACGCGATGCTAAGCGGCGTCTACGGAGCGTCTTAGTCACGTCTACGGCTACGGCCTGGGTGTGTGTCGACACTCTTAATCGTTTAATAAGCTTGGAAATCTGTAAACTTTTTATTTTGAAGCATGTTTATTAAGTAGTATATACCTAGTATTTTAAGGAAGGGATGATTGACTACACCGATACAATGAACAGAAATACATTCTTAGCTCATATTTAATTTAATTTATATGTTATTTCTTTGTACTTAGCGATCACTTGGTGAAGATGAACTAACCCAGAATCATTCGTTGTACCTGTGTATTGTAAGGCATGAATTATCCATTTATATTTTGAAAGTAGCAATGATTCAAATTGTGCTTTAATCTTTTCTTGAATCATACCGGTTAAAAACGATTTTTTTCACTTTACGAGTTAAAACCGAATGCTAATCTTTGGCTATAATAATGACTCCAATGACTCCCAAGTGAGGTCTCCAAATCAAAAGTAATCCGAACGTCATTGAACATTCATTTCCCTGGCGGAGTCTCTGTTTCCTGATAGCTGCCTGGAGGCCTGTCAGGAGTGAATAGGTTATTTCTGGGCAAGCGTGCTCCATCGTCGACATCATCGCTTACCAACAGGTAAGATAGTGATCAAACGTGACCCGATCAATAATAATAAAAAAAACCCTGCCTTGCTAATCTGTTAATAGTTTATTAATACAACGATTAGCCATTATAAACAGTTAAACACAATAAGATTCATTAGCACAAAAAATGCTAAACTGCGTAATTAAAATAAAGTATGTGCATTTAATGCGCCTGTTTAAATTATGATATATTATTACATTGATATGCGATAATGCGCGCCCGCGGTGCGTAGTTGTGATTATCTAACTAACGTTATCCGAGTAAATATTGGCAAGTAGCTGGGTATTTATACAAACGGCTTAGGTTTATGCAAATATTATAATTAGCTGGTTTAGTCATCGCTGTCCATAAGTTTATAAGGGTTCAATTAATTTGACACTAGTAATTAATAATTTCATGTTTAAATAAAATACTTACTGGATTATTATAAGATTTAAAACATATTCTAAGAAATGGGTTTCGTACATACAAAAGGAACCATAAAAATTATAACAGTTCTATTCGCTTTTAAATGTAAAATTCATCTGTATTCGTATATTCCTGTGTATAAATAAGCAGGCTTACCTGAACACGGCCCGGGTGGGACTGAGAATGATCGCCTTATAAAACGATGTTAATTCAAAATCTTTTCCATTGAAATATACAACACGAACAGTAAGCAAAAAGATAGTGAATACCGGCCAATGTATGATGAAAATGACACTACAATCGACACTGATCGAATCTTTGACAGATCGGTCAATCGGAGTAGCTATATCAAGAAAGGCCCAACATAAATATTAAACGCAATTTTAAAAACAAAATGTCTTCTTGGAATATAAATTTAGAATTGTAATTTTTAATAGGACTTGGTGATGGCGGGATTCGGAACAGTCGGTAGGTGTCTGGCCGCGTGACGAGAGGCCTGTGTTGATTGATCTGACAGCGCACGGACGCCCGCACCTATCTTCTGTGACACTAATCAAAACATTCTGAGTTACTTTTCCGGCACCAACCCCTTTAACAAGTAAGTTAAATAAAATAGATTTACATTTCAATTTCATGTAGTACTTACTGTTTTATTACTATAAAGTAAGGTGTAAGGTGTGTTTGCATACATTGATAACCAAGTACTAGGCGACGCGTCACGCTGTTTTATTTTTTTGGCGTTTATGTTGGTAGCATTGGGTGTCATGTCCATATGCCACAGACTCGTTAGAGATTGAATGAATGATATTTTTTAGGCGGCGGGCGTCTCTATTGAGTGATTGATATTTAGGTTTATGTTTTATTTCTTTTTTGTGCAACTTGTTTATGTTTATCTTTAAGATAATAATTAGTACTTAATATTTTATTTATTCGATAAGATATTTGCAAAATTGAGTAATTGAGTAGTTTGTTTTGCAAATTGAGACATTATTCAGTCAAAATTAATATTGTGACTAGCTAAGTGTGTATTATTCGTTGTGAAAGAATAATGTATGCTGTACAAATATATATGCTGGGAATTGAAGAGAGGAAATATCTCAGTCAAGAAATAATCTTATTGTAATCTAAACATCTAGAATAGTCTATTGAACATAATTATCACCTTGTGTTTTGTAGCAATATTACTAAAGACTCTTTGTAAAGGTGGGTAGTTCTTTATTTACAATCAGAGTTAAGCTTCTTTGAGTGACATAGAGTAAACGATAAAAAAATTGTATATTGATATTTTGAAAACAAGTAGGTACAGTCACGGACTTTAATTGATTAGCCACCTGGCACTGTTCGTATTTTAGCCGTGTAATGCAAATCGGGTTTATTCGGTTCCCGACACGCAAAGTCATATCTTCGTATTAGAAGAAGAAAATTATATTTCATATCTTTACCGGTTGGCTAACCTGAGAGCCAGAACTGCAAACTTGACAGCAGAGTGACTACCCAAAGTCAACCAATTGCAGGTCTAGCAATAGTAACCTAGCAACGATTGTTCATCGTTGCTAGGTTACTGTTGCGATAGTAACGTTAGCGTACGGATAAATATTAAAAGTCATTTCGACAAGTTCAAAAGTAACGTCTCTGACATCGTTACTTCAACTGTCACGTCTTCAGTTAAGTTTTCAGAATTATCGAGTTAATGAGCTATTCAAAGGAGGTCGGTATCAAATAGATTTGATAAACTTAATGCAACATTGTATTTATTTTTATCATTTAGAACTTATAAGTTAACCTCTATGGATAAGACTTATTTCCGATTAAAAGTAATTTATTTGTCATCTTGTTTACGAGCATACGATTTGAGTTCGTGTTTAATCGTGTAATCTCGTGAATGTATGAAACTGCAAAATTGACAAGTTTGAAGGTGGCTCGTCAATTAAAGTCCGTGACTGTACCTACTGCGTCGTAACAGCGGTCTCCGAGGACGCCTACGTGCGTCAGTAAAATTATTGGCCTGATAATTATGATAAGTTTGATAACGGAATGCATTTAAATCATTATCATGAATTTGACAAAATTTATGATAATATTAAGACATTATTATTGAAAATATTATTAGGTTATGTGATCATCCATAACCGAAAGACTTGGTTTCATTCTACTGTCGACTGAAATCGTTAGCAATATTGTTTTGTTTCCGATTTTTTTATGGTGGAATGTTAATATATTTAGTCCTGCTATATATTATAGTCTGTTTTAAAAATATCTGATAAAAATGTAAATAATAATAATAATCAATAATTATTAATAATTAATAATAAGTAATAAATATACATTGTTATAATAAATTGTGTACCATTTGTAGATGTATAATTAATTAATGATTCATCATCTGCCTAGCCTTTTCCCAACTAAGTTGGGGTCGGCTTCCAGTCTAACTGGATGCAGCTGAATACCAGTATTTTAGATGGAGCGACTGCCTATCGGACCTCCACAACCCAGTAACTGAGTAATACGATACTCCTTGGTAAGACTGGTTGTCAGACTTTCGGGCTTCTGACAACCCGTAACGACTGTCAAAGATTCACAAATGACAGCCGGGACCAACGGCTTAACGTGCTGTCCGAGGCACGGAGGAGTCTCAATAAGTAAAGATGGTCACCCATCCATGGACCAACCCCGGCAAGCGTAGCTTAACCTGACGAATCGATCCGTGCGGCTGTTATTACTTAGCCACGAGCTCCTCAATTATTAATTAATGATTATTGTTATTTATATTAAAGGATTTTCTTATTACTATACTTTACTAATAGTAGTAGATATTTTCACCCGAGTAGGCGACTGCCGAAAAAAGGACTACTGTCTACTATGTCCACATTATTCGTGCAGGTCATAAATATGTATGTTGCAAAAATGCTCAGCATTTCTAGAACCTTAACTTATCTTAGATGTCTCGAACAAAACAAAGACCAGACAAAGAGTCTGCTGCCTTCACAGCCAAGCCAGACATTTTTTTACAAGCATTTTATTGAAAGTGCCTCATTTAACGTTTCTCTGACGTTTTTTTTTGCAAAGGTCCTCGTCTACTGTATAATAGGGTAATAATGTGCACAAAATATCTTCTTTGTTTTAGCTTAGAATGGATTTTTTCTTTTTGTGGTTAGTCACATTCGTCGCGGGATTTTGGATCTTTAAGAAAATAAAACAATGGCAGAGTATGCCTCCAGGGCCTTGGGGCCTGCCGGTCGTTGGCTACTTGCCGTTCCTCGATCGGCATCAACCTCACCTGACACTTACTAAGCTCTCTAAGCAGTATGGATCAATTTATGGTATTGGTATGGGGAGCGTGTATGCCGTCGTGTTGTCAGATTGCAAATTAGTGAGAGAAGCTTTCGCTAAAGAAAACTTTTCTGGAAGAGCTCCTTTGTTCTTAACGCACGGCATCATGAAAGGAAACGGTGAGTAAACAAATATCGGACTTGTACAAAAATATTGACTGTGGTGTTAATGTAAAATATTGTTGAAGGTATTATTTGTGCCGAAGGCGGACTGTGGAAGGACCAGAGAAAGTTGATAACGACATGGCTCAAAAGCTTTGGCATGAGTAAGCACAGCGTGTCGCGGGAAAAGTTGGAAAAACGGATAGCGTCGGGCGTCTACGAACTTTTAGAAGTATGATTAGGATTCTGTACCTAATACGTAGGTCCTATAAACTTATTATGCTACGGCTACACTTCGCGCTATCGCGAACTTTTCTTCGTGCGCTCTCTCTCACACACCCCTCGATTACTCGCTGAGCAACAGAGACCGTACGAAGAAAAGGTCGCGATAACGCGAAGTGTAGCCGTAATGTTAGAAATTTTATACCAAATAAGTATAAACCATTGACGTCGGAGTTAAAAAAATATGCAACTAAATGTATGACTCATTTGTACCAAAATGTTTTGCTTCGGCGGATGCGATGACTGTTGTTTTTTTTACATGACATTCAATTAATGTTTGTATTTATAAGCTGACTTTATTTTAATTAAGATAAATCAATATAAAGTACAAATCTAACCTTTTAATGACAATGAAAAATGCTCTGAGGCCACCACAACAAAAAATTGACCTTCAACGTCTGTTTTAAGTCAAAACAATGATTAATTAAATGTTAATTGGTGTAGTATAATAATGGCCTAATTAATAATAGCTGTCATTATTGTATACTAATAAGAGTGCTGTAACATTACACAAATATGACTCTTTCAGAATGTTGAAAAGGCGGCTGGTTCTCCAATGGATCTGTCCCAAATGTTGTCGAATTCTCTAGGAAATGTCGTCAATGAAATTATATTTGGGTTCAAGTTTCCTCCTGAAGATAAAACATGGCACTGGTTTAGACAAATTCAAGAGGAGGGCTGTCATGAAATGGGAGTCGCCGGTGTTGTTAACTTTTTGCCTTTCGTCAGGTAAGGATAAAGTACTTACTGAAGTACCTTAAATTACATGATAACAAATGAATTAATGCCTGTTACCTAACTCTTCCTGAATATGACGCCGGAGCCGCACCGGCGCCGGACCGTATGTTTCTGTATACGAATGAATATCGCCCATGCACCGCAACGCCGCCGGACCGCAAGATGATGTTTTTATAGAATATCTCAGAATAAGTGTAAATTAGGAGAATAAAAACAATCAGGCTGGTGCGGCGCTGGTGCGGCTTCCCGGTGTCATGTACAGGAAGCCTAATAGTCCAAAACGTTCATTTGTTTCAGATTCATCTCATCATCAACCCAGAAAACCATGGAAGTTTTAACACGTGGCCAGGCTCAAACACACAGATTATACGCGAGTATCATTGATCGACGACGAACAATTATAGGGTTGCCACCAATAAAGGAAGCAGCGTATGCTCCACATGACAACCTCTTCAGTGAACACCCAGAGGGTCATATGAAATGTATTAAGTACAGCAAACACGCTTCGAATACCGAGGAACATTTCTTCGATCCAAATATCTTGATTCCTACCGACGGAGAGTGCATCCTTGACAATTTCCTTCTAGAACAAAAGAGAAGGTTCGAGAGTGGTGACGAGAGTGCTAAATACGTGACTGATGAACAGATGTTGTATCTTTTAGCTGATATGTTCGGAGCTGGTCTAGATACTACTTCTGTTACTCTGGCTTGGTTCTTGTTGTACATGGCTCTTTATCCTGATGAACAGGTATATAAATAATTTACATTACATTACCTACTTGTGGGTATATACCTTACATATTTAACAGCTTCATCTTTTGTTCGTGAGTATTCAGGCTTTAGCAAACATCCGTCTTGCGTCGAATCATTTGATGAATTCACGACGTCTGAGCTGAAGCAGGGTTAGCATCGAGCAATCGAGCAATCAAGTAGTAATCGAGAGTAGCAATCGAGTGTCAATCATCGCTGTCTGTTCTCAACGATGCATTCAAGAGGAGGCATGTGCACTGCTGAAAGGAATTTCATACGTTCCTCAGCTTCTTTTTCACCTACATTCCATATGAATTTGTAACGGAAAGTGGCACAAAGCAAATTATATTAAAGTACTAACGTTGTTTAGCGTAGAGATTAGCACAAACTTATAAAGATGCCATAAAGTGGATGAAGACGGGTCGATTATGAAGATATATCAAGCAGAAGGTTTTTTCTTAATTTATTAAACAAAAAAATAATTTTATGTGCTCCGTTCCTTTAAACTGTGTCGGATCCAAATGTACGCCGAGTATATACTAAAATAATCAACATCTTTTCAGGAATTAGCGCGTAAAGAGATTTTGTCAGTATACCCTGAGGATGGAGAGGTGGACGGCTCCAGATTGCCTCACCTGATGGCGGCTATCTGTGAGGTTCAGAGAATTCGATCGATAGTTCCAATCGGGATTCCCCACGGATGCGTCGAAGTATGCATATTTTATAATGTCATGTTTTCCAAAGACTAGATTGCTTGGATGTGTTGAAGTGTGCACTTATAAACGAAGCTTATATTACATCGTAGTTATTTTTGTCTGTTTCTTTAATTATAAAAATGTTCCGGAGGTGTCCTTATGGGACTATAGTCGGCTAGGCTTCGTGTTAATAATGATCGGTCAAAAGAAGGAATTTTTGTTAAAATATGACACATCATAAATGTTGCAATTCTTTCATAGTAAATCTTACAAGCACTTTAAAAGAAAAGTTCAACTGAACATTGTATTATCGTACATATCTTACATCCACAGGATACTTATCTAGGAAACTATAAGATTCCTAAAGGAGCAATGGTCATACCACTTCAATGGGCTATGCACATGGACCCAGACGTTTGGGAGAATCCTGAAGAATTTCAACCGAGCAGATTCCTAAGTTCCGATGGAAGTCTGCTGAAACCTCAAGAGTTCATACCGTTTCAGACAGGTAACTTTCAGTAGATACATACAATAATTATTCTTACGATGGGAAAGTTTGTGCAAGAGCCTCCACGCATATGGTCGACTCAAGTAATTAGGTAGTTAAAACACAACAAGAGTTATTGGAACCAGTGGTCGCTATAGGAGTTATATAAAACGACTGAATACCTTTGCAACCCTACCCCTCAGTTAGATCTTGCGTTAGTCCGGGAGTCACTGTAGTCAGACATCCTATGTTACTAACCTCTGTGACTGGCTTTTCTTCAAAGGCTATACTTTGTGTCAGTTCGAGCTGACACAATATTAGAAGAACGGGTTTCTCTAATGACCTCTTCAACTCTACTGAATAACGAATGGTTTTGTTATTTTAACAGTAGGTTCGTTACAATGCTTCAATGGGGTTTGGCTTGTGACTTACGATCTTTTGAACTCAACTAACTTTTGTCACTTCAACTAATGCTAGTAATGTCTTGAATTGTTCTTTTTTATGATTATTTTTAGTAGTTACTTTGATACTTAGGATAATCTTTCTTCTTTTCTTGACAATAACTCAAAAAACTCAAGATGACGTAGCGTTGCCAAGGGAGCCTACCCACATAGACTTTTTAAAGTTAATTGAAGATTATTAAATCATTAGCAAGAGAAATTTGTAAGAAGGCAGATGGTACTATCACTACATAGTATAAAACAAAGTCGCTTTCTCTGTTCCTATATCCCTATGTATGCTTAAATCTTTAAAACTACGCAACGGATTTTGATGCGGTTTTTTTTAATAGATAGAGTGATTGAAGAGGAAGGTTTATATGTATAATAATAAGCCCGTGCGAAGCCGGGGCGGGTCGCTAGTTTATTAATAATTGGTAGTCATCATAAGTTACTTTTCCAAATATCGCTGAATCGAAATAATAATACACATAATGAGAGCTTCCACATTTAAGTGAGCGTTAATTAAATGTCACATAACCTCGGATATCGCACATAACTCGCATTCTCAGACTGAAAACATAATAATTATGTAGGTAGGTTTGAAATAACTACGTTTTCACTCTGATCAAGAGACCTACTTTGATTTCAGATTGCTTATTTTAGACTTTCTGTACCTACGTATAATTTTGGACGCAGATAACTGCGATACATTACCGCAATACATTTTGTTAATAATTATTAATAAGTAGGCCTATATATGTCTATACATATGATTATATCAGGAGCTGAACGATTGATAACTAAGTATATTAAGATATTAATGTTTTGTCGAAAGATTTAGATACCGTTGTCAATTGTTTAGTAGAGAATTGTATTTTTTTAAATATGTAGGTGGAGGTACCCTCTTTAGGGTCTTATATTCATTGGGTGACAGCTGGGCCTTCACTAAGCCTACATTGACTGAATACGTGCTTCTTTTATGGCATATGGAAATAATAAAAAGTCATTTCGTTATTGGCCGGTTTTTTCCCCTGACTATAAATGGTATGCATGTTCCCTATTAAATGTGGTCAGAGTTCAACCACAAATAATATTTATTACATAATAATTCGTTGCGATCAACAATTTAGTGATGTAATATTGAATGATACTGTGATTTGTGATTGCAAACAATAATACATTGACATTTATTATGTAGGTATTTAAAACTGAATAATAATAGTACATTGAGATACGAGTGTGCTCTTTTGGATATTACAGTCGAGGCGGTAAGGTAGCCGAGAGTGTAATATTCAATGCACACGCGTTTCATACGACGTTTTTCAACACACTTGTGAGGAAAAAAACAAACTTGTTGTAAGAACTAAGGTATGCTACAATAACGTATCTAACTAAAGACATGATAGATTTATAAATTTTAACTGACCTTTGTTGCCAGGTACTGACTATCCGTAGTTTCCTTTAAAAACTTCTATGTCGGTTGGTAGCAATACTTTAAATTTTGTATTTTTGATAGGTAATAAACCACACAACGAAAACGATAGTAAATATTTATGGAAAATGGCGCGCTGGCCGCTTGCTGGTTTTGTTTTTCCATATAGGTGTAAATAAAGGCACTGGCAAAACCGTTAGACAGCCTATACAAAAAAAAAATGATTTTATAAAAAAAAAATGTTATTATCACTAAACGTAACATGGCGGAGTCAAATCTATTTATTATTATTTACGCTCTTCTTCCCTACGTGAAATCGACATTTTTAATAATGATTACAAAAATGTTAACAAATATTTATTATAATTTATTCATATTTGGCGGCTGGTTTTGTTTTTCCGCTAGCGATACGCGCGCGGGTGTAAATAAAGGCACTGGTAATATCGCTGAACAGCCTATATAAAAATATAATAAAGTTAATAATACATAATACGCAAATGGGGTAAGGGTAGTGAACAACATAGAATGAAATTGCCACAGACGATATAAACCCTTGTTTAATAGTACAGATAGAGTTCTATTCCGCGCGAACGCGGTGGCACACGGGCAGGCCAGCGCGGTTCGTCTAGGCGGGTCAAGTGACGTGCGCGCGTGCCACCCGCGGACTTACCGGAAAAAAGCGCAAGTCTCTGCTCGGGTGTAAATAGAGAATGCTCATTTATTAGTAGGATAGTTTATACTATTTAATGTATAGTAAGTATCCCACTGACGTTTAGTTATGGTAAAAAAAGTGAGTGGATTTTTTTTTACCATAACTAAACGCGACTAGTTTGCTTATGGTTCTTTTTTTTTAATAAAAACTTGCTTTTGAGTGCTTGTCTTTGGTAAAAAGCTTCACCAAAACCAATTTCTATAGGATACAAATTCCATGCTGCCATGATAGTACTTACTAATTCCATACTGCCATGTTATTACTCCGACTAGTAAATAGTTATCTGTGGCGCACATTACCGCACTAGTGCGGTAATTTAAAGTAAAAAGCAATACACTGCATTATGAATCTAAAAGCGGTTCGGTTACGAGCAAGTGTGTTGAAAAATATTTAATTTATTATTCCTACATAATGAAAAAATTGCGAAATACGCTTAAAAAAAATTGCGGAACAGGCGTGAATGTAAATAATAATATCTCTTACAAGAAGGAATGTAGCTTACATAGAGTTGCGTAGTCGAGAAAAAATCATCTCACCCATAAACATGCTACGGAAATACTATTTATTTTCTAAAAATCGTATTTAACGTTCTGGCTCGTAATACGAAGGAAGCTCTCCTTCGAATTACGAGCCATAACGTTACGTCTTCAAGGGAAATTGAGGATATATGAGATCGTCTGACATAACCTTTGAAATAATAATTCTATCTGGTTTTCCGTATCATTACTGTGTTCGTAAGAATAGTAAAGAAATACTTATGTTGTTTCTTAGAAGTTATAAAGCAACTTTTATTTTATTTTTACTACAAGCTCTTAGTAAAGTTTGATTTTTTCGGTGTCGGTTTTTCTCTTAATTAACACGGCAAGATTATACCTATCAATTGTTTAACCAATTGCATTAAAAAACTATTTTCAAACACAAATGTGCCGAAATAATAATAGAGCGGTACTAGCTGACCCGACAGACGTTATCCTGTCCAATCAATAATTTATAGAAAATTCACTTTCAGTTTTCCCGAATTTTGCAAAAGATTCGGATCATTACGAACATTTTAAAACAAAACAAAATCCAAATCAGTCCAGGTCAATAGATTAAAACCTCTATTTCATCCATAGGTAAACGCATGTGTCCCGGCGACGAGCTCTCTCGGATGCTGGCATGCGGCTTAGTCGCGCGACTGTTTCGTCGTCGGCGAGTGCGACTGGCGTCCGACCGACCGTCACAGGAAGAGATGCGAGGGACAATCGGATTAACACTCACCCCTCCGCGGGTCTCCTTCTATTGTGATCTTGTTTGATTGCAGTAGCTATAATTATATCGATGCATTTAGTAGGTAGATTTTGTCAATAAATCTGAATAAAAATAGCTTGAAAGTAAAATGATTTTTCTTTTATCGTATTAACGTGAAAATACAGTGGCTGCGTACTACGAGTAAGAAACATTACGGCATGAATAACCTGAACACCAGGTTTAACTAAAACTCTTAGAGCGGAAATCAAAATTAATTACCTACTGCTTTTGGAACAGACAATTTATAGTTGACTATCTGATGCCCGCGGCTTCCCCCGCGTTGATGTCGGCTATTATATACTAAAATCTTCCTCGAGAACCACTCTATCCATTGCTGAAAACAGCAGGAAAATCCGTGCAGTATTTTTTGAGTTTATCGCGAACAGGACGACAGACAGACGCGGCGGAGGACTTTGTTTTATAATATGTAAGGATATTTTGACTTTTTTAGGTAGAAAGATAAAGAAGTTGTAATGAAAATTGCAATAAAAAAGTTATTTTAAGGTTTCCGCACAAGTGACGCATGAGGTGCGTAGGTACCTTGGTTGTAAAATACCACATAAATAGGTACATATTGTAATTAAAGATTTTATTCTGCAATGCATTTAATTTGCAAAGATTTTGCTAATTACTTGCAGAAACTTGGTGTATTTATTTAATTAATACAACAAAGGAAATAGGTAGTATATGATAGGTGCCATATGAGTAATGGGAAAGACCCTGAGTAATGTCAGCTTGTCGATACCCTCGTTAGTACAAATTGTACGGGTCTACGTGCCTGTATCTGTGACGTAGACTGTCAACAGGTCATTCACCTCCAACATTACTTAATAGTGTTTATGTTCACGCAACTGCACCTTTACAAACTAGCATACCAGTTTAATTCAGTTTAAATTATTTAAATGTTGCAGTTACGAAAGACCAAAAGTTCAATAAACTTTGTTTTGTAAGCCAAATCAATTTTAAGTTATTGCTATTTATTAATCTGAATAGATTATGTATCTTGTGAGAAAACGATTGAATAATTATGCCAAGAGGCTCCTTTGGTATTTCGTGTAAGAAATATTTAATTTTTTAGACAACTAAAGATGTTATCAGGCCTGTTTATAACTCGGTGTGTAGTGGTTACTATACCTACCTACTTTTGTTTTTTCGTCGAACTCCTGATACTAGGTATTAATAAAACAGGGTGTTCAAATCAATGTTTTCACAATTTTAATTTATTACTTAAACGTACAATCCTAAAATAAAATAGAGCATTATATACAAAGCATATAATAGTTCAACAGACAACGGTGAGCTGCGAGCTAACAGACTTATTCGACTGAAGTTCAGTACAGGGCAACTTGGTTGCAACACAATGAATTTAGTACATTACAAGAACATTAAAGTAAGGCGTTATTCTATTATATAGCGACGATATCGCTCTAGACTAGTTGCTGGTTGTTACACTACCATGGAATGTTACTTCATACCTGATAGGTACATGTTACTCTAAACATATAAATGAACACTTACAAACTTATATCTAAAGCCTACTCGTACTGTAACGCAACAAACATGAGATCACACACAACAGACCACATTCTCGCAAGTGACACTAATAAATAATGACCTAGAATTCTACATTTTATTTTGGTATAGGTACTAGAACTTAGAACGTAAACCTTAAATACAATGTGTAATGGTGTGATTTGCTGAAGTTCCTATCATTCTAGTCTACCAACACGCTAATACTGCAAACTCACACAAACGTCATTTTATAATCTCAACGATGGGAATATCAATATATCTAACGTTCGGTCTACTATTTAATTGAACACTTTATGCACAGCCTCGAACATCGCGACGGCGATGTCATCACTTATATAATAAACACTTAAATAAATGGTTGTCGATTCGCTCTAAAACGAGTGATCATTGAATACTGGTGGGTGTGATCGCGCTGTGAGGCGCGACGTGGCGCGACACGGCGCGGATTGGCGCGTTGTGGCGCGGTGCGGCACGGTGTGGCGCGGTGCGGCGGCTAGTGCGCGCCGACGTGGCGCAGGTGCGGGTGGTCGGGCGCGGGCGCGGCTGCCGCGGGCGCCGAGCGCGGGCTGAACTTGACGCGGAACGCTTTGGGTGCGATTGTGGCGCCCACCGTGCCCTCCAGTGATGGCGGTGCATCACCCATCTCCATCTGCACGTCGAATTGGTGCATCATGCACGCGAAGAACATGAACATCTCCATGCGCGCTAACACGTCGCCCAGACACATTCTTCTACCGACACCGAACGGCATGAAGAACTCAGGGCGCCTGATCTTGCCTGTCTCGTCGATGAACCGGCTGGGGTTGAACTTGTTGGGCTCGTCCCAAAGGTTGGGGTCCATGTGTACGCAGTTTATGAGTGGTACAACTTGAGAACCAGCGGGTATTCTGTAGCCGTTTAGGTGGACATCCCTATGAAAAAAAGTAGTGATAAGTATTTTTGAAGAAGTGATAAGTATTTTCTAGAATTTTTAAACAACTTTTCCGAATTTAATGTTTTGAATACTTACTTTGTAGGAGAGTGTGTTGTTGCCAGGGGCACAATATTGGACATGCGTAGCGTCTCCAAGATCGTAGTTTCGGTGTAAGGAAGGTTTGGCATATCTTCGATTGTTGGCAAGCGGTCGCGGCCGATGACGGCATCGAGTTCTTCCTGTACGCGCCTTTTCGCCTCGGGGTTCCTCAGCATGAATACAATCATCCATAAAAGGGATGACTTGATCGTTTCCATACCAGCCGAAAATAGATCCCCAAGAATTTGTTTCAGTTGAAGTTCTGTGAAAAAAACATTCTGTATTAGAAACCTTCAATGCAAAACTACTATTAACAAGATATCAATTTTTTTATAATAATAAAAACTAGTTGATTGTTGTATTAAACTTACCGTGATCCCTGCCCTCGAACAGTTCTCCGGCGCGGCCCTCAGTCTTGGCCTTCTCGATCTCGATCAGATAGACGTCGATGAGATCTCTCACGTTATTAAGATCGAGAGTTTCGCGATGCTCGTCGATCAGAGTTTGGTAGAAAGCGAACATCTCTTCGCGATTCTTCGCTACTTTCTCCTGTGCTTGAGCTTTGCCGGGAAGGTACTGTATGTAAAAACAGGATTTGTTAGTTTTTTAAACATACTCTAAAAACATAGCATGAAATTTAATCTGTAATTAATATACACTGAGTTATTGTTATTACTTACGTTGTAGAGAGGGATGTATTCGCCGTAGTGCACTTCGCCAAACAGCTTCATGCCTTCTTCAATGAGATTGTTGAGCCTTTCAAAGCGAGCGTCGCCGTTACTGAAGCGCACGGACATAGTGATGCCGCAGATGACGTTGGACACGCCCAGGGCGAGGAGAGGGTTCGCGTCAATGGGCGCTCCGTCCGACCGGTGCAGGTTAGCGATCAGCTCGTAAACTTCGCTCTAAAGAACAAATGAACCCATTAATTTTGTTGATGACCAATTATTTCACATATAAAACGAAATTGAACTTTATGGATATGAGGATAAAATTAATATTACGAACCTTAATTCTTCCTTCCATGATTTTCTTGCCGTTTCCCATGTAAGTCATGCCAAATTCGCGCAATTTGTCGTGCAGGAAGCGGCGTTGACTCTTCCAGAGACGGCCTTCGCTGTTGATGATGCCTGCATAGAGGGAGGCGTTATAGTGAGGGCTCACGAGGTGGGCGGCGCGCGCGCACCGTCGCGGGAGGGACGGGCTAGTGACGCCCACATGCACATGTGCACTTTTCTTGCCGGTATATTATGGGTTTCAGTAACATTTACTATCATAGCAGTTACTATTTCTATTTCAGAAAATTTTCAGTAAATATCAAACATTGAGCGCACAATTATAGTGAACCATGAACTTTGAAAAAACTTTGGAATTGCAAATATTAACAAAAAAAATTAAATCAGAAAAAATATATTTTAAAACCCAAAAAAGCCAGCTTTGCAAAAAGATTTATCAACATTATTGTGTGATATTGCAAACTTACCGAGACCATCCAAAGTGTGCATTAGCGGGGTGCTAGGACGTCCGGTAAATTCTTCTCTTCGGAAAGCTTCTCTGATGAGTTTGTAGTCGCTAAGAACGATCGTCAGCTGGTTTCCGAGTCGCGCGGAGAACAGAGCACCGTAGTTGCGAGCAAGCTCCAGGAAGGTCTTGTGGCGAACTCCAAGGAAGGGCAGGTAGCCGACGACGGGCGGGCCCCAGGGCCCCGGCGGCAGCTTGCGCACCTCGCGCACCAGCGCCGCCAGCCGCAGCGCCAGCAACGCCGCGCCCGCCACCAGCAGCAGCGGCAGTGAAGTACGCGAAGCACAGTAGTTCACCACTTGCCATAGTCCCCACAAAAGTTTAGAATTTGACAGCATTGTTATCATTTTATATCTGTTTATATTGTTCTTTAAAAATAAATAAATACAAATGTTGTATTTTTTATTAGTCAGTTAACGATACGTAGCATTAGTGCGCGGATCGTAAATCGCGATAGTGCGATGCCGAGAACTCAATGATTGTATATCGCGTGCGACCGACGTCTGCGCACTGGCGCGCCGCTGGCGTGGCCTTGCGAATAAATACGCGCGGGGTGGCGCGCGCGCAGGCTCGTCCCACCGGCGCGGGCGCTCCTCTCTCCGCCGCTTTTCCGGCGCGGCAGCCCGGTGCGCTACGAAACCCGTAGCACTCCACTCGTAGACCACTTTTATTTTTTTAATGTAAACCGCGTTTCATTTTGGTTCTCGTGAACTAATTTTTATTTTATTCACATATAAAATAAAAGCCAAATTTGTTGACCATAGTTGTCTTCGGTTATAAAAATAATAATGCTACGCAAGTTCTACGACTGAAATACAGGACTGAATAAAAGTTTTAAACATTAAGTCATGTGTATTCGATGTCGTAGTCGTGATTGTACTTACCCATTTCGAATGTTAAATAAGAATTGACTTTGGGGATGACCTCACTTACTTTACCTATTGATGTTAATGTAGGCGTCGAAATTCGGCGAGGGGTGAGAGGGGAGATCGAGGTCGTGCGGGTGCGCATGCAGATGATAAGATTAACGAATTGCGTAAGTTGGCGCGAGGCAAGGTGACGGCGGGTCGACGACTCGCGATTGAGAGCCTTGGGCGAACTTCTACGCTGCTCGACCTCTAAGCGACACTTAAATATCACTCTTAAAATTATACAACGAGATCGCAGACCCCATTCATTAAAGTGCGCTCTTAATAATAATCGTGGCTACGTTTTCTTATACATATAAATTATGAAGTGTTAAGTATAGTGATCGAAAACCTTTGCTTAGACATTTAAACGTTCACTATTAAAGTTCATTATTACAGACCAAAGATATCGGGGATACAAAATACTTTAAAAAAATAAGTAAGTACTACACACCTATGTTTTATTTCATAACTTGAGATTTGAACCTTGTAGTTAATCGACTATTTTTAATGATTACGAGGCGCCTCACAATACTTGGCAATAAAAGGCAATAAACGCATAAATAATTAATCGATGTCCATTATTAGTTCTACGCTCATACCTATATTTATAGTTTTAGTACTTACCTACTTAGGGGTGATTCAGAAGACCGATTAGCAACTTAACAAGATGGAAACTACATTGCTATGCATTTGCAATAACAGGAAAACAGATAGATATACTTTTATCTTAAGGTAGGCGAACCGATTAAGACGTGGAATAAAGATTATAAAGAACATAAGACTATGTTGCGAGAAATATAGTTTTATTGAACAAGTGCGACTTGTAAAAAAAAATAAACAAAGTGAGTTTGCGAATTATATTTAAAATGATATATATTGTTTCATTCCTAATACTTGACGGCACATGGAATCTGACCTAATGCGGACAAAGCTAAGTGCGCATGCACTCATAACTAGACGGAAAAGTGTCAGTAACCTGGTTGCTACCTATCTTAAAAATCGATTCAATTATAGATTATGGTGATTTGATAAAAAAACTAGCCACTATAATCAGCCTTCTATTGTTTTCCTACATACATAACATATATATCTAAATCCATTACATAATTAGAATGTACTTAGTTTGATAATAAAAAAATAAAACTTTTTTATATAATATCCAGACCAGCATCCTGCCTCTAAGATATTGTTTACTAAAATACTATGTACAATAAAGACTAATGATTTAATATTTCATTTCATTCACTTCGAATCATGATAACAGTGAATAGCTCCCACAGCTGCAATCGTATTGTTTTAGTGACCTTATGAACTATTATGCGCTACGAAATATAAAAATATTAATAATACGCTCACTATTGTAGTGTTTTAAACTAAGATATCGATTACAAATAAAACAAATTGATAGTGTTTGCTACTATAGAAAAATAAGGACTTTTTAGTATGATTCTAAAATAAAACATAAAAGGATGTTAGCCAATGATAATTATAAATAAAAATACCTACTTGCATGGAAATACTTTTTTTAACTAAGTCAAAAATTACATAAAGGACAAAAATAAGTAACTTATTGGCATCGTCACCATCTGCCTAGCCTAGTCCATAACTTTATAGGCAATACCGATTGCTACGTCAAAGCGCATTTCAACCAAAAGTTACACATACTTGTTAATTATGAAACACATACGAAAATATCGGAAAAAAACGGACTGATTTGAAAATTTTCCGTCTGCGAATGTTACTTTAACTAAGTTACAACCGCAGGACCACAACCGTGTTGAATATTTAAATAGAAAAACCACAATATGAATAATTAAAACAGAACACGTAACTATTTGTTAATTTTTCGAAATTTACCGAATAGAAACGTAGTTCCTTCTTTACAAATTCTAATTTTCACTACTACAGTTAGATTGGTACTATAGTTTTGTTTCGTTTCTGGATAAATGTGTATTAACTCACAGACGGATTAATTAATTTCCCGATTGAAAACTCTCATTTATCAATCCTTACAACGTTCAGGTATAGATAGTTAAGCATAATTTCTAAACGTTCTCTGAGTAAGTAAGGTTGTTTGTTCCATGTTAGAATGCTTTGTAGAGATAGATACTTGTAAGATCATTGGAAAATATATTTTCGTAAATTCTAATAGGTACAAGTACATAAAAAAGAGGGACAGGAAAGAATCATATAATTTTTTGATGCTCTCTGATTGTACATATTATTATTATTATTATTTTAAGACTATTAGCTTTTAAATTATGGAATTATTATTCAGAAATAAAATAAGAAGTAATAGGGTACGCTCCTTATTTAATGTCAATGCTGATGTCAATCATATTATTTTATTTAAGCCAACGGGTGCATTTGTTTGAATTTAATTAAAAGTTACTAGCGTTAAATAACGTAAATTTTCGTCATTACAGACCAGTGCTATTCTGTAACCATCACACCATGAAAATTCCGGAATACCGTATCTTCTTATATATGTACCTAGTACCTACAGACAGGGAAATCAAATGTTAAGCAAATTGACACCCTACGTCACCGTGTTAAAGCTATTTCATAAAACTGTCAAAGAATGTCAGCTGTGATTTGAATATACTTACAATGTAATACGTTAGTCCTTAATTTGCTTAACAGTTAGTTTCTCTGACTTAACATAAACATACTACTGTACGTAAAATACAAATCCTCTTTATTTATTTATTTAAAAATATACAACTATCATCACAGGCTTACCTAATACAATAGTGTAGTTCTCTCTGTTATAGTTCTCTTCTAGTTTTAAACCCCTTAGCTAGAATAAAGCAAACAATAGTCAGATTAGTACAGTCAGTGTTATCTTTGCAAAGTAGATACAGCTTTCATAGCTTAACGATTTACTACGAACTACGAACTGTACGTACGCCTTTCTTTGTTTGGGAATTACTTAAGTATTATCAAACATTATTCAGCAAAATAGACTATTATTCATGACCAAAGTTCAAATGAGTAATAACGTAATTAAAATTATTCTAAGGTTAAAAGTTGTTTTGTTTTGTATGAGTAATCTCTGTCAAAGTGAAAAATAATGTTCTTTACAATGTAAACAAAGATATACCTACGTTATTTAATATTTTATCAGTTACATAAGAAAAAGTTGTTAAATAACACTGAATTAAAATAACTTTAGGTATATAAAAAAGTAAAACTCTGGATAAGTTCTACTGAAAGAAGTAAAAAGACAGAATCAAATACAAAGATACAAATTAATGTTTGTTTCTATATGTACTTATATAATAATTTGTAAATAAGGAATTATATAAAACCGTTACCTATTCAAAATTTTCACTCCATCGCATATCTAGCTGTTATTTCCGGAAAATCATAAAAAAACGCAATTTAGGTCAATGGATTCTGTTTTCAATGGCCTTTGAAAACCTTTAAGTGATTATTGCGAGCGGTACCTACATAAATCAGTACTATGAAATGAATACCTGTACTATTGTACATTCAGGGACGCTTCATTGTACCAAAACCCATTGTGTCCAAATGTTGCCGGAAATGCTGCGAAAATTAAGGGCGTTTCCGAAAAAAATATCATAGCCTCGGTAGTAAGTAGTTGCTGTATTTTGAACATAGAACGTTTTTGTGTTCTTGACTACGATTAGATCACTTTTTAGACGATTAGTATTGAACACAAATAAAATAGATTTTTCAAAGGACTTTCAGGGGAGTAACTTACTATAAAAAACTATTTATCTTTATTTCTACTGAAGCTTAATATTGTGTTGCCACCATTACCTTATGTTAGGATCACATATTGTAGTGCCAAACGCCTGAAAAAGCTCCGTCAAGATAACAGTATGACCATTTTATTTAATTATGTTAGGTGGTTCTTTACTTAAATAATTGAGAACATACCGCGTTTCTAACAAGTAACCTAACGATATTCTAGAATGGACTTTTATTAAACTTTTCCGTAAATAGCTGTCAAATAACAGTAAATTATGAAATAAGTTTCCCACTAATAAAAGGCCGTACCGGATCGAGATCTGCTTATATATAAGTGAGAGTTATGTATTTTTCCATCCTATAATATGGGAACTAACTGACATAGTAGTGACAATGTAAAAACAACAGGTTCATTACACGATTACAATGATGCCCTATGTTCAAGAACTATTAGAGCCTATACTCTAACAGTTTCGCATAAGACACTGTTCCGTTATTTTTTCAGGGCCAGCCAGTTAGTTTTTAGTTACAGCAGTGTAATTTTATTTATGTCAAGTTAATCATTTTTATTTAGAAACCGGATTTTAAAAAAATGCGGTAGAACAACCGAGCAGCGTGCCGTGGAAGGGCTGTACCGTGTGATATCCTGATACCAGGCATTAGGTGGGGCTATCAAATGGGCGAGGTATACCGACGCATCGGCATATTGAGTGTCTCGTGCTAAGCATTCGAAACCGCGACTGATATCGATTAAGTTTGCTTACCACCGTACGATACAAACGTAACGAAATCTTTCGTTGCAATATCAGTTTTCAGCTTCGTATAGATAAATTAACTAGTAACGTTTTGCTCCTAGGCCGAGAGATCAATGACCGTCCCTTTTATCGGTGAAGCGGATTTATCTGGACTGTTATCAAGTTTCGATATTTCCTATCGGCCGATGTTGTTAGATTGGTATAGTCGCGTGATCGAGTTATGTAATGAGTACCATCATTAATGGAACTGATAAGCCCAGGCAAGAGTGGTTAAAGATAGGCGATAGGTAATTACTTACAGAAATATACTTTATATTAAGGAAAGTCGTTACACACCTGCGGTCAAAACACGCTACGTTTCGCGTTTGAGCGACTGCACCGTCTCAGGAGACACTATAGTACCCGTCTGTAGGTATTGATCACTACGCTGCGACGCGCCGTAACCGAGGTTCACACTTGGGGTGTGAAATGTTTCATTATGACTGTGCATACTGAGTGAACACTATGTATAAGACAGACTGTCGCTTTATCAAAACAATTATAGCGCGCACACTCGCAACAAGACTTCTCCGTGCCTCGGAAAGCACGTTAAGTCGTTGGTCCCGGCTGTCATTTGTGGATCTTTGACAGTCGTTACGGGTTGTCAGAAGCCCGAAAGTCTGACAACCAGTCTTGCCAAGGGGTATCGTATTACCCAGTTACTGGGGTGTGGAGGTCAGATAGGCAGTCGCTCCATGTAAAATACTGGTATTCAGCTACATCCGGTTAGACTGGAAGCCGACCCTAACATAGTTGGGAAAAGGCTAGGCAGATGATGACACTCGCAACAAAACAGTCGCCTACCAAGATGTAAATACTAACATGAGACTAAATTGTTCTGTTTCACTGATATCTCAACAGGAAAGTTACGTATGCATTGAAAAAGTACCACCAGCTAGAGATTGTACCATTATCTACATTATGTTTTTATTCCATATTGGCACGGAATTTAGTTCTGTTCTCGCAAAACATAATGTATGTTTTTTGTTGGTGGTACCACATACGTAACTCCAAGCACTGTTAACTAGGCTTGGAAAGCTTTCCACGTTTAGATTACAAGAATAACTTCTGAAATTCATTTTTTATACGAGTTATTATGATGATATATTGAGTTTTTATAACTCCCGAATAGCTTCCGAAGACTAAAAATTTAATTATTTAGATAAACTTATGACCTTGATTCCTGAAGAAAAACTTTTTCCCTGTAACGTATATACATGACACAATCACATTTTAATAATGATGACCGTTAAAAACAACTGCTTTTCATATATTCAAACGTTCTTAAAGCAATAAGGAAGTTTTCTGTTGACAGTAAATTAGTACGCACGTTTATCAAACATTAACGAACGAAATACTTACAGAAGAATTATTATAATTTTTATTTATATTATAACGATTAAAGATGAACGTACGATATTAATAAGCATATTGTTAACGCTTTTTCATTGACCTCAATTCCATAATGACATATAACAAACATTATCTTACTTCCTAGTACAATCGTAAGAGATATTTATAACGTTGAAGGCTCTTTATTATCTGCTTAGTGTAGTGCTTAGAGTATGGTAATTTTTTTGTAAGTTGTTTGTAAGCTTAGGCGTTGAATATCTTATCCATAATTGATTATAAGTACCTATGATTCCACAAAAACGTATGTGTTTTCAGAAAACTCATAATAGCAACGTGCAAGTACATTCCGCTTTCTCGTAGCTTAGTATAAGTAAATTATTATTACGAGCTTTGCTTGGTGTATATCTGAGGGATAGAATTCGGATGGGATGTAATCCGGCAGAGAACCAAAGTTGTCGACATAGCTCACAGAATAAGCAAGCTGAAGTCGCAATGGGCCGGCCATATTAGCCGTAGAACCGATGACCGCTGGGGTGGACGTGTTCTTGAGTGGACACCGCGAATTGGCAAACGTAAGGTAGGACGCCCGCAGGCTAGGTGGAGCGACAATCTTCGCAGGGTGCAGCTGGATGAGAATTGGCGAAAGTGGAGTCTAATGGCGTTCAATTGGAGTGGCCTATGTCCAGTAGTGGACTGCTGTAGGCTGATGATGAAGAAATATTATTGTGTGACATACAAAATTTTACTACAATCACCTACCATTTTTTCCTTTTTCCGAAAGTAAAATAGATCGTTGCAAGGATCGTAGCTAAGTGCTACTTAGTTACATTTAGTGGTTGGCATGGAGACAAGTTTCTTTATATCAATAAAAAGTCTTGATTCACTAGAGAAAGCATAGTTTTGGCACAACTGAACTTGCGGCTGCCATCTTGCCAATTTTCAGAGTTGTAACAGAGAAGCTAGACTGGTACTAAAATCGTATCGTAAATGAATTGTCACAATTCTAATAAAAGTGTCTGGTATTATTAAATCATTGCTGTACGAAGGTTTGAACTCAACATAATGATGAAATAAGTATATAATTATTATTGTCCAAGTATACAACACCACTGAGGCTCTAAATTAATGTGTTCTAAACACGCACATGGCAAATAGCTGTATGGGGGTGTTTAAATGACAATAACTTTATTTAATTGTAAGTGTTGCGAGGTCTGGCTTAGTCTGGTGACTATGGGCGTTATCTTCAGTGTCAAAAGAGAATCATATCCAACGGTTTAGTGAGGTACTTTGAGCATAGGAATAGTATAGATGCGGAATTTAAAATCCTGGGTTTTTCCTAAAAGGTAGCATTGGGGGGATGAAGAGTAGACTTAGAAGCGTCAAACAACTCGACAGATTCTTAATCACACCTCAACATTCATTACAAAAGATATCCACCAAAGCAACAAAGCTCATATCGATTTCGACGACAATTGTGAACATGGGGCGATTATAAAATACAAGCTTCTGCCCGCGGCTTGGCCCACGTGGTATGTCGATAAAATGTATGTATGTCCTATGTCCTTTCTCAGGTTCTAGACTATAATATGTGTACCAAATTTCATTTAAATCGGTTCAGTAGTTTTGGCGTGAAAGCGCGACAGACAGACAGAAAGACAGAGTTACTTTCGCATTTATAATATTAGTAAGGATTGTAGCAGTTTCATTTTGTGTATGTAACGCTACTTCCCGCTCGTTGCCAAAGCCATCTGTCGTCATTGCTAATATTTATTTCATGTGCAATGTTTCGTGATAATTTATTTCTTATTACTTTTGGGAAAGCTCCTGTTTCTAAGCAAAAATAATTCTCAGAATCGGTTCAATATTTCTTGTGGGAGAAATACAGTTTTTTATCTTATTTTTTATTGCAAACTAATAAAAAATAAGATAAGACTAATAAAGAATAAGACTTTGGCAAAGAATCTAATAAGCTATTAATAAAATCAGCTATGAATATGTCGATAGGTACCTAAATAAGTTATGTTTAGAGTACCTACTTCTTTTTTTTTCTCGTAAGTTCAGTTCATTGAAGATTATTAATAATTTGGGCACAATTTAATTTAAGTTTGATGGTCAAATAGTAAAATAGATAACAATGACATAACGATTCATTAATTCGATATCATAATATTAAATTAATTGATTATACAAGTAAAACCAGTTATAAACACTAGTGGGCGTTGGTATCTGTTTAGTACAAACTTCGTGACAAACAGATGACGTTACAATCGTTTGAGCTCAGGTAGAGCTTTTTATATACCTACATCACGACTATTCACGACCACTTCAACATTATGGGTATAATACTAAAAACGAGTTACAATTTTTTTGCGAAATTCGATTTGATTTTGAGTTCTCTTATAATCTCTATAATCTCTTCTCTAAATCCCTCTCTATAATCTCTAATTTAATATTTTTACGAAAACATCTGCATCATCTGCCTAGCCTTTTCCCAACAATGTTGGGGTCGGCTTCCAGTCTAACCGGATGCAGCTGAATGCAAGGGGTATCGTGTTACCCAGTTACTGGGTAACACGATACCCCTTGGTAAGACTGGTTGTCAGACTTTCGGACTTCTGACGACCCTTACCGACTGTCAAAGATCTACAAATGACAGCCGGGACCAACGGCTTAACGTGCTTTCCGTGGCACGGAGGAGTCTCGGTATGTAAAGTCACTCATCCACAGACCAACCCCGGCAAGCGTAGCTTAACCTGATGGATCGACCCGTGCAGCTGTTATTACTTAGAGAGATATAGATTGAGGTAATTAACAAGAGGCTCCATTCAACGCTTTTGTGATTAATGTAAATTAATTAGGCCGTCGCTCTCAGAACTACAGATGTGTTACGTAGTTACTTACAATAGGTACATCGACGTCAGTGAACATATTATGCGCGCACGCAGTGTTTGTTTATCCTCGATTATTTACTCCTTGACATAAATGTATGTGCGAATTTTTGTAGCAGCCTTCAAACCTTTTCAGTGAGTAGTCTGATTTATTTCAATAGCTACACATGTAGCAGAATCAACATTCTACATGGTGCCTACACATTATACTTTACATTATTTCAATAAGCCTATTACGTCACAGCTGTTACGAAATAAACCCTATAGATGATGCGTGTACGCACGCGTTTTTTAAGATCCACAATTAGAACAGATTAACTGTTTAGGCACCTAATTACTAACTGATATAATATGCATTATTAACAATAAAAAAGTGAAATTAGGCAAAACTCATGAGTGTTCTACTTATTGAGAATGTCTACTCGATCTCGATTGCGAAAAATGATTCATCACCATTTCCTTGTAGGCGCCACTACGGCGTGCTCGAGAAGTCAAAACAAACGTACTATAGGGTAGGAAGGGCATAAAAGCATAATCAATATTAATCATATTCCCATAAAATAGATACCTTCGTAAGATATCAAAATGTTCCTACCATGATTGCAATAAATAATTTAGAAAAAATATTTGCGACGCGTTCGTGCAAAACTTTTTCCATATTAGGTATATGACAAACATACTAGTTTATTTCTTAGTAAATCTGCCAGTTTTTTACGTCACCTGCACTTAGTGACCTCACGTGGGATAAAAACGTGAGCTACACATACATACACATAATATACAAGAAGCCCCACAATTTATCGTACAACCTCTGACACTGGCTAAATCAATTTGGGGCGTACACGCGATTTCTGGCAATGGTCCTTACAAGGAAAGAATCAACCAAAAAAAAGAAAGCATTCCAATGCGTTATTCTCTTATAAAGGCTCGTATTCTTGTGATATGGTAATTTTATGGAAGGTTATAAGCTCTTAAAATGCAGATCATGGAGTCCTTGTTCCTTATTTAGATTTGTATTTCCATTAGTAACTTATAAGAGCAAAAAAAAAATCTTTCTTCTTCTTTATACTAATGGGCCTCGTCGTGATATAACAAAATTCTTTCGAATGTTAGAAGTTTAACACATGAATTTTATTAGCTGCTCTCTTTGAAACTCAATATTATAAAACAAATATTTGTGTGTGTATTTGATTAAATACTTTCATAATTATTTTGTACGTCTATTTTCATAGTTCCCCTTCCTACTCAGAGTTTTCTAAATAATACAACGTTGCATAGTACCCGCTTTGAACTATGTTGTCAATTAATCAATTTTAACTTTGAGCAAGTACATAATACACTTGTCGTTAAGTCGATGCTTTTTATTAGGTATAGTTTTATTAAAACGAGAAAAATATCGATTGCGCCTACTTGTGAGGTATGAGAACCTACCTATGTAAATCATGAGAAATGTACTTTACGAGTTAAATTAAATAGATTGTAGATTGATATTGTGGATTAGCTTTTAGTTCTTTATTTACTACGAGGTTTCATGAATCATGACCAAATGTCAAATGGGTCTGCTGAAATAAGCTTTTATCAACGGACTTACTTATACCTTTGAGGCCTATGTCCAGCAGTGGACTGCGATAGGCTGAGTTGATTGCTTACTTATATTGAGCCATATTATTACAGGTAGAGTAACCACATTTATCGTTTATAAAGACCTATACTGATAATTTAAATAAAATTACCATATCTGCGTCGAATCAGTTTACTCTGAATTTCATCCAAGTAGGCATAATTCTGGTTGTCCGTGACACGAAGATCGAAAGATTTGATGATTACACGATTTTTATAATAAAAATTATTATCAGCGACCTTCAATATGCAAAAAGTAGGTGACACCATTTTCGCACTACCTATACGTCAGGGTGATAACACGGGTGATAACCGGGAGCCCTACAGGCTACGACACGCACACGTCACGTGACCGGCGCGACACTGCCCACCATTACTTTTTACTATACTTAAGTCGAGCTTTTACACTTAAAAGTTCATTTCTTTTGATTACATAATCAGTGTTTTGCGTACGTAATGGAAAACATAATTATTTTGTTTTGATAGCGGCGCGCTGTGTACTGTTTCGAAACAGATTATATTAATATGCCCACCCACACCAGTCAAACGATATAATATTCCATTTGTTGTGTCAGGCTATCGATAGACAGTGATAAATATTCCGTAAAATCCAAACAATTGTACGACTTGACTTGACACTTTGTACGGACGGATTATAGGTTTATTATTACATGAACCTACTAAATTAAAAACAATAATTCCAAGGATAATTATGTTTTGTAAATAAAGTAATATAATATGAGAGAGAGTGTAAGAGAGGTATGTATGTATTTTTACAAGTTTATGTACCTGCGTACTTATATAAATTATAAATAAAATTACATATACCTCCCCATGTTTTGTTAATTGTTCCCGCAAGCTTACCGCAATTGGCGTAGCTTTTTTCAGATAACTGAATAATATACAACTAATATTAGGCGACTCTAACCAGAATATTATGGATTTCCATGTAACACGATTGTTACTGACGTTCATTTTAAAACCTAACTTAACTGCTAATGTCTAGGTACTTTCGAAAATATTAACTGTTGGTAATAATATTATGTAGATAATCAATACCAACTCTTAGAAAAGAAAATTAAAATCCTGAACATGCTGACTACTCAAAGTTACGCAGATGTGTATCTGAGTAACTGTGAGTAGTACCTTCACGTAAATTGTGTGAAGCAGCTATGTATTTGTTCGTAATGCTATGTAGGGGTCGTTAAACCGAACCTAGTTCGATGCACATTTGGCGAAATATAAGACATTTGTAACGAACACCTTGTTGATAATATAATCGTACGATCGTGTTTTGTTCAGCGAATACGACGCGATGTATCGATGTTTCGTATTTCAGACATAAAGCTGTCGATACCCGCCGCAGCTGTTGAAACGCTTATATCTTTTACATCCATATGAGAAAGAAACAGCTGCGTTTTTTGCATTGGAAATGTGTAGTTAGCCCTCTGACATTTCGTGAATGTTTTCCTTTTAAATATTTGTTAAATAGCATATGCGTGTAAAAGATGTTTCGCGTTATTATAAAGTTTAAACAATAATAACTGGGATCATCCTAAGTGAATGTATTGTAAAGTCATACTTATATTGTATTTCAGTTGCTCGTAAGCTTGAAAACAGTTGGATTTTCGATTACCTATTATATTCTTTAGTGAATGAGTAATCCTCGTGTTCACTACAAGTGACTGACTCTACTTCGGGTGGTGGGCAGAGTTGCAAGCAATGTCACATCTATGAGTAATATGTTGTATATGCACACCGGGTATAATAACAGATATTTTAGCTGCCAGTAATCACAGTATTGAAACAGTATTCGTGTGTCACTGTTTTTTATTTATTTTATGAAAAGTTAAGTTCAGTAAAGGTCACGTGAGCGTTTTTTCCGCGACGTTTCTGGTGGGTAGACAGTCTCACGGGGTTCGCATATCTTTACGTGGAAGTGTCGCGCGCTGGCCAGTTCAGACCGTGTCGAAACCATAATGTCTTCCCGGGATTGCGACGCGACGTAACCCGAAACGCTCCTCACGTTACGTGTTAAGCGTAATTCGCACTACTTGTAGTATGTATTATGTAAACCATAGTAAACAGAATGTGTTGTGATGACATGCCGTTTTCCTTTATCACATACTAGCTACCACCAGCGGCTTCGCCCGCGTGCTATATTTATAAATTCTACCCTATGTTACTCAGTGATAAATTGATAATATAGTATTATGCTGGCGAAAAGATTTTTTAATCGGTCCATTAGTTTTTGAGTTTATTCATTACAAACAAAAATACAAATCATATCTCTTAATAATAATATTAGTGTAGATCTCGTTGAAAAGGAAAAAAATATACATATATTTTCCTTTGCAACGAGAGCTACACTGACTCAGTGCAGAGTATCTGTAAAAAAAACGTGAAATTCCGGCTTCATATGAGGAGTTTACCCCTGAAGAAGAAAATGAGTGATGACAAGTAAAGTAAGTATTAAAATACATAAGTACTTAATTGAGAAATTAGAGTGAATTTTCTAGAGAAGAATCCAATTTTTATAACAGATGCTATCATCAAGCTTTTAAACTTTTTGGTTTATTTATTCATTTGTGTAAATATCAGCTCTTTTTGGGTTAAATCGCTAGTTAATTTCATCTATGAAATAAAATAATTACAAACAATACAAAGAACCAAAGAGAAATAAAAGCAAACGGCAGCAAATAAATACGATCAGAAGATTGTGATCGCTTGAATTTATTCGTCGATGACTTCGGTGAGGTACTTCAATTAGTGATAATAATACCCATTAATTACAGCTTTGTTCTTTCAAAGATCTTAAAAAATTATAAAACTGAAACAACATGAAAAAGTATTACCACTTTCAGACGACTATTAAAATAAAAGTGAACTGAAAAAATATTTTGCAGTGACAACTTTCGGCTGTTTATTGCGGCAAAGAAAGGAGTAGGAAGCGAGTATGAAAGTGCAACAACTCAGCTGGTCCATGAGGTTTCCAAATCTACGTATTTGCGTGAATGGCCGGGGTGAACGACCTGTTTAGAGCGGAGTGAGCGCAACGCAAGCGCGACCAATCGATAAAGGCTTGCGTAAGCGCCTCGCACGCCCTCCTAAGGGATTTACTATAAGGAGCTATTGCCAAAAGGCGTTTACGACGTTTTTGAATGGAAGCACCGCGTTAATGTTATGAGTAAATCTTGATTGTCTAACTTCCCTGAAGGGTCGGTTACGCCAGCCCTTATCACGGCACGGAATACGGACTCGAACTACTGGTCAGTACTCTAGGAACTAGTATTGCATACAGCCTTTAATTACTTTCTTAGATATCCGGCATTAGGTATATTGTAGTTGGATTAGGTATTGGAGGAGTTAGGTAAACCGTTTTCCGTACACAAAGTTGTATTTGTAGTGAAAATAGTGACAGTCATCAACTTTTTTTTCGAGTACTGAATGTTGCCTATTTTTGTTGTAAAGTCCAAATATTTGAATTTTTCCTAAAGTTTCTGAAAGTTTTGTTGAATACGATGGAGATGTTCATTGTGAATAAGCCCTAGCAGTAGTAGTACACGCGACCTGTGACGTCATTAGCCAAATCTATCAACGACGCACTTCTTAGGTCAACTGATAACCTACTTAATGCTTACTGGACAGTTACTGCGTTGCAAAAACTAACTGTTTATTATCAATTCGAGTTATTACTTTATCTAGATGAATCTTTGACAGAAGGGAAAGAAATAATACGATTTTTCTAAAATTTCTTTACTTTCTTGTTTTTGTTTTAGTTTTTGGTGAGAAAATACATGATGTGAAGTTACTGAAAATGTACTACTTTTGCTAAACTTAAATAAAAAGCTTTGGTTAAAAATATTTCGCTTTATCAAACAAAGAAAAAAGCTGCCAAACAAACCTTCCATAAAAACAAACCTTTAACGTTTTAATACAAATAATACAAACTTATTATACGTAACTAACATAGCTTAGATGTGTGAAGTGCAGGAAAAACTTTAGAAAACACCGCGAAAAACAATGATCCCGTGAATTTTAATGATCCGTCAAAATCACATTGATTTGTTTTTTATAAACAGCACTTTATTAAAATTATATTTTAAGCATGGAATTAGTATGTACCCTGTACCTAGTACTTCTTCTTCTTATTTATTACAATTTCATGTAATTTATTGCAATAGTTTATTATTATCACTGTAATTACCTTGTTTTTTTTTTATAATTCCAATATTAAATTGGCAAAAACGATAATTATTTTATAACAGTAACTGGACATTTATCTCAAAATAAATATGAGATGCCATTAATGTTTTCTTTTTATAACTTATTTCTCGTGCGATAATGGCTTTCAACATTCCTAATAAAATTGGCCAGTACCTTCTTTTAATGAACACCAATAAAACCTTTTTTGTAAAGTTACAGTCTCAATTTCTTATTGTTCCACTTATTTAATTTTTCGTGAAAATTATTTAGAGATTGTATATATCCCTAGCTACCTATATTATAGACCGAGAGTTTCATTAATTTTGCGGAAAATCCGCGTGATTCGAAGGTTATCGCCCTCTAAGTGCATAACAAGTAGATAAGGCTAATGCATTCTATATTGGAGCGTGAATCACGTTTTTGCCAATAACCACTTAATTACTCAATAATAGAGGCCATTTAAAGCTAATTTGGGCGTTTTACTTCGGGTCACCTGGAAATGATATACTTAGATAAATCAGTCGAAGCCCACGCTTCAGTACAGTGGTAGTAATTAGTGGGAAATTGTAGGCCAATAGCACAATCCCACACAACATTCGTGTACATTCTTGTATGACCTTGGGTACCATACTGTTCTGATACAATAAATATTGATTTTCTTAACCTCACCCTCACTAACAATGTAACGAGTAAGGATGGGTGTACGTGTTTATCGCGGGATATCTATAGATTTATTGAAGCTGTACGGCATGAAAGAAATCATGAGTGAGAATAAATGAATGAGCATATGTAGGATCCGTTTGCCACTCTCGACAGAAAACTAGGAAAAGACATTCATAATCTTATACTTTCATTTATACTGACTGATTAGAAGTACCTACCTAGTTAAAATTATCGCAATTTACAATGAAATCGAAATAACTCCTTTAAGTATCTGTTTTTTTTTTTAAATTTAATTTTATATTTTAAATCTAATATTAGCGTAAATGTCAGGCATAACTAAATAATCAAGAGTTCTTTAACATTTGACATATCACAATGGAAACTGGTATTGTAAGGTGGATGTCGAAGACATTTTCTTACGTAATGATTTTGCGCGCTGAGAAAAACAGAGTTTTTGTTATAGTGATTTTTGACAGAGTTCTCTATATCTTTTTTTACTTGGGCAAGAATGTGGCTAGATTTCTTTAGTGTGGTAATAAAATTAATATGGTTCAGCTGTGCTAACCTTTTGGGTTCAACTCTCCTGAGGGCTCTGAGTGAAACATTTGACATTCACGAATGCTCGATTTTCCGTAATAGATTCAGAATCACGTAAAAAAAAACAGAAAATCGAAGCGAGCAGTTTTGTTATAACACTTTGTTACGTAGTTAAAATGACGTTTCACAACACTATCTCCACTTTATTTTTATTCCCACTTCTCGTTATTGTTGTTCTGAATTTTACCAACGTCAGGGCAGTAAAAAATATTTTCATAAGTAAGTAAAATACGCTAGTAATGTTATCGATGTGAAGTAGCTCGCTCTTTTGATAACTTAGAAGGCATTAACGATAACCTTGTGAAAGTCATAGATAAGTTATACAACACAAGGTGACCTAAAAATTCGGCAATGCACTCTTCATTATTAATTTAATTGACCTCATTGACATTAGGTTATTTTTTTTCTAAGAAAGGTTGCAACTTTTATTTGGAACAATCTTTAGCATGACCTGTTAATGAAAAAGGTTGCTTCTCCTGGGTTTTTCAATTAGTTTTACTGTCACAATATTATGCAAAAAAGATAATAATTTTATAAAATAAATAAAGAATTAACTATGTTACACTCCAATGCGAAACTGAGATTACTGACGTTGTTTACGTGATTTGTCTTCTTCATTTGCATTATTTCATTGTTTTTAGTTAAATTATACAAATTGAATCGTACCGCATTACATTACGCTACACAATACGTACATTAGGTAGGTACCAACTAAATAAATGAATGGTCACAGGATATGAATCAACTGCAGTGGGTTTATTTTACGCCACTGTAGGGATTTCGTAGCAGCTAACTCATGATTCACGTCATTCACAATATTATTCACGGTTTATTGACATTATGTAAGTAATTTTATATTCTTGTTTATTACATTAATAACTTCTAGGAGTAATAACCTCTTGGAGTTAATACCATAAACGTACTAAGGAAAATGTGCAGTAGTGTTTATAATGTTAGGTAGGTTACTAGTTCAAAAATTCTGATCGTTGCAATGAGTTTTGTTATCAAATTGTTCCTAAGTTGTAACAATATTTCGGACACTGAATCTATTATGATCTGAACTACTAGTATGTATAATAATTATGATATTTCTCAAAAAAGACAAGCAAGTTCTGTCCTATCTTTAAGTCCCTGCAGGTTTGTATTTGATATCACTTATTATAATATTTGTTCTTATCATTAAATAATTAATTATTTTATAATAGTTATTTAGCTATCACGATATTAGCCCGTGATTGACCGTCAAATGTATAATTTGCGACTTAAGGAATGTCATTATATTATAAGTATCAGTACAGCATTTGTTTGTAGGTACGTGTTTAATAATTCCCTACAATCCTTATATATACATACACATACATACATATCCTCGTATAGCATACTATGATTACCAAACCGTTGGTCAAGAAACAAATGGTGGCTTCATCAAAAATCTCACACTGTTCTCTGGGGTGCATTAACATAGCATCTTCTAGTTGCGATGCAAGTCAAATAGCTCACTTATCGTACCTGCATGTAGGAGAATTATACCTCTTATAAGGAGTTAAAGCATGGGCTCATTATCATCTGGCACACGTCAGTTAGTCCCTCTGCTGACAAGCAAGTCTTCTCACTACAGTATGAACTATTTGTGTTACAGTATCCCTCGTGCCTACACAAGAAAGAGTTAACGAGGGAAAGAGAAATCCATGTTTCAAGTCGTGTTTCGAAGTTCGTGGACTTAAGTAGGTGTAGTACGAGTACACCACTTCAGGGGGCCTACCACCACCGCTTACAGCAGTATTATTTTAATATTACTTCAGTGTAGGAAAGAGATGAAGCTCTACAGGACGTATAGCTCCAGCATGATAGATTAATATAGCAACGTGTTAAACACTGCTTTATGGGGTCATTCGTGACTCTTGCCCGAACTCTGTACCCGCACACGTGCATTTAACCGTAGGTATGTCTGAAACTATACCGGATAGCAGTGATAATAAACATACTTTTTGTTATTCACAAATGTCAATAAAAAACGCAATAATAAACAAATATTTCATGCATTACAAACAATATCCCTGATGTAGTTGGTAAAAATTTGATCGAATGCGATTGGCGTCGGCGATTTAACCCCCATCTATCAACGTCCTTCCTTTTACCTTTTTCGATTTTCAAAGTCACGAGGAGATCTCATTAAAAAAAAATAGCAAAGAAACTTGTTTATTTTTTTATAATAACAAAATAAACATATTCATTTCTGATGACGGTAACGGAGTTCTACGAAAAGCTCAAAATATTGCCCAATGAATATTTTTGAAAACTTGGAAACTTACGTAGGTACAATATTCATTCTTATTATTGACCCAATGATAGATTTTGAATAGGTAGTAAAACTTAGGCAAGCTGATTACTATTATAAGCTCTAAGAAACTTAAAATTAATCAGACAACTTTTCGCGTATTGTATTTAGGTAATAAGTAAAATAGGTTTAAAGACAGTAGTCTATATACCTATTTTACTTATTACTTATTTTACTTATTACAAAGGAGTATGTAAGGATCGTAGTAGGTGGCTTTCTGTAGTTTCTGCCTACCCTCATGGGAAGAAGACGTCAGTTCATGAATGCATTACGATATATAATACTGTGAATCATGCAGCATGTCATGGTGAATAATTTTTGTAATAATACTTTTGCATCACAAAATAAACTTTATCATGGCAGAATATAATCGGGAAGCTTACCATTTATCTCCATCTTGTTTAACAGTCTTAGCTAGAATAATAAAACACAATATACTGAAATAAAACATTTTTTTTGTTGCAGAATGTTGAATGTGCTTATATAACAGTAAGTGCGCAGTTTTGCGGCATGGAAGTGCAATCAAGTCATTCGGGAGGTAGGTACTTCAGTTCAGTTTGATGATTCTATTTTGAGGAGCCGTAGCCAAGCAATAGTAGCAATTGATTGTAATAGTCGCCAGTAAGGAGGTCACCGAGTTCAGGGCCAGCTCTTGATCACTGGAACACGTTTCGTATGTATTTATCTACACAAAATATTTAAACAATTTGTACGAACACGTGCGTCACAAAATACGATTAGCTCTCGTAGAACATTATGCTAATTAGTATCGTAGTAGGAACAGTACTCACGGCCGTTCTATATACATATTATGGGCGGATTTTTATGAATTTATATTTAGAAATGACACTAACGATTTTTAATCATAACACGTCTTAGAACATTGGACACTTACTACGAAGTACCTTCCTGCCACTGATTACCATATGTTATGGACCAAGTAATAAATAGGGGCATTTTTCATAATGCCCGCGCATTATGAATAATGACAAGCTACTTAGGGCGAAATAATTAATTATAATTTGAACGTCCTTATTTATCACATTGCCTCGTCATTATAAATATTGCCGTGTGGTCTTTGGGCAATCTGATAATATTGCAGAGTGCTGATTATATCAGCAGAGTGTCTACGATGGAAAGATTTTATTTGATTTTAAATATGGATTCTACGTTTGAAATCAAAATAATAGTAATAGCATAATCAGCCTATAGTGCTGGGAGACAGGCCTCCTCTCTGTGAGAGGGAGTGGGCCGCAATCCACCACGCGGGCCCAGTGCGGGTTGGTAGATGTCACGTCTTCGAATTTTTGGTTCTAGGACATGCCGGTTTCCTCACGATGTTTTCCTTCACCGTTTTGAGAGCAGTGGCGATGAAATAATTTACACGATAGTAATAAAACCTGGTTTTAATTTTGCTGTCCAATATATTCTATTATGACTAGCATAATATAAAATGCCCGGTCGATTTGATTATTTCAATAGTTGTTATCATACTGCCCTCTCATATTGGGCATTTATCAAACTGCCCGGGCATTTTTTATAATGCCCTAATAATCACTTGGTCCATAACACATACATTTACACAGCACTACTCTTTAGGATGTCACAAACCTTACTAAGTACCTATACTTATTATAATTTGCAAAAATAAGAAAAAGCCCTTTTAGTATCTACTAATGATTGAGTGGCATCGAACGAAGTGCCTGATTGATGGAACAATGACAGCTAAGCTTCTAGATAAGACGTGAGACAGAGTGCGGCGAGCGGCACGTCTGGGAACCTCTGGTTATTCACTTGTAGGCATTGATATACTATATGATTTATTTTGTTTATCTCAAAGTCAAGGGTATAATGGGCATATTTATAGCATTGTTAGTACCTTGTAGGGGCGCGGGGAAGTCTTCATTGCACTTTTAGAAACTGGAGTGATATCAATACGTTAATCGTGACAGTTATAAAGGTGCTCAACTTTTATTAACTTAGATTTTTTGAGCTATTCACAGTTTTCACATTGTGGCTACTAATCATAACAAAATCTAAGCGTAAGGCATTTTGCAGACGTTTCGGGGACTATTGGCAATAATAATAGTAAGTTAAAAGTAGGCATCCATATGAAAAGAACTTCATTGAATGGGTTTCATAATAATTAACAGATTAAAAAAAAAAACCTATTTAGAGATGAGTTTTATTCGTCTTCAAATCTAGGTTAATCGTCCATCAAGGTGAGAACTAATTTTTAATTTGCAGCGAGCTATCTCCAAAGTCTGTCTGTCTGTTACATAGCAATTACAGCCAGTTGTTCACTCACAGATTGTATATTATATTCATGCTACAAAGCATGAATATTAGCTAAAAATAAAACGATACAGATCTCTCAGTGCACGTTAGAACTAGACTCGCAGTTGTCAAGGATTGAATAAAAAAAATGGACTTAACTTAAGTTTTGCTTTCGTCAGGCGGGAGCCAGCTGTATTAAGATATGTATTAAGGTAATAGGCCATAGGAATGTTTCTGTGGACAGTTTTATTTTCGTTTTGTTGCAGTCCTTGCGAATCCAATCATTATCAGTGAAATTGGCCAAAATTGAGTGGTTTTATTAATTCCTGCAGACTTTGTTAACATTTTTTTAATGATTTCTTAACTTCCGACTACCCACATCTTAAAACCTTAAGGGGGATGCGCTAGGGTGGCCCGCGAAATTTTTCTTACGTTTTTTGCAATTTGCAGGTCAGTATCAGGTTGTATGTTGATCTTAATATTATTAGCGCTCGTAACAAATATGGATTACAGAATTATAAACATTAAAGTCAGTAATACAACTCTCTAAGCTCATGAAAGTGTATTGAATGACTATTTCATGAAATCATGACATTTGGCACTTTCATGAACTTAGACAGTTGTATTGCTGATTCTAATGTTTATAATTCTGAAAATTCATATTTGTTACGAGCGCTAATAATATTTAGATCAACATACAACCTGATACTGACCTGCAAATTGCAAAAAACGTAATAAAATTTGAATTTCGCGGGCTACCCTAGCGCATCAACCTTAAGCTGTCTGTATCCTAATCCTAGCCTGATCTTTAACTTTTGAACGTTTGTGCGGAATACAGTAAGCACCTACCGTAACGTAACCTAACCTAAAGTAATAACAGCCGCACGGCTCGGTCCATCGGGTTAAGCTACGCTTACCAGGTTTGGTTAGTGGATGGGTGACCATCTTTACATACCGAGACTCCTCTGTGGCTCGGAAAGCACGTTAAGCCGTTGGTCCCGGCTGTCATTCGTGGATCTTTGACAGTCGTTACGGGTCGTCAGAAGCCCGAAATTCTGACAACCAGTCTTATCAAGGGGTATCGTATTACCTAGTTACTGGTTAGTGGATGTCAGATAGACAGTCGTAGTGTAAGATACTGGCTGCATCCGGTTAGACTAGAAACCGACCCCAACATAGTTGGGAAAAGGCCAGGCAGATCATTTTTTTTACTAATATGCACACCTGTGTTTAGGTTAAAATAACGAGTTTCAGTTTAGGTCAAATCAATCACAACAACAGTTTTCTCAAACTGTGTCAAAACTCAAAGAATAACTTGTAGTTATAATTACTATTTTATTAATGACTGACACCAATTCATATGCAACTTCTGCCCGCGATTTCGTCCGCGTGACTTGTTTAAACATAAAGTATGCTATACACTCGATACTACTGTAGCTTCATATTAATAAAAGAATTTTCAGAATCCGATCAGTTGTTCCGAAGATTACAAACTCATAAATTCCAAATATTTATAGGGTATATAGGGTAGGTAATTAGGTATAAAATACTGGTATTCAGCTGCATTCGGTTAGACTGGAAGCCGACTCCAACATAGTTGGGAAAAGGCTAGGCAGAACGATTGAGGGTAGGTAATGAGGTATAGACCAGTTACATTTACTAAAATTAAATGAAATTGTTTATTCTGTAAATAGGATATCGGAATCACTTTTACAAGTCATATTAAAAATAAAATAAATAATATTATATACAAGGTGTTAGGGTAAACACCGTTATCCTTGAAACCAGTGTTTTAGTTTCATTTATAGAACGTAAAATCATTGGAAAATTACAACTTTTTTTTTAATTTTTTTAGATCTAAATTTTACCACAAGAGACGCAAGTTCGTTGCCCTATGCGCTAGGGCAACGAACTTGCGTCTCAACACGGGCGGGGGATACGGGATGTGACCTGACCGGCAGCGAGCGCGATCCCTCCCTTAGTCAGTCAGCTGTTTCGCTAGCAAGCACGGTGTCAGATAGAAACTTTTTAAAATCTTTTAATGAAAATAACGTTTTTTTTTTGTTGTGTTCGGTCATTTTTTTTATATTTAAGTCAACTCCCCATGGTTTGAATGACAAGAGTGTTTACCCTTACATCCTGTATTATTATATTATATTAATAATATTATATTATTATAAATAATATTTTTAATATTTATCATATCTCTATCTTCGACAAAGCTTTTCAGGAATAGTATGTCACAATATGGCCATTATTGGCCATGCTTCGTGGCTCGGAATGGGTACCTAATCACATCTACTCTAAAATGGTGAACATAAATATAGATTATATCTACGCTGTAGGTAAGATATTATGTAGGAAAAGTCCTACTTACATGTACGGTGATCATACTTATTTCGTTAAATCATAATGAAATTACTATTCTGACTCCAGTAGTAGGTACATACATAGGAGTCGTCAGTCACTGTTAAATAAGCAGTGATGGCTGTCATGAACATGATGGCACCTGGTACGGTGTCAAAAAACTCTCTGTAGGGACACATACCAACTTACGTTCTTAAACAACGTTTCAGCAACGTCATTCGACGATAAATTACGGCCGCTATGTGACGGCCATCGCAGTCCTAGAAAACTCTAGCTTAGTTTAGTAAGTACTTAATAGTTGGGTAGGTTAGGTACACACGGCTACACATCAACCTGTACATTTCAGTTTATGCTGATCTCGCATTTTATAGGATTTCCGTACAATGCGAGGTCAGCTTTTACTGGAAATGTATAGCTTATGTGTAGCCGTGTGGACCCATATACGTCGGTGCTCTTCTTAAAATATTGTCAAAAATGTCCCGGAGTTTCATCCAGCTTTATATAATTTTAGCTTTTCATTAATTTTAGCGACTTAATGTTATGTCAAAATATTTCGCAATCCTGTTTGACAACAACAAGGAGAGCTATCCATTAATTTAGTCGAGACAAGACACATTTGCGTAGAATCTTTGCATTAATTTGAGGAAAGTACTTACATAAACTCGTTTCGTAAATTATTTGCGTTGTTCGTAACAAGAGCCTGTAGCTTACTCATACGACGCTGTAGGGTTAATGATGTGTAGGTATACACATCGTCACACCTACGCTACGCTACGTATAATAATATAAGGTCTCTGTTATACCTATCTACTTGATTTTTATGTTAAATTTTTCAGCTGGGGAGCTTTTTGGTATCGTCTTTTAAGTTAATTCTGCCACACACAAATCATCGTAAAATATTGCTTTTTATTAAACAAAATAATTTTGTCTCTACATTTTTCGTACTTACCAATTTACTTTGATATAAACAATTTTTGTTGAAAATGACGATTGGCAACATTTTTGATTATTTTTATCATCGCAGATCCCTGTGGCGACGATGCAGCAAAGGCAGTCAGCAGTGCGTACATTTCTAAAAATATGCTGCAGATTACATCAGGAATTCGATATTTTTCGTAAAATTTTATTCATTCCGTGGCCTTGAGATCATTTCCAATAATAATTTCTTAGCCGGTTTAAATAAGAGAATACAAATCGCTTTGATTTTTCACAGGTGGGCTGTCCTTATACGATCGCTATCTCAAATATTTACTTAATTTATCTTATCTTTGTAAATAATAAGTGGAATAAGCTTTAAGACTTTAAAGAATATTTTATAAAAATCTATACAATCTCATTAATAGTATAGGTATCATGTCTATTTCTTCAAAGAGAATTGAAAATGAAATTCATTACAATAATCAAATTAGGTGCTGCGTAAAATTGTATACCTAAGTTTACAAATCTTACGGCCAGGCCACGCAAATTCGCGGAAGCGAATTTTCGCACGGCGCGAATTGCGGTGCGTCTTGCGGCAGAAACAAATGTATAGAAATGTAAAGCATGCCACGGGCAGCGGCGGCAGCGGCGGCGATTCGCGAATTTTGCCGAGCGGATCGCACTGGCGGCAAAATCAAATGCGAATCAGTACGGCGCATGTAGGGCTGCCAACTTTTTGAACAAGAAATAAAGTACGAAAGAGAAGGAAAATAAACAGTATTTTGAAAGAATAAAAAGTATTTAAAATTGGTAATTATTTATTACTTTAAGCGTACCTACAAATACAACTACTTACTGGCTTATAATATCTACTTAATAATTATTATTATGTACAAGGGAAAATGATCAAAGGGCATCAAAAAATTCATCTGCATCGCTGTCAACAGGAAAAGGGCCCAAAAGGCTGGCAGCACTGTCACGTTGTATGGCAATGCTGATTCTTTGGCCCAAAAATAGGCCAGCTCTCTGGGGGCCAAGTCTACTAATTTACAAACGTGTCAGTGGTCTCGCAATGACCAGTTTTTGACAGATTTTGTATGGCATAACTGTCAAAAACTGATCATTGTGAGACCACTGACACGTTTGTAAATTAGTAGACTTGGCCCCCTGGTAACGTGAAGAGTAGGCGTTTTTGTAAGAAAAGATGAAGGTGAATGTGAATCGTTTTCATTTTCTATTTTTGTGCACTAACTAACTAACTAAGTAATCACAATTGTGATAATAGGTTGAGTTGGAAAACTTGGAAACTAACAAGACGAAAGCAAAGGCCCGAAAAAATGGTTATGTTATGCGTGCGTATTCGATTCAGTAGGCGTCACCGTCGGCAGACTGTCAGACTGACGGTGACGTCTTGACGACAATTTGTCATTTGACACAGTTCTTCTGAAATCCACCGCAAGCATTAATTTTTTAAACAGGTTTTATTAATGGCTCTGGATTCACGTGAAAAAAAGTATTTTTGGATAGGTAGGTACTTTATTTTTATTGAACAGTAAAAAGTATTATAAGCTGAATTAAGTATAGGTACTGTTTTTAACAGTATGGTTGGCAACCCTAGGCGCATGCCACGCCCACGGAGGACTTGAAAATTTACCCAAAATATGGGTATGAGGTATGATAACGTTACGTAATACGTTATGTATAGTTCCAGTAACCATTTACGAACTAATTTCTTGACAATACTTATTACGAAAATCTATTGGAACGACATCAACTATTTAGTTACGACCCGAGTGGAACAGTAGAAATTATCGTTACTGGAATGGATCGTAACGGTATTTTAACGTTATTTTATAAAGTTTCAAGTCCCTGATAAAAGCCCAACATGTTCTTCTTGTGAAATACTCCGTCTATACCCCGAATTTTTAGGGTTTCGTAGTCAACAAAGAACCCTTATAGTTTCGCCATGTTCGTATGTCTGTCTGTCTGTCCACGGCTTGGCTCAGAGACTCTTAGTACTAGAAAGTTGTAATTTGGTATAGGTATACATATAAATCACGCCGACAAAGTGCTAAAATAAAATAATGAAAAAAACATTTTTTTAAGGTACCTCCCCTACACGTAATGTGGCGTGGTGATGTTTTGTTTTTCTCGTCTATCCCACGGTATGGGGTGTCGTTAGAAAGGTCATTTAAAAATATTGGGAGTTTGTGGAAAACCTTTTATGGATTCAGGGATCCGTTTGCGAAATATTAAGCTTTAAAGTGCTAATTGTACTTTAAAGTTCATTCACAAGTCCCTGATAGAAGTCCAACAAGTTCTTGTGAAATTCTCCGTCTATAACCCGATTATTATTTATATAATGAACTCCACAATCTCTTCCAAATATTAGGTACCTACGTCTTGAACCAAAAAGCTACTACATAATCTCCAAGCAATAGCGAGATAACTTAGATAAAGATATTTTGCTCTCGGTCTATAGTATTCGCGGCGGCAGACGCTCTGCCCGTGGCTTGCATTCTGTGCCGCTTGTTTTGCCGCACCGCAATTCGCGCCGCAGTTCGCGCCGCCTGTCCGCCGCAGTTCGGCCAGGCGGTTACAATGACAATTTTTGCGAATGCCAATGAGATCACACTGAATTCCTTGACACAGTAACATAAAACTGCCTTAATTTAATGTAAGTTTAGAAAATTAATGCAATTATAACATTTAAGTTTAAAATAATGCATCATTAAAATAAATTGTACCAAAGTTTTGAAATGTAAAAACAGGCAGACTACTAATTCAATTGTAACGAATCAATATATCGATACATGAAGAGGGGATATACTTGAAGGGAAACAATGGTTATTACGAAAATTGAGGGTGGCTTATCGATCTTTCCCAGGAAATACCAGCATACATCTATAATGCGAAATTACCGACCGATAGGCTTTGTTTCATGCGTCGCCATCGAGTCGCATCGAACGAACTTGTAATTTATTAAACACTTACAGACGTTCATACAAAAAGTGATGATAAACAAAATATGTACGTCTACGTACATTGTACATTAGGTGACGATAGATCATGGCCGGTCTCCGAACCCGGCAGAAACAACGTAAACACAAGTACATTGTAAACAAGATGAACCAGAAGTAGTTACGCAACACTCGTAGATTTTGTCCAAGGTCTTCAAATGATACAATAAATTATCAGTGCGACGATGACAAGTGGTCTGTCAAAGTAAAGGATATACAAGTTATGAAAGAATCTCGTGGTACTTACAAATTAGAACTGAAACCCAAACTACTTAAGTACAATTTCCAATGACCTTAACCACTGAAGATATATTCGTTTTAGGATATAGAGGTGTACTTAACTCTGTGGATGTACTAAAAGGTGCATTTTCATAGTTCTAGATGTGGAAAGAGCGCGTGTAAAAGAGTGTTAAAGTCGGGGGTTACAGCTACTGAAGATATAAATCACTAATAGTACCGCACTCCGCAGACCGTATAAACTCGGTGCCACCGGAACTTTGGTACGACTTCATAGTGTTGCAGCTTAATATATTTAAGTGCCATTAATGGGTGTTCATTTTAATGTAGCTATGTTTATGTCTGCCTAATGTCTGAAAACGTGCACAATGTGTCACGTTGTTAGAATGACGCCCACTGACTGACATTTACTTGTTGCCTATTTACTTCAATTAGCTTTCATGATTACAGTACATATCTATAATGTATGGTATAACATTGGACTTTACAAATATAGAGTTTTTTTTTCTTTTAATAGCTATGTCCTAATTAATAAAATAATAATACAATCAATTAAAATATAAAAGTAATCATAAATAAGCTTTAATTGAATTGATAATTATAAGTATGATGCTGTATTATCAATGTTATTTATAGAATTACTTACTTGTATCATCTCTATTAATAATTATTCAATAAGAAACCGAATTGTATTTTTCTATCGTCAATTAAAAACCAACTTTTGCTTATTATTCGTACTTAGGTAAAACTTATTACATTTGACATAAAAATTATGGGTGTTTCAATGTCTGCTTAGATACTGAACAGAAACGTTAACAATAAATAAAGCCTACAAAACTTACTTCGTACATCGATGGAAAACTTTAACTATTCCGATAACATGACTCAATACGTGTAATTTTCCAACACAACATAATAACGTAGGAAAATCACTATCGAATTTATTTACTGGGACCTGACCCTGCACAATCTGCGAGTAGCTACCTACAAACAAATAAATCAAAGAGTAAGTTCACTTTGGCAAGGAAAAGATGACCAATTCATTCTGGCGACCTTGCGAAGTCAGCACGCCTTCGGGGTTGCGCAACCACCCATCAGGTCAAGGGTGGGAAGGCGCCGGTCTTATTTTCGGCTGCCTGACCTACGCATGCACAATGCTAATTTTTTCCTTCTGAAATAACCAGAATGATTGCTGCTTAATAAGTTTTGAATAGGTACCCATCTGTATTTTCAAAGGTGCATTAAGATACAGGAATACTTGTTTCAATAAGCACGTTAGCTACGTGCTACGAAATCAAAATAATGTTATTTGTCGCTAAAATCATGGTTTTTCTTGCTGTGTCGTCAGCTTATTTCATAATAATTAAGATATATACCTATCCAGGTCCACGAACTCACGTGAACAGGGTGGTACATGTAGAAATATGAATTTATAATTAAGTATAAAACAGAGTAGGTACTAATACAACCCATTCCAAAGTCTACGAGATCGAAATACCTATAAGTTCGCCATTATTTTTTACAAAACAGGACGTGACAAAATTATCTATTCAAAATTAATTTGATTACAACATAAAGATAATATAAATGGCCGCAGACATGGAGTCAATCGCCTCTTATAACAAGCCGACGCTTCATTCTGCGAACTCCTAGTCGAGAGTCCTAGACGGACGATAAACAGGCAGGAGACACCTGTGCGAGTGGGTGTTAAACTCGTAAAAATTAAGGTGTTTTTCTTACTAATTCGACATTAAAATCGTACGAGAAATGTCGCATAATGGATTTGGCCAGACGAGTTTATTGGTTCCATCTGAATTTAAGAATGTGCTCGCGGCGCCAAACTGCTTTTTGTGAGGCACGACCTTGACCCGTCTGTTCACAGCCAAACCTGTTGTAGCGCTAAAAGTAAAAGCTTTCGCCAATCCAATTTTTGCTTAGTAATAATATCATTTACTTTCCATAATGCTCACCTAATAACATTTAAGTCTGCGTAACGCAATGGTCCATTATTAGTTATTACCTATAGGTACCTTTTTTCAAATGAGAGCTTTATACATGATTTTCCACAGAAGCACCTATTGCTACGAAAGATTCGAGAATTTTATTTTCATTTCTATTTTTAACTATAATAGAGATTAGAGAAAAACATTCGGTTAGAGAATATTTTGGATAAATATAGATAAGTACCTACCGGTAGGTATATATTTCTCCAAATTTACCTGTGTATCACAAATAAACTCTTTGATTTGATTTGATTTGATTTGATTCAAAATATTCTATTGCGGGAAAACCGGGGATTTTAAAACTAAAACAAGACAAAAGTTCAGAGAATAGTTACTGTTGTTATTCTGTTTCGTAACAGTCATGAATGAAACATTATAGGTATACTGTGTTGTGGACGTAGGAATAGATTTATTCTAATAATTAATTGTTGAATAACTGGTAACAAATGTAGGAGCATGATCTCATCGCGAACGAACGCTCTTGTTTGCGCAATATTAAGATTATCTACAGGTGCTTATTATAATTGATTTATGTCATAAAAACTCATTTCAAAGTTACAATAATATTATATTTCATGGAATTCGACATCAGTGAAAAAACATAAGTAGTTATTAGCACCTGCTTGATCAAAATATAGGTAGCTATTATTTTTTCTTAAATGCTTTACTGAAGCTGTAAGTGAGGCTTAATTTCTCTTCCTATTCTACAGACACTTCCATTGGTATCTTAGATTCAGTGCTTAGGCGTAGTAGGTACATAGATCATGATAATCAGACATTCAACAGTACACTAGTGTTTCACCGTTTATATTATAATACTTACCTTACCATATAAGACTTAACAAATTGTTATTTGTTATCTGTGTTTATTTGAAGCTGTTATAGGAACTCTAGGCGGCCTAAAATGGTTTGTGCAAACCTACTGACGCAGGCATTCGCCAGTAAAATCTCAAGAGGAGCCTGGCTACGGGGAAATGCACTCAAAAATAGGAGAATGTACGAAGTACGAAGCTAAAAACAACTATTTATTTGTTCTAACTTATTCTGAGAACAACAAACAAATAAAACGTGGGATAAAAATATTTCTGACGTAACGAAGGATGAAGACCTCTGTTTATATCGGGATAAACAACTGTGATGAATGCTGTGTACGAAGAATAATAGACAAACATCGCCATTTTTATTCCTAAATGTAGGTATAAAAATAATAACAAATGTGTTTACTGTTACATTATAGTAAACAAATCGATTAAAAGACATAATGTGTACATGTACACGTTGTGCTCCATGCTTTTGCATATCCACTTTATAAGGAATAAATAATAACAACATTATTTCTATTAATTTCAGGTCAATTTCGGGTTAGCTTTTCTCCTAGGCTATCGACCAGGCCGGTGCAAGGGCCTGGTAGGTGACCTAGGTGTAGGTATATTTTATAAAACAATTGAAACAGGTTCTATGCTCATTACAAACCTAAATAAAAGATCAGTTTCATTGATCACAAGTGCGACTTGCGCAACTGTATCCGATCGCTATGGGCATCATTCAGCGACAGTTGCGAATTCATAAACGTGATATATTGCTACAAGAAATATTCATTTATTTAGATCAAGGACATGCTTTTTCTGCAATCTGTAATTCCGTAGAGCCGTCAGCTAAAGTCTGTTCTGTTTAAAAATCTTATTCGCGGTTGCCTTGATGTCAGGAATTATATTATAGTGGCGTGCTCGATTTTTACTTTAGTTGAATGTTACGAAAGCGTGCAAAATTAGATGATGTTAGTGACCTTACGCACCGCAATCGTTACGCAAGGGTCCACAACATTACTCAATGACTGTCTTGCCGTCTGACTGTCAATTGTGATCATGTAATTTGTGGGTTTTTGGGGATATTGGGTTTCTCTATCTGTGTGGAGAAAGTTGCGATGTAGTTATACTACATCGCAACTGATTATTTAAAAAAAAGTTGGTAGGTATATAATACCTACCCACTTTTTTTAAAATAATCAATTTCTGTTTGTAAGATATCACAGCATTCGATTGAAGAATATTGCTAAAAGCTTTGGACTTAATCGTCATGCGATTTCAAAATCCCCGAATTGACATAGAGCTTGGGTAGGTACAGCGCTTCGCCTCAACTTCAGTCAACATAAGGATCACTTTATTGGCCAATACCAACAGGCTTGAGCTTACTAAAATCTGCTCGTCATGAATAGGCGTGGTCATTACGCAAATTATTTCCATAAAAATGTCTATCGTGTCCGTAAGCACCTGTTAATATATTGTATTTTTTTATACTTAATGGCTTTAGATTCGACTTTTTAACAACATTAGAAAAACCTCGAAGGTTCAATTTATTTGTTAGTTTATTTGGTCCCACTACTGGGCAAAGGCCTCCCCTTTCTTCTTCGAGACTTATGAATGATTTAAAGGCCAGGTTTGCCCCATAAATTAAATTATTTAAAAAAAAAAATGTTACGTTTTTAGGTACTTATTCGTTATCGGAACATCAAGTTATTATGTTTGACTGGTCACTTACGCAAATGAAGCTTTAAAATACAACTGAGTATACAAACTTTAAAATCATGCGGTGAAAATACGCCTAAGTCAAGGTTAAAATTTTAATTTTTTAAATATTTAAGAAAAGTATTTTTTCAAAGTCGACGATTTACGAAGAAGCGGTAATATATTTGGTCCCACCTATGAAATTGGCGTTTTTTTCTCAGAAATAGAGAAGTTCAATCTAAGATTTAAATTATTCATCAATTGCTTGGTATTATATCGAATAATGACCATCATAGACAACTAGCAATAGTAAAAAAAACTTATTACTTATAGTTTTTTAACATAAAAATTACCTTAAAAATGACTCCTCATTTTGTTAGCAGAAATTACCACAATTTTTTTTTTAACTTAGTGCCTTACGTTATCTTAGTTTTTAAACATTAGTGCATAAAAGTTTTAATACATTAGTGTTCATGGTTGTTACCTATATAAATTAAGAAAATGTTAGTATGAAAAATGCAACTTCTTTAAAATTCCCCATACAAAACGCCGAGTTCATAGGTGGGGGACCTAATATAATCTTCCAAGAAAGTCAACTGACCCTAACAAATAGTAGTAAGTATGTACTTAATTAATACTGCATCACCACATTTCCTATTACAGTAATTTCGCACGGAGGTAATAAAACAATTATATAGTTTGTAATAAAAGCATTAGCAGAACGCAAGGCGACCCCGGCATTGATATACTAATAAGGAAAACGATGTATTTGCAACTACTACCATTTTGTTTATATTATTTATTGTTTAGTGATGGGAAATATCTATAAACTAGGTATCGAATTATTCGCATGATCGTTTATTCTAAATGAGTGGTTTAAAATAAGTACCGAAAGTAGGTATGTACTTATAGGTAAATAGAAGTACCGGTATTGAAAATTGTTATACTAAATAATAATAGAAGAAAAAGAATAAAAAAAAGAATAAAAAAATCTCAAAATAATTGGAATGCAAGATGTATAATATTGATTCGTTGGATCGATAAAACGTTCGCTATCGCCCATCTCTACATTAATTAAGATAATAACATCTATTAATTATTAAAGTTGTCAGTGCTAGTACTTACATTAATAATAGCAGCAATAAAATGTTCACTTAATCATTTAGATTAGACAGATTTTACTCCGTATTTTCCTTATGCAATAATATACCGAAAATTTATCGATTAAGGAAAGTTACAGAAATATAGATAAATTAAAGTAGATGCGCATGATAATCTGAAAATGGTTGCAAATATTTTTCCATTATTATAAAAATGTGACAGGTTAATTGAAGTAACTCAGTGCAAAAAATATGATCGCTGTTTTGAACCCAAACAAAAAATACAGCCTGTTCTTTTCGTCTGTTGTTTTTCTTACGAATATTAGACGAAAAATAACGTCCAAAAGTTTTTGAACCCATATCATAGCAAAATATTTCAATTGCAATTGGGATTTCCTAGATTGAATGACGCAAGTTAAAATTACCCGTTAAGTTTATGTTATTAGGTTTATTAAGTTATTAGTAAGTATTGATATTTCTATTCATGTGACAAAACGGCTAAAGGTAAAAAGTTTTTCACGTTTTATTAATAAAATCGTTTAAAGTCTACGTACCTACGTAGCTACGTTGTTTTCAGTAGCTAAACTAGGTACATGTCGCTCACTGAATACAAAAGGGCCACAAATTAAAAAGCATAAATTTTACACGACGGCCAAAACAAAATTCAGATAACGAATGTTTTTAATATTTCCTGATTTTTATTTGCTAATATATCATTAGATGCGTTTTAACGTGTTCTATCGATTAGAGATAAAAAAATAAGTCAGTAAGTAAAAGATAAAATAATAGTCCCTTTTGCATTCAAAATTTGGATCAATGTCATAAAAAAAACACAATTTTACAAAAATGAATGGTTTATTAAATCTTCTTCGTATTAATTTTATACTAAAGAGTTTCACTAGTGATAGGTGAAAACATGCATAAGTGACAGACAATAAAACAGTATCAATAATAAATGACAACATCTAATTGAGATCAAATTGGTACGTGACCATTCATTAATTTCATCATTGCAGCCGAAAAACGTCCACTGCTGGACATACCCAAGCACTGCTACTTCGACCTGTTATGTGCTTCCCGCATCCAGCGGATTCCTGCGGCTTTCACAACGTCATAGGTCCAACTTGTGGGAGGCCTTCCACTGTGTCTTCCGGTACGCAGTCGCCATTCCAGAACCTTTTGGCCCCATCAGCCATCTGTTCTGCGAACAATGTGCCATGCCCATTGCCACTTAAGTTTGGCAATTCTTCGGGCTATGTCAGTTACCTTCGTTCTCTTGCTGATCTCTTCATTACCTGATTCGATCATTTAGGGAAGCCAAGCATACCCCAAGCACACTCCATTGCCCTATGGGTGACTTTTAGCCTTCTGAATAATGCCCATTGTGAGCGGCCACGTTTCAGTGTCCTATGTAATCACTGGCAACACGCACTGGTCAAAAATTTTCGTCTTGAGACATTGCGGTATGTGGGACGAGAGGATATTGCGTAGCTTCCCGAACGCTGCCTAGCCCAGTAGGATTCGACGATTGACCTCATTGGATCTACCTAACTGGACAGTTTGTCCTAGGTAAACATACTCGTCCATAACTTCGATTGAAGCGTCTTCGATCTTCATGAAAGTGGGTGTTACATGGGCGTTAAGACATTGATGGGCATTGGGTTTTAAGACCCACTCTTTCGGAAGCTCTACTAAGTTCATCGAGCATTGTACTGAGGTCCTCCTGCAGCCTTGACAACTATGTCGTCGGCAAGCTGAAGGTTAGTGATGTACGCGCCATTGATGTATAAGCCTAGCCCTTTCCAGTTTAGAACTTTGAAGACAGTGCAGCGGTGAACAGTTTCGTAGAGATAACGTCTCCCTGTCTCACGCTGTGGAAGGATAGGTTTCTAGGTGTGTTTCTTGAGTTGGAATGACATAGTGGCGTTTTCGTACAGATATGTCAGCACCCTCAATATACCGATAGTCGATCTGGCACCGTTGAAGAGACTGCAGTACAGGCCATATTTCGATCGAATCGTAGTCTTTCTCGTAGTCCACAGACGAAGTTGTTGCACCAACCCTAAACAGGTATTCAAAACGTTAAATAGGTATCACAAAAATAAGAACCACTTATTTGTTATAATACTTATTATTTATAACCCGGGAAACCCAAAAATACAATACATTAGATATTATTTGCTTCATCATCAGCCTATCGCAGTCCACTGCTGGACTTATGGCATCTCCAATTATGATTAGATATTTTGATAGCGGAAAATTAGTATGATTCTAAGTTTAATGACAAAAGTTCAAATTTAGCGTAAGCGAAAGCACAATATAGCATAAATATTTCTATTACAAAAATATAACATAATCATAAATTATTTCCATACAAAACGGACAAATTTCTGAAATTCCGACCCTAGCCTTCTAAAAATAAAAATTAATCCATGCATAATTCGATGCAAAACGAACACATTTCAAATATGGCAATGTTGTAATATAAAATATAATTAAAATTACACGTTGTTTGAATGCAATGCAGACGCATTTCAAGTAATGGCCCTGTTGTATTACAAAATATGATACTCACTTGATGTTTGAATGCAAAACGGACGTTATCCAAAATATGGCACTTTTGCAGCGAACTATGAACACGAACTGCAGTATTATTTTGGGTTGTGGCCTTTTTGCACGCAACTGGCGTCGAGTTTCGGGTCGCATTTCAGAAAATGGCTGCCTTGCACTGAAGTTAGCTAGCAAAATGCTCCAATGCAAAAAAGGCGGTCAGCCGGTTTGAGAAAAGTGATGCGAAAATGATGGGTATCTTCTTCAAACTAAAAAATATACCCGATTTAGACCTCATTTTTGCAATAAAACTGAAATTTTCAGAATTTTTTGATTTGTGGCCCTTTTGTATTCAATGAGCGATGTGAGTGCACGTGAACCGGTGACAACCTCATGTAGGTATATGTGAGTGCACATGAACCGGTGACCGGGCCCCGGGCGGCAGTTGTGGTCCACTCGGTACTGGCCCCCCAGTACCGAGTGGACCACAACTGCCCTCCTCCACTATTACCCTCAAAACTCGGGAAATACTTTATCACGTAATCACCGGTTCACGTGCACTCACATGTAGGTACATCTGAGTGCACGTGAACCGGTGACAACCTAGCGGTAGCTCTCAAAGGATGCGCTCAGGCTAGATACTAGACCTGTGTAGCCATTGTTTATGTATACGAGCCACAACGGGGGTCAATGTCTCGTGTTTATCATCGGAAAAACGCGGGGGTTCCATTTTCTTCATATTTATTTAATTTATGTCATTTTATTCTTCGATTCAAATTACAAAAGTAGATTTTCGTGTCTCTTTGTGTGACCGCGTTCTTCTTCTAAACTTTGCAACGGATTTTGATGCGGTTTTCACCCTATTTTATTTACAGAATTTATTCAGGAAAATTTATGTGTATCTACAAAAAATTAAACTTACATTAAAAAAAATCTAGATGATCTCTTGTCTAAAGAAATCTAGATGTTTTGTCTAGTCGTAAAAATCGTGCAAGTCGTAAAACCGTGCAAAAAGCATGGGACAGGTCGCTAGTGTATCTATAAAACTAAATAAGAAAATATATATGTAACAGTATGGTAATAATGATGTCCGCCAGACTTTTCAATCGATATTCATAGGGATCCCTAACATTCGTGGAAGAAGGATAACTAGGGGTTTAGCCGGTAGAAGCCCTACCGTAGATTACCCCATAAAGCAAACGGTATTAGTCGAATTGTGATATCGCCAGGGTTATGCATTCAAAGAAATTCGAACAAATAAGCCTGATTATTTGTCAATTATTACATAATATTAAAAAAACCCTCTACGCAAAAAAGAACCGAACATTTTGGAATCCCCCACGAGAAAGTCTTATTAATAATTTTATTATTCATACGAAGAGGGCAAGCATCCGCAGCCAATAAAGATATTGCCAGACTTGATTAATTTTCTCGATATTGTTTGTTTGTGCGCCGAAGTAAAATAACGTCTGTAATATTATTTCAGCAGTTGTAGATAATACAAACAGATAACCTCGCCTTTTTCCCATGGGGGTAGGCAGATTCTACAGAATGCCACCTCCTACGATGCTTTTGCTTCGTTGATTTAATAATATTATTATTAAAACTAACTTGGATACATATTCGTACCACTTTTCTCGTTAAATAAAAAATTCTGAAAGTGAAATCTTTCAAGCTAATGGTAGTGGGTGTCGTAACCTAGATATTCAAATGTAGGCAACTATTTTTTAAGACAATGAGTGCATTCACATCTGGCGTCATTGAAAGCGTCAATTTAGTCGTTTAGACAATTCTGAAGCTGAAATCATTAGACACTTGCTGTGAATTGGAAGATGGGTTACTATGCAATGCCTGTTACTTTTAGATCATTGGGAATCTTTTCGAACTATTGGATCCATCATGAAATGGCAACATAAGTAGGTACTTGAAACTCCCACTGGACACACAATTAAAAAAAATCGGTAATCAACGATTTCGAAATTCGGTGTGCACAGCTCTATGCGAATAGTAAACATCGAACAAATGTCAGTACAACTGATGTGCATTCAGTTGCGCCATTCGATGACGTCACATCACAAGGATAATAGTGTTCACCTTGACCTTAGGCTAATGTCAACTCGGCGCCTGCGCGTCCGCGCGTGCCCGCACTTATGTAACTATTTGTGATAAGCTCTTGCACAGGAAATGCAGCTTGCATTACGTCATCTGCGCTACTTTTTCATAACATAACAAAATATTACGCCTGTAATCCCCGAAAGGTAAGGCAGCCTATAGTATATACACATTTCGCCAGTATGTTTAAGCCCCATGTAAAGGGGGTTAGCCTGTTGCCACCAACTAGGCACAAATCTAAACTCCTGGCTGCTACTGAGATCTTCCCGACAGAAAAACCCAATAACACTTTGCCCGACCTGGAAATAGAATCCAGGACCTCATGCGCAGCAGTAACGCTTGCGATCACTGGACTGACGAGGTTTTTAATGATCTTATGATATATTCTTTATCTATGTTTAGTAGTATGGTAATGCTCCTGAAAGTAATTGAAGCGGTTTTTTCAAGGTTTTTGTTCAGCAGAGAACGTTAACGGACTGATAAACATGATGCACTTCTCAATGGCAACTTAAGTTTCAGTAGCTTCTAATTGTGTTAAAATTATATATACTGAGTATTCATAACTAGGCATCAGATTATCATTAAGGTAGATAAATACTTACTTATACTATACAGGGTGTAAAAAGACCCATCACATAGCCGTTTAGTAATATTGCACAAAAATAATTGCTGGGAAACGACTTTTAATTTTTGGTGTAAAAATTCGCTGTTTACGATAGTGCGCAACGTAACGCACACAAAACATAGTGTGTATGGGTGCATGCAAAGGTTCAGGGTTAGTCTTTAAAATGAAGTAATAACATTTGAAACTAGCTTTCTTCAAAAAACGTCACAAAAAGAAAACTTTTACCTTTAATATCTCCGTAAAAAGCCGGTTCCAAGGTGTGGTCAACAAAAATAAATCACAATGACGGGAATAACAATTGACTTTCGGCTTCATTAAGTGTTTTAAACCCGTTAAAATAATTTCAGAAAAGATGAAATTATGGTAGGTAATGGCTGAAAAAACATTCTACTTACTTACGAAGAGTGATTCTATAGTATAACAGTCATTCGTATTGTTTTAAATTTCTGAGTTTCAATAATAATTGAGTGAAGACGATGCCAATTCTGGTAATTATTTAGGTATGTTTTCTTACTTGTATTGACCCTATTGCGTAATAGGACGATATTGAACTATTGATTCGCCGAAAATAAAATAAAACATGCCATATTTTCATGAACTGCACTTAATCGCGGGTTAAGTAAAGTAAACACTTTAAATATTATGTTTGTCAAAACATAATTAAAGTGGCATAATGTGTTTGTACTAACGAATAAAAAACATTTCGGTTTTACCCTTGCGCGTGTAATGTGTAATCACTATCAAAAGATCCAACTATTCATAAATAAGAGTGATAGTTCAAGATCAAAGTGGCGACTAATTGTAAACATGATGAGATAATAATTGTAAAATAGGTAGTTTACTTATTCCAATGTTATCCACAAAAATTATGTTTCTTGATAAAAAAAGCTATCAGTTTAAAATATTTAAAAGTGTCGTGCAATCGGTTCTGTAGCCATTCAGCACACATATACCTACTTAATAAAGTAAATATGTTGGTAATTTTTATTTATATTAAGTTTAAAAAACGCATATCACTGAAGCATATAAAACATTCCAAATGTAAAGGTATAATACACGCATAACTAACTTTCACGGTCACTCGGCTTATGAACTTCAAGCTAATGATTTCATTACGCAAGCTATAATTAAGTAGGTAAGTATATACTTAGCTACTGAAGTCTTGAGAAGGAGGTGGTACGTGTACCAGTGGCTATGTATACGGCAAAAGGTTTCTGAGATAAGAGCATTTATTTTCTTACAAAATCAAAAGTCTTCTTATTTTTAACCGACTTCTTCAAAAAGGAGGAGGTTCTTTATTCGTCTGTAAGTTTTTTTTTTTGTGTTTGTATGTTACGCGATTACTCCGCCAATTATGAATCGATTTTGATGATTCTTTTTTTGTTTGGTAGGTCTTGCTTCAGAGGTGGTCCCATATAAATTTTATAAATTTTGCTTACGTAGTTTTTGAGTTAGCTTCAATAATTACGTATTTTTCCCACTTTGCGTATGTAGACGATATATTAGTTGGCTCCATCACTGTTATTTACATAGCAGGTAGTGGTTTACGAATTTGTTTGGGGTTACCACAACTAAAAAGCGAAAAATAAAAACTTTTTACAGAAAAAAACAACTGACTTCCAAAAAACGAAAGGTGGCAAAAACAAAAATTGAAAAGCAAAGACACCGACTTCCGAAATTAAAGTTATTTTTCACTTTTTTAGTGTTTTTTTTAGAAGTCGGTTGTTTTTTTTTTTTGTAAAAAGTTTTTTGTGGACACCATATTGGCAAATGAGCAAATTGTTATTCAAGCAATACGGGGGCATCCGGAAACTCATTATTGTAATTTAGAACAATTCAATTGTTAAGTCCGAGTAATCGTTTCTATGCGTTTTCCTCTGATAGAGACAAATTGCGTGTCAACAAGTATCAACATTGTAATCTAATGACTTTTATTGTTTTCAACATCTAAATGCAAATCTTGATATTGTTTAAGAGTGATTCTAGAGCTGTTATTTTGCTCTTCAATGGAGATTTTTCACAGCAAGGTCAGTACAAGACATTTATCCACATCCTTATCAATTCCATAGTGGTTTCCAGCCATATTGTCTTGCATTTTTTTACTACCCATTGTATTTTTTACATAATTCGTTATTTTGTTAATAATAACAGGCTTCAACTGTTCAATATCAAGGCCAGTATGAATGGCTGTCAGTCAGCGCCGCTGCGCAGGCGCAAGTCCCACGTTACGTAATCGTTCATCCCCTTCAACCTTGACGATTAGGTTCGGATGACGGGTTTACACGTGGCAAGCTTAAAGGTACGTCCCACAAAATATATGCTACCGAAAGGGTAATAAAGCGAGGATATTTTTTTCTAAAGGTCTTCAAAGTATTCCAGACGAGCTGACAAGATGTTACTAACATTTAATTTTTTATACTGATTAGATGGGTAAGTAAGTACATAGTTGAAACTACCGCAGTTGAAACTATGCGGAAGTTCCTTGAAACAAGTCACTTCTTTCAAGTATCTGAGCCACTGGGTTTCTGACGTCCTCAAAGACAGGCTGGATATTGAGCGTGAGCGCAGGGCGTTGGCCGTCCGCTACAATATGTTGACTCGCAGATTTGCAAAATGCACGATTGAAGTAAAGGCTACGCTATTTACAGCGTACTGTCAGTCGTTCTACACATGTAGTCTGTGGGTCAACTACACGCAGAGGGCATACAGCGTCCTGCGCGTTCAATACAATAATACTTTCAGGGTGTTGATGGGGTTGCCGCGCTACTGCAGTGCTTCTGGCATTTTCGCAGAGGCGAGGATTTCCACGCATGCGCAAGCGTTGCGATTCCATTATGCGCAGGGTACGCGCCAGCCCCAACAGCATCCTGAAACCGATAGCTGATAGGTGGGACAGCCCCATAATGGGACATTGGATACGCCTACATGCCACTGTGGCGTAATAATTAATAGTTTGTTTTGTTTTTCTGGTAGATGTAAGTACTAACGCTAGTTTCTAAGTCGTGTGTATACTAACCAAATTGACTATAAGGTCCGAAATAAAAGATTTTAATTTTTTAATTTTAATAGTACCTACGTACTTTCTTATCAATATCAGGTTGGAGGGTAGGTCACTGGCAGATGTTAAAATAATTAATGATTATTTAATTTAATTAACTTTAAATTAAATTTCGTAATTATGTACCTACTAATTAATTGATGTCCAATAATCTGTGGGCCGGACCACACTATCTAACTATTGCTCGTTTATTTTTCTCAATTTAGGCAAAACAAGAAGAGATTAAATAGGTACCTACCTACTTGATTAAGTAAGAAACACAAACAATAGTATCTTAGTTGGTAAGTATCACAAAAACGAGGCTGAAAACAACACATGAGCTAAATAAGTACCTATGACTGAATGAAGACGTAATACAAACATCATGTCATTGCCTACTCCTATATCAGGGAGTAATGAAACTCCACCTTAAAACCTTGAACTTGTGTTTGTAAGGTCAAGCGCCACGTGATTATGAAAACCAATAGCTCCCTTCCGACCTTTGAATTTATTTAAAATTACGAGGTCAACATCATAAAAGGGACAACCAGTTTTATCAAAATAGGCATTATATAATCCGTAGAATGTTTTATGTGCACATAACGATGAAGGGACACCCCTGTTGGTTGTTAAAGCAAGTACCATAAACACGAGAATTGAATGTAGAAGCCTACAATGGTCCTCAGTTATGCAAATCTCAGAGTTATACAATCCATTCAGTGCGAATTTCAATAGGGAACGTAAAATATTTTTTTGTGTTTTTTAGTTAAAGGGTCTTTTGTATTTGGAAGTAACGATCACTTTATACTGGACTAGGGTTGTCACTAAGCGATGCCAATTATAGGGTCGGTAGTCTGAAACTAGCGTAACATTAATGGACATTGAAAGGCATTGTTCAGAATGAGGTTTGGTAATTTGGCAGATTAATAAAATTGAGATTGAGTAAGTAGTTAGTACCTATAGCTTTCAGCTTTCGCCATTGATTAAAAAGAATTGAACCTAAAAGTTTCCTTATGATTTCTTCTTTACACAAATTCAAACAAACAATAAAATTTAAAGCATTTATTAAAATAAAGACTACAAAACAAAATATAACAAAAAAAAACTTAATAATAGAAATAATCTACGAAAAATTATATAACCATGTCATACACAGTCATAACAATATAATTAAATCAAATAATATGAATGCACAAGATCATGAGCAACATTTGTGTAGATACTCTATCAAACATACCTAGGTTATCTATAAAGTAACTGGAAGACAATTCTTCATACATTGGCAAGGGTAGCAAATACTCGACTTATCACAGTCGATTCATCGAATACGTATGCTCCTCGTCAGAACGTAAGAATATAATAACAATTCGTAAAGAACAACAACGTTTTGCAAGCGCTAGACAACCCCAGCAGGCGGATACTTCTTTAAATAATGTTTTTTAATAAATGACTTAGAATACTTACTTGTATTAATTTTAAGAATTATTTAAACTGTTTATTACATAGACTTAATACAATATTACAATTACACTGAACTTTTTAATAAGCAGTGTAATTTGATATGATGTTGTATGCTGCAAGCATAAAAGTAATTTTACGATGTCGATCTTAATACACTACTAAGTATGAATGTAATTAAAGCGTGATAAATGAACGAAACTAACAATATTTAAACAAAGCAGAGACCCAATTAGTATACTCGTAATGCCGAACTTCTCTTTGAGAGAGTTAATTAAAGTAATAATGTCACTACACTAGAATTTTACCTTTGTTAAAGGCTACGTACAATGTTTAACACTGTTCCATTTACTAAGCTATTAAATAAGTACAATAGTACACAGAACCCTGTTTGCGATTGAACAATAGGTCCGCTAAAGATATTAACAATACGGTTTCCTAGGAAACATAGCGATGAAAGTTTGTAAAGCTTTTGAATAACGACCCAATCCAAGAAATCTGCTAAGAACCAACTTATCTGGCGGATACAAATGATTTCCTAAAGCTAATATTGCTAAATCAATAATGATATTAAACAGCAAAAATCTTAAACTAAAGGCGGATGAAACTAATATGATTTTATAAACTAACATTTTAGATTGTAAAACTAGACTAAAGTTAAAATATACCTAATATTATATTAGTTGAAGTTAAATAAATACAAAATGTTAAACCCAATATGCCCCAATTTTTTTTAGAAAAACTTAACTCTGGGATTACTTATTCGACGTGTAAAGTACAATATTAAAATTAAAGTAAAGCTAGTAAAACTATAGGTACCAAAGCAGCGCAAAATAGGCGTGAAGTAAATCACTTCAAATAACATAGGTACAAATAAAATTATTGTCATCGGTAGACATAATTGTAACGTAGATTTTAAACACTAACGGTTTCTGGAACGAAAATTATCGATGCGTCAAAATTAAAAGCAAGTCAAGTGATGCGATTGGCTGTTGATAATTTAACCAACCAATCACAGCGGCACCCTAACGTAAATAACGCAATGAATGTTCTTTAACTGTCAAAATGAAATCCATTGCTATACCATGTTAAACTGTAGGTTATGAGCGCTTGACAATTTGCTAGCTAATATTTGTTTTAATTTTAGTTCCTGAAACCAGGCCTAAGTAATATAATTTAATAATAATTTTATTTCAGAACAAATCCATAATTTTGTAAGTATACATTAACCATAATAACTTTGTTAGTAAACATGCAGATTGGACAAATAATTCAAGCGAATAATTCGAACGGGCAATCAGTACTCCTTTCATCGGTCCCGGACTTTGAAAATTAATCATGCAGATACTTTCAAACAAATTCTATCCTTTTCCAACTGATCAAGTGAACAATTCTATCCGAAAAATGTAAAAGAAGTCCTTCCACTTAAGCATATTGTTGACTTACTTTTTCAAGTTGGTAAAGCACAGTTTGAAAGGAATAGGAGCATGGGTTGCTCCCAGAACTCCTTCTAACGGAGGAATGTCTTGTCCTTCTGGCATATTAAATTCGAAGTTGTTCATGATATTGGAGAAGAAGAGAAAGAGTTCCATTCTTGCTAGCAAGTTACCGATACACATACGTTGTCCAGTTCCGAATTGCATGAAAGTATCGGTAACAGTAAACTTGCTTTCTCTAATGAATCTTTCGGGTTTGAATAGTTCCGGTTCCGGGTAGATGTCAGGGTCCATGTTCATTTTGTTGATCAGTGGTATGATGTGAGTGCCGGCTGGCACGAAGTATTTTCCGATTTTCCAATCACTGTAGAGGAAAAGAAATTAGAACTATCTGATTATTATGATAAACAAATGCAGGTACATAATTAATTAACCGTTGTTATTTCCGAAATCATTATTCTCAGATTTATCTTTGGTAATGAATAAAAATCACAATTAATTAATGGAGGGTTATAGACAAAAAAAAAACTAATGTTCTTGATGGGCTGGACGTTTTGATAATATTATTTTAAACCATTTATTACCATCCATTATTATAGTTATGACAGGTGGTAACAACTACTTATTAAAATTATTGCCAATAAACTGGTTCAGGTTAGTCAATAATTATTTGATTTGCATTCTGTTCACACTTTATCTTAAATTATCATCTTAATGTTTCCTGGCAAAAAATACCTGTGCGTTAGATTACAAAATATTTTGATTTGGTTATAAAATTGGATCTCTTTTTATCACTTAATTTAAATTCTAAATCTAATTGCGATGCATTCAATGTTGTATGACGAAACCAATCTAAAACTTAGTATGAATTTATATACAGGAATAAATTGGTAGATTTCGGATAGTTATTAAACTAGAACTAAAGACCATAAAAGAACTACAAGTTGAAAGAAAAAATCATTTTACAAAATTAAATAAGATATTAACTTACGCAGTATTAACATGCGTAGTCCCCAAAGGCACGATGGACACCATTCTCATAGTCTCCAACAGCACAGCTTCAATATACGGCAGTTGCAGGCGATGGGCCATGGTCACCAGTTCACCAGGAGCTACCACCTTCCTCAACTCAGTCCGCACCTTATCAGCTGCTGCCGAGTTCTTCAGCATCATGACAAAGGTCCAGAGCAGTGACGTTAGAGAAGTTTCCATTCCAGCAGAAAATAGGTCGTTCATTACTTGCACTATTTGTTTTTCTGTAAATGTTGGTTTAGTTAGAACTAGCTTCCGCCCGCGGCTTCGCCCGCGTGTTATGTCGATAAAAAGATAGCCTATGTCCTTCCCCGGGATGCCATCTATCTTCTTGCCAAATTTTATCGAAATCTGTTCAGTCGTTTAGGCGTGAAAAGGTAACATACATACAGAGTTACTGACGAATTTATAACATTAGTATGGATTTGTTTGAAGGTTTTCTATATAAAAATAGAAGCATCTGTAGATATTTTTCTATGAAAATAAGAGCAGACTCTCTACAGTGAGATAGATAAAGGTATGATTTTGGTTTACATGGAAAAACGGATCTATGAGATATGTCACTTAAACAAAAATGAGAAATTTACCTGCTTCAACATCAGGGAATATATTCTTCTTATCGTTCTTATCCATGGACTTTTCCTCTTCAATCTTGTCTAGATAGTGGTCTAACAGATCTGTTGGTTCTTTGCGCTCCGTTGCACTTGTGCGTTGTTTGACACGCTCGATTATATGATCGCGGTGAAACTTGCTAATATCCACCAAATTTCTTTTAATTTCGTTGATTACTACTTTTTTGCCCGGAAGTTTCTGAAAAAGAAATTATACAATTTATTTCAGCTAACCTAACCTAACCTTAATAACATGATTAAGCTTATAATAATTATTATAAGTCAATCTGCCCAGCCTTTTCCCAATTATGTTGTGGTCGGCTTCCAGTCTAACTGGATGCAGCTGTTGTTTCATTGAGGAAAATGTTTTCGTAACTTAGCACGGTCTAACGGTTTGAATATGTGTCGAATACTTTAGTAAGATCAACGATTTATTTTAGCAGATTAATTTAAAAAGTTTCCTATGAAAGTTGTAAGAACTATTCAAGGTCCTGATTAAGATCCTGTTACATTTCTCGTATGCAGCTACTTTTTCCTCAATGGGTAAGCAGAATTTCAGACGCCTATAATTAATCCTCAGAGACAAGAAAAAATAATTGGATTTAAAAGTGAGATAGAGCATGGACATTGGCCACGGGACAGTCCCTGTTATGAGCGAGCACATTTCAGAGATGAAAGGGACGAAGATTTTTATCATCTAGATCAGTGGTTCTCAAACTTTTTAAATGACGGAACCCTTTTGGGAAGCAAAATACTTGATGGAACCCTACAATAAAACAATTGCTTTTATAAGTGTATTTTTTATTAATCAGCATAATAAAAGTACAATGTAACAGTTACTAATTATTATTTACTTCACCACTTGGCAAGGACAACAATAGAAAACATTAAAAAAGAAAAAATCTAACTAGTGGGAGGTATGAAACTGTTTTTTATTTTTCATCAATTGGTTGATATCAGGTTTGATGGAAGAAAGTTGGAGTCTCATATCAGCTTCGGCGTCCAGTCTATTGCGATATTTTGTTTTCGTCGCTGCGTAGGTAGAGAATCCTGTTTCGCACAAATATGTAGTTGGAAACGGGAGCAGAATATCCAGAGCCATTTGGCCAAGCATTGCATATTCATCTTGGATTCTGCACCAAAAATCATTGAGAGGCGTCGTTTTGAACAGTGACTCCATACTTGTGTCTGATGACATTTCTAAAAGAGATTCATATATCTCGTTTGACATGTTTTCAGGCTTTTCCAAGTTGGGTAAAAAAGGATTATGAATCCATGAATTCACTTTAATTTTTGTATTGTGTTCTTCGGGAAAATTCTTTTCAAAAGATGCGCGCATCGAACTGAGATATTGGACCAATTCAAACACATCATCTTCAAACATTACTGAGTCGTTTTCGCTAACAAACTCACTGAGTAACGTAAAGCTTTCTATTTCTTTCTTACCAATGCAAATGATCCAAAAATCTAATTTTACCTGTCATCGCCTTGGCCCCATCTGTACAAATGTCAATGCAATTGTTCCAACTGAGATTATTTTCTTCAAAAAATATATTTATTTTATTAAAAATTTCTTCCCCGGTAGTGTTTGTAAGCAGCGATGAACACATAAGCATGTCTTCTTCAAAAGAACTTTTATATGGATATCTCACAATAACCAGCAGGATAGCCAAACCAGCGACATCAGTCGACTAGTCCATTTGCAAGGCGAATCGTGTATTTTGTAGACGTGTAACTAGTTCTTGTTTGACGTAGCTTGCCAGATCATGGATTCGTCGTGAAACAGTATCGTTTGATAGCGGAACAGTAGAAAGATGCTTTGCAGATTTTTCATCGAGCATACATTTTGTTATGTCTAATACACATGGTTTTATTAATTTCTCAGCGATAGTATGCGTTTCATCTGCTTGTGCAATGCGATAGCTAACTAAATATGATGCCTCCGTGGCCTTTTCGTTGATAGTTTGTGTTACATGCATCATATTTTTTTGACTTTCTAATAACTGATCTTTTTTGCGAACAAAAAATTCTTTATTCTTGTCTTTAGACTCGGGGTGTACAGTTTCTAAATGTCGGCGCAATTTGGCAGGTGCCATGGAACTATTAGGAAGCAGTTTACTACAGAGCATGCAGAGAGGTGAGCCGTTGGAATCAACAAATCCGAAACTGATATAAGATTCATCATACTTCCTTCTTTTCGTCTTTGAAACCGTCGAGCTTGACGTCGTGGCATCATCTTCTGAATCGGTGATTGCTATATTCTCCGCGCGCACTGCTTTTGAACATTCAGCGTCATTAGAAGATGTTGTTGCAACACGTTTAACACCTTTAAGCCAACGTTCCATTCTTCTTTATTTATAATGTTACACGTCAGGATAGTGGGGTTTAAATAATCCACAATCGTTACTGCGTATAAGAGACTAAATTTAGTACCTACGGTGAAGAAATGTACAAAACTGAGACAACAGAATACAGCAGGCAGTAAAACAATGAACACTAGTTTCTCGCTAGCGAGCTTGTAAGTAGGCAGTAACTTATCGCTCCGAACGCTAATCGTCAACTGACGACGGGCGACGCTTTTATACTTAGTCCTAGACTCGATCTCAAATATTCTCGAAAATACTCGAGTCAGCACCTTTGATAAACAAAAAGCAAAAATAAAAACAGAAACTTAAAAATTGCGTTGTAAACAATATCGACTTTATCCTTTGAAGTTAGAGTCGAAAGTCGCTTGTTGACAACTATAGCGTCTAATTCAGGGGCGGCTTTTATCAAAGAGACTACGCGCTCACAAGTATACTACCCGCTCGTTTTAAGTTTGCCGCTGGCGATAGGTATGACGTTCGAAAAGTAGCGTCAGCAAAACATAATATAAAAATATTTTTTATTTAATTGTAACAATAAAAATTGTAATATTTGGGTAAAACTATGACACATTATAAGTTTTGTTGTCACGTGGGGGAGGGTACGCGCATTCCACAGAACGGCAAACTTAGAGCGAACGGGTTGTACAAGTATAAAATTGTTGATACCAAACTTATGAGATATTGTACCAGCTATTGTAACACATGTTTCTACAAATACAAATAAATAAATAAATAACGTTCATAGCGTTTTGTCTCCGCTCGGCCGCGGAGTCCGCGCGGCAAAGTCAAAGTCAAAGTCAAAGTCAAATAATTTATTTCAAATAGGCACATATATGGCACTTTTGAACGTCAAACAAAGAAATAGAATTGATTCTAGTTGCCCCTTCCAAAAGGTAGTTTTCGTATGGAGAAGAATGGGCAAGAAACTCCATCGTTACTCTTTTAAAAATGTTTTACAATATTTTGTATACATTAATTATATAATTATATGTGAAGACGATGCACCTACAATAAGATTACTGTACTATGAAAGGTAAAAAGAATTATAAATGGAGCAATAATGAATAAATTAATTACCAGATACATGGTGCTCACATATTTACAAAGATTGTAAAAGTATACGATATTACAATAGTCCTGACATTGTTACAAGTAGTACTAATAAGTCAGTGCGTGAGTTTAAGTAATGACAGAGTGTAAAAGTCATGATATTAATCTTTTTAAATAGTTCCACGGCCGCGGAGTCCGCGCAGCCGCGGAGCGACCAGAGAGAGGTGTTTTGATTTTTTTTTCTAAATTCTTACGGAACCCCGACAGAGGTGTCACGAAACCCTAGGGTTCCGCGGAACACACTTAGAGTATAGCTGATCTAGATCCTACAGCTACTTACGAGAAGAGTATCAAGCTATCAAAATCGAACTCATATTATGTTAAAATTTACCGATCACAAAAATAACATTACTTTTACCGAACATTTACGTCAGCTAGCTGAGAATTGCATATGACATTGAAGACGTCATTGGTACAGGCGTCGAACCCGCAACCTTGACCGTTAGCAGTGGGTCTGTGAACCTCCTGGCACCGTAGCGTGTCGACCGTGTTCTACTGAAAATTTTAATTTTGGATTTTTCTTATGTAGCAAAAAATATAATTATTTTTAAACACTTAAGAATTAGTTTCGTCGCCGTGAATAGACACTTAGAACTTGGAAGAATTATTCCTTAAAGAGGTTCTTTAGAGAGTTAGGGATTGATCCCCGATGTCTGCGAAATTACTGAGGTCTTTCGGGGCCCGCCAGCTGGTAAGGCATTTATTATCTTTCACTTACCAGGTACGCTTTCACGTGTTCTCCAATAAGCACCATCCCAAACAGCTTCATACCTCTGGACACCCTCTCGTTGAACATGGTGAAGGCTTTGTCATTGGCTTCAAAGCGGAAGCTCATCATCAGCTGGCAAATGACGTTGTGGATGTGTCTTCCGAACAAATGTGACGGGTTTACAGCTTGTCCTTCAGCGTCGTTTAATTCTGTGATCAATTCTTCGATTTCCGTCTGAAAAAATGAAACCAGGATGAATGAAGTAAGTACCAAAAACAAATTTTCTAAACACTAAAATGTTGGTCTTTAAACATTTCATCGCAAAACTTACAGTGATGTCTTTTTCGAAGCGGGTGTTCGGCCAAAGCTTGACTCCGAGAGCCCGGAATCTTTCATGAAGGAACTGACGCTGCCTTTTCCACAGGACTCCTTCGCTTGTGATTATTCCTAAAAATCAATGATAAAAAATGTAAAATGTCTGACTGAAACGAGTTTTTACATATTATTGTGAAAACCGCAACGTGTTTCATGATGCAAGACAGACAGCTTATTGCTGCTTAAAGAAATATATAAAACTGTATCAAACAATACATTATTCTGATATGATGTAAGTATGTGTGTCTTACCAAATCCTTCCAAAAGATTCATCAGCGGAGTATGAGGTCGGCCAGTAGAGTCATTCCTGCTGAAGAACTCCTTCATCAGCTTGGTGGAACCGAGACAGACAGTGAGGTTACTGCCCATTTGAACGGAGAACACGTCGCCATATTGTTTGGACATGTTCATATAGACCAGGTGGGGAGGTCTCCGGTTCAAGAACGGCAAGATGCCCAGCAATGGAATACCCCATGGTCCTGGAAGTAAAAGAATTTGTTAGTAGGGTAAATTAACACATTTAATTATTTGAAGCGGCTTAAGTGAAGTTTAAGATCCTGGGATTATAATCCTGGTCATCACTACAATCTTAAGTTTTAAGAGTTGCTCCAAATGAAAGCTGAGCTTGTTAACTCCTTAAAGTTGCAAGCTAGCTATAAATAACTAGAATTGAATACCTCGAAGAGCCAAATGCTGGAAAAACATGGAACAGTGGAAAAACATTTTCGCGAATTCTCATTCGCGAAAATATTGGACGATGATGGCAAAAGAAACTACATTATAAACTCCACATCCGATTTGGATTCTGTTGTGACATACTGATGGAAGTTCAAAATATTAGGTATAGCCCTCTCTTTAATTATCATTCGTAATTTTTGCGTATTTGATGAATAAATTGATAGATGATTAGATCGAGAGACATTGCTACCATGAATGTGTATGATGTAGATGGCGTTACCAAAGATACGATGAAAAAAAAATTGGCCACTTACCAGGCGGAAGATTTTTATAATATTTAATATTTTTAAATATTATCCAAAATAATAACGTTGAATACGTAAAAATACGTACTATATCACTCGATAAATAGTTAATTGCTACGATTATAAGACAATAATAAAAGAAGTTGGGAAACATCTTTGCTATAGTTAATAAGCTCAGAAAAAAAAATTTAAAGAAGGAAGGCCGGTCCTGATTTCAGGATCGGCTGTTTTTTACTAGGCAGCCGGACTTCCAGAGAATTTCCAAATTGTTTAATTACAAAACGAATGATTAACAAGCAAAATATTGTTTGCTTTAATTAATATATTTTAAAATTTGCAAAAAGGCCTGAAAAGTTTTTTTAAATTTAATTATAAAGCACTCAAGCCTGCTGAATTTTAAATACAATTTCTATTTGATATTTTTCGTATTATGTAACTGCGGTGCGAAAACTTGACCGAGTGTGCAGAATACTATCCGGTTTTGAATAATGATCCAAGGTGCTTTGAGTCGTTTTATATATAGTACCTACTAAGTGGGCGCTGCCATTTTTATATATTACGTGTTGAATTGATTTGCTGATAAATATTCAAGTGAACATCAAGGAGTACTGGAATAACGTATTATCATTTACGACATATGTATGATTATCAAATCTGGGTTCGTTGACCTGGTTTGTCACCTTTTAATCGGACGTAGAACTAATACAATTTGTTTTATCTTTCTAATCGTACATTATTTAGCTTAAAAAGTGCTTATCATAACTTTCTTTACTACTGACCTAGTGGCCTCAAAATATTCGCTGCTAAATAGGGCTGTTTCGACGTTGAGGTTTATTGTTAGAGACATTTAGGGCATTCGTGCTGAGAGATACTAATGCTTTTAAATTAAGTACTATTATTATTTTTTAGAAGACTTTAAAAGTTTACACATAGAAAATGAGCAAATACTACGGTAGTCAGTTCTAGCGAAAATCGAAAGTTGTTTTTATAGTAAGTTCATTAAACTTTGGTCAGAAATGTACCTCCTTTACCAGTAGGTAAAATTCAAGGAGAAAAAAATCTGCATTGTAGGTACATTTTTGCGAGCTCATTTATTGACAAGGACAAGGGTAAGTGGGTCAAACTGGTGTATAGGGCTTTTTATCAGAAAAATATGGTTGTTTTTACATAAAAGGAAAAACTAGAAGTAGAATATTATCTGGGTTTCATTCCGGAAGATTGGCAAAACTTCTTAGAACAAGCTTATCATTGCATTTCAATATGATACCCGATGCAGCTGCCAATGATGGAAAGATATACGTACACATAATATTATTATGATAGAGTACCTACTGAAAGTGCATTGACCTCATTACGATCTTCTATGATAAACAGTTTACATAGCATCGTAACATTTGCCCTTGTCATTTGACATTTTGCCTTCGGTTTTATATCTCGCTCAGTTTATTTGAGTTTCCGTATTCTTATTTGAAAAATACATGTAATTGTAATCTGTTTAAGTACAAAAACTTGGAAGGCTTTCATCACCATTATGATAGTAGGTAAACCGAGTTCCTCGTTATGACACGTGATCTTGAACTTCCCCTGATATCAGGTAGTATAGGTATCATTAGTGCATATTTGGTGCAGCTGTTATACTTAGTAGAATTTAATTAGGTTACTAAGAACACATGTTAACGTGTGTGTGACGTGTGCTCATAGGTTTAGGGAAACGTACGGGGAAATCTAGAGGTAAAAAACCTGTATTAAAAACAGTAGAACTCCTATTGGGGTCGACTTATTATATAAAAACCGAGTATTCATATCGACAGACACAAGATAATGTTCCAACGTACGAGTATTTACCTAAAAAACTGTTGCGCAGATAGGCACATATTAAGAATATGAGCCAGTATTATATATGTCAACAACCTCTATTATAGGGGAATAAACTATGAAGGTCATCACATTATAACGTGTGAAGGACTTACATAAGCAGTTATCGAGATTGGATAACAGTTTATTGACCTTTATCGGCACGGTTGTATTCCGGGTTGAACGCTCTGACAAGGACGTTCAATCGCACGTTATGCTCAGCAAATTATACACGTGGTCATGCTGTTAATTTATTTTATACCTACCTCGCAATACAATTAAAGTCCATTTTACTTTATCTATTTATACGTCTTAATGACGATGGTTAATAGAAATTCTACTACTCTAGTAATTAAGGTATCGGTCGACGAACTTTATACAGAATGCAATGTGGTCGACCTTGAGAGGTTTTTGTGTATTTATAACGATGAACCCGCATGACCAACTGAGGAAGTTCTTTACACTACTCGATCTGAAGGCGTATTTTCTGCAAATCTCATCGAATCCGAAATCATAAAAAGATAAAAAATGACACTATCGATCTCCCTGAGTTTTTCTTGGTATCGCTATGGATTACCCTACATCTGAAAACGAATCTACCGATGTATGTAGATACAAAAAAAAAAATCTTCAACACCACTTGATCACATGCATTTCCAATACCTTATTGGTTTTGATGCTATAGGTATGCATAATTATTATTATGTCAAATCAATAAAGCAAATTAAAAAAAATCAAGTATGAATACTTCCGTAATTACCCATTGAAGTCTCGAATGTGCACTATTTTATCTACTTTGGCAATCGCGGGATCTAATATCAAAGAAGACCAAATTGAACTCAATTGAATGATTACTTTGATGAAAATTGACGAGATAAAACTGCCAGTTGAACAAAAATTGAAGCAATAAATCGATTTCCGAATTCGCTACTTGTCGATCACTGACTGCAATTAGGTAACTGGCGAGAGGTCCGTAAACGTATAAACGTCAAAAAAAAAATGGTTTACTAAATTATTATCGACATAACTTTATGCAGCGTTTATAAATAATGGGGTCTGTGTTTATCTAACTAGATGGTCGTGAAAAGGGTTTTAATTTAACCTTTAAAATAAGTTAATTGGCAAAGCACTTAGATATAAAAGATCGTTAATGAGTTACGGATTCCCAGCAGCCGAACCTATGACGAGGTACTACGTAAACATGATTTTGTGACGTGCTCTAAAATTAATAACAGCTGATTGTGCGTCATAATTAAATAGCAGACGTAAAGGGTTCATGCATAGTTCATCAGAGGCAAGGTATCAAATTACAATTTTTACTGACAATAATAAAAAAAATTGTTTTCAAGTCCGACTAGGTAGGTTACGACGTCTATGTATTTTTTAATTCTCCTATACCAAACAATAACATTTTCCAATGCACGGTGCATCCCTTTTTTACGTGTGAAAATCCCGTTGTACCGTATGCACCATTGACCTGCACCATCAATGGTGCAGAGGAGACTAATTAGTTTCGTTTCCACCATTAATGGTTCATGCACGCATTAACAACATACCCATATAACAACAGGGCAAAACACGTCAAGAAACGTAATAAATATATAATGCATGTACAAACGCAATTAAGTAATGGCGACATTGATGTGCCGTTATTTTTAGAAAAGTTAAGGTAGTTCTTTTTTTCTTGTTATAAAGTTGCCATTTTTAATTTTAGGCAAAATATAAGTGCTTGTCTGGGTGGTGTCATTATTTTTATATTATTACATGAAGTATTGTGGAATTTATTTGTAAAACATATTATTGTTGCTTTTTGGTTGTTTACTTTATTAAAAAATGGTTCCGCACACAAATAAAATACGATCTATTATTGGTTTTTATTTTACATATGACTAAGAAAGTATGGTGAACTAGTTGTATTAATATTCATGGTGCAAACGAAACTAATTAGTCTCCTCTGTACCATTGATGGTGCAGGTCAATGGTGCATACGGTACAATGAGAAATCATCATGGATATTCTCCGCCCTAGGGCGCGCGGATTGGATCTGTCAAGAGTCAAGATTGAAAATAGGTGACCAATTACCAATTCCATTTACCTACACTCGCGACAATCTAAGAAGTCCGTTTTGACGTTTCGTTCTCGTACATTTATTAAAACGTTAAGTCTTGAGAATCAGTTTTAAGCAATGTAGATATGTATGTCGTCGATTACAAACTCTCTAAGTATGTTCAATCGTTATGTCTCGAGCATCAGTTTATAAGAAACCAATTTTTTTTTTCATCGCTACATAAAGCATTTTTATAGCTGTCAAAACGGACTTTTTAGATTGTCACGAGTCTAGTAGGTACTTAATCACATTTTAGTGTGGCATTTTTGCTACGATGGGGTTCATTATCGGCTTTGCATAGCTCATTTATCTAGTTTTCAATTCTTTTGTTATGAAACTATTTCTTTCACTTAAACAATTGCCACTTGTAATAAAAAATAACTAGATTAAATAACTAGATTTAGATTTTATATTCAGTATTTTTGTTACAGTAACTCTGAAAATAATTTAAAGCACAGGATGCTCACTGAAATATGTGCGTACCTACCCAGACTAACAACTACCATTTTCAGTAAAAAAAAAAAACTTTCACATTTTTTACCACCAATAAATGGCTAGGTACCGATCTAAGGATGATAATAATATTTAATAATACATCCTATGTCAATTTCGGCTACGGTGACTATTTCTGTTTCTAGCGGATGATACTACCCAGTCATACAAGTTATTTTTTTCTTGAAACCTTTTCGCTACTCTACTACGACTAATAGAAGACTACGATGAATAAACGGTTAATGAAAAATTATTAACACTTAAAAAAAAGGAATTCCAGACAATACATTTTGTGTAAAATAGGAAATGAAAATCGTTCTTAAAAAGGAAAGACAACTTTTAAAATGAAAAAATCATTAAATAATTTTATGTAAGCAAAATATTGGCCATGTTTCTTTACTAATAAAGACCAATTTATTTGACTTCGATAGAAACTATCATAACATCACGCCTGTATTCCCTGAAGGGTTAGACAGAGGTGCACCTATAGTACACCCACATTTCGCCAGTTATATTTAAGTTCCATAAAATAGAGGGCGAGCCTAATGCCATCAACCGGGCACTAATCCAGACTCCTGGCTACTACTAAGAAATTCCGGGATGGAAAAGTTCATAACACTAAGCCCGACCCGGGAATTGAACCGACTAGACCAACGAGGCAGTCGATAGAAAATAATTGGACTACCAATACTTGGATCATGAAAAATACGAAAGGTACATTATGTGTAAGTTTATAGTCTTTTTTCTGTCCACTGGAGGTTTTGCAATTCAACAAAATATTCAGACTAAACTTATCGTCTCGATAAAATAATTTCTTATTTTGTCTGTCTTTACATCTTGGTCTTGATATCGTAGATGACATAGTTCCTTGTACAACAGTATTTTAGTGTAGTAGGTACCTATTTAAATAATAATGATAAAATTAATTTTCAACCAAAAAGCACGGCGTGCAATTAAAACGAGAGATTTTCAACTTCGTCGATACAAATAGTAGAGCAGAAAAATATGGGAAATATTAATTGATCTCCTTAAAACTTACTGATCTTCTAATTGCAATGGTTTTTTTTTTAATCCCAGTCAGATATGTATTTCTTCCTATTATTTTGATTGAACGTAAATAAAACAGGTACTTAATCGATTTCGTCCAACGGTCATGGTTGGCCTTAAATTCGATAATATGAATAACTACAGTAGGCAGAGTCGCGGGGCACCTAGCTGCACAACACACATTTGAATTCTAGTACAGCATTAATGTGGGTCATCAATTCTCACGATTCTAATATGTTATGCCTACAAATCTGCCGAGCAAGTATTGAAGTGTCATCGACCCCGAGCGTACTAACCCATATTACTTGTATTTTTCACTAGGCTATTTGCACATGATTCAGTTGTTTTTTTTAAATTAATTTATTATTTTCGTATGTACTTTGGTCTCTCATTTTTATGTTTTTGCATTATTTTTTACCTATAAACCTTCTTTATTTTAGATACTACCAATGATCGCTACGCGAAAATTATATTTTTGAGATCGTTTCGGACCTGCAAAATTACAAGCATGGGAATTCTTGCTCAGGGTAGGCTTGAATAATTAGAAACGAATTTAAAATTGATTAACTACACGCTACAGCCTAACTTTACTGCAAAAAATACCGTTTAGCTATAACACCTGCCATTTGCTACGAAACTGCTACGAAATTCGTAGCGGTATTCTTCTCATAGTATAGGTACAGCGCAGTGATGCGAAAAAAAAACTGAAATCAGAATAATATGCATGTTTTAACAACGTTTCGTAACCACATTTAGTAAAATATTGATATGAAGTAAGAGTCGCAGAAAACAATTCCATATTTGGTAGTTGGCGTGCAGCTGTGCCGACCACCCACCAGTCAATAAACAAATTCGGCCCTCCTAATTGTCTGTATCGGTACTTCACATTTCACTTTCGTCGAGGCGGTACGAGCCCGCGGCGAGCTGGCCAGAGTCGTTGACCCCGTGTCCTCGCGGCCGCGTGCCGATTAGATAATTTCCGCGGTGCGTTGTCAAAATACTCATGACCCAATGGTACAGTGAATACGCGAGGCCGTTGAACCCGCAGCGGTCGCGCAAATAAGATACGTGATCTGAGTTAAAGCGTGTTGTGTTTCGATAAAAAATCGCTATCGGTTGAAAAATTTTTTTAGTTCGACACTATCTCGGATTTGTATGTTGTTATCTTACAAGATTAGGAACATATCTATATCTTTAACCTAATTTTAAGGTGCTGCATAGATATGATACTGTGAATTGATTTCATAAAACAAAAGGTGAAAAAAGTAAAACAAAAATCTTTTTAGATTTTTGTTTTACTTTTTTCACATTTTTGGTGATGGTCATTATTGGTCACTGCCCTACAAAACCATGTATTCGGTGTTTGGTATTTGTATGATAACTAAAATAATGACACATTAGAATAATAGGTTCTGTCTTACAATCATCCTAATCTTCTGTTTACTCATTCACTGATTGAAAACTACCAAATTCATACCTTACTTACAAAAAATAGATTCTTCTGAATTTCAGCAAAATTTCAGCGCGGGAAGGGTTCCGTTTCCCAATAAATTTTATGCCCAATGGCGCCACAAAACTTCTTTATAAGATAACATCTAATAAAATGACCGAGTTAACGAAACCGCTCCCATTTTTTCTTTATCATAAAGTAACAAGATCCGAGAATTTTCGCAACTTTGTCTTCCAAATGTTAGCGAATTATACGATATTGATACGCACCTCACTGCCTGATAACTTTCATGTTACCTTTAAAAATTGGGCAGTTATCTTCAGATAACTCAAGACTACACAATAAGGTGTGATACTCCCTGGCCGCGCCACAGTGGAAAATTAAAATGTACTATACGGTACGTGTAATGAAAATAATTGTACCTCAACGAATAATTAAATATAATGAAGTTTATGTGGCGCGGCTGAGGAGTATGCTCCCTGTACGCGCCACAAAGAGTTATTAGGCGTACCTGGGCATTGTATGCACTAAATAAATGTACGCAAAACGTACTCCTCCGTACGCTATAGAGAGATTCGAAAATGTAATTACTTTAGAAATGATAGCCTTGCGTATGTGGCGCGGCTGGGGAGTAAGTTGGCATAATATTCCCCATTGATTGTTCTTCTCTTTTGAAGGTCAATGTGGATTATCCCGCGTGCATCCCAAAAAACAGTCGCCATAACTTTATTGGCTGACAAACCCACCTTGGCCTTGCGAGATGACTTCATCATTGGAGTCAAATCTTTTTCCACCAAGTCATTTCTTCAGGTTTGGGAACAAGAAGTAGTCGCTCGGAGCCAAATCTGGAGAATAGGGCGGATGAGGGAGCAATTCATAGCCCAATTCATGGATTTTTGCCATGGCAACTGCACATGTGTGCACCCTTGCATTGTCTTGGTGAAAAAGAACTTTTTTCTTGGCCAAATGAGGTCGGTTTTTTTTCAAATCGTCATTGAATCGGTCCAATAAGTTGGCATAATATTCCCCATTGATTGTTCTTCCCTTTTGAAGGTCAATGTGGATTATCCCGCGTGCATCCCCAAAAACAGTCGCCATAACTTTATTGGCTGACAAACCCACCTTGGCCTTCTTTGGCGCCGATTTACCCTTAGAAACCCACTGTTTTGACTGTTGTTTGGTCTCTGGTGTGTTGTGATGGATCCATGTTTCGTCCACGATTACAAAACTGCGCAAAAACTCCTCCATATTGCGATTAAACGCCAAACCTTCCTGTGAAGTTGTTACACGATTGCGTTTGTGGTCGACTGTGAGCAAACGCGGCACCCATCTTGCGGAAAGCTTTCTCATGCCCAAGTGATCATTCAAAATTGAAACCACTGAGCCATGCGAGATCCCTACGGCTTCCACAATCTCTCGCACTTTCAATCTTCGGTCGGCCAACACCATATCGTGAATTTTTTCGATTGTTTCGAGTGTAGAGACCTCAACTGAGCGTCCAGGACGTTCGGCATTTTCAGTGCTTGTACGGCCACAACGAAATTCAGTAAACCACTTTTTTACCATTGAAATCGATGGTGCAGAGTCCCCATAGTATTTATCAAGCTTAGCCTTGGGCACCGGTGTGGGCGCGTTCCCTTAGGCTGCGGCCAGCCCGCCGGTTGAACGCGTCCCAAAGGGTCATGGCCATTCGGCTGGCCCGGGGATACCGCACGGTCTCCCGCGAGGCGGCGAGCCTCCTGGCCGGATTACCGCCATGGGATCTGGAGGCGAAGGTCCTCGCGCACATATGGGAGTGGCGCGAGGAGATGAAGCGCCGGGGCGTAACTCCGCTGCCGCGAGAAATCGCGGCTCAGCGGACAGAGCTCCGGCAGGATCTCATGGCGGCATGGAGAGTGCGATTGTCGCAACCCAGTGCTGGGCACGCCACAATTGCGGCGATAAGTCCCCTCTTTGAGGAGTGGCTAGAGAGGCGCCACGGCGTCCTCACCTTCCGCCTGACACAGGTCCTCACCGGACACGGTTGCTTCGGGAGGTTCCTGTTTCGTATAAGGCGGGAGGAAACGCCCGGGTGTCACCATTGTGTGGATCGCCCGGAGGACACGGTGGAGCATACGGTGGAGGTCTGCCCCGCTTGGGCGGAGCCCCGCCGTGTCCTCTTGGAGGCGATTGGCGGCGGTGACCTCTCGCGTCCGGCTCTGGTCCAGGCCATGGTACGGAGCGAGAGGGCATGGGAAGCAGTCACCTCCTTCTGCGAAGCAGTAATGCTCGCGAAGGAGGAGGCGGAACGCGTGAGGGAGAGGCAAAGTTTGCGCCCTCACGCCCCTAACCGCCGCCGCCGCTGGAGACGCCCTGGGCGTCGGGAATCCCAGGCGGATTCCCGGCCACCATAGGCGCGGGCTTGCGGACGGCGAGCAATGGGTAGCTCGCCGTCCGATCAGGACCAGGCCCGGGTCGATGGCGCGTCGTGTTCCACGCGCGCCTCAAAGAGATGTCAGCACAATTGGCGGGGTCCGCTAGGACCGATGCCTGCCAGGGTTGCGGGTTAGTCCGAAAGGGATACCGGGACCTTGGCAACAGGCAACTGAAGGAACACGGGTGGGTTTTAGTCAGTAAAAGTCTGACACGCCCTTCCGCTCCACCCAGAGCGGGAGAAGTCATTGGATGATTTCCATCCCTCAAAAAAAAAAAAAAAAAAAAGCCTTGGTCTCGGTAATGGTTTTTTTTCGCAAGAAATAATGCTTAATAAGCACACGAAATTCACTTTTTTCCATTTTCTCCTCAAATTAGTGAGTATTCTGATAAAAATAGCTGTCAAACACAAACTAACTGACGCAGCAAGTTTAAATTTTGACAGGAGTCAACTGACAGATGCCTGTTGACAGGAGCAGTGTTGCTGTTTCAGTAAAGAGGTCAGAAATTCAAAAAGTCACGGAATTATTGACCCGCCCTCGTATACTCCCTGGCCGCGCCACAAAGAGTTATTAGGCGCACCTGGGCATGGTATGCACTAAATAAATGTACGTAATATGTACTACCCAAAAGTGTAACAATATTACGGAAAAACGTAATATCTTAAGAGAAAACAGACAGCAGACTCAGCAGACTTGCTGATCTTTATACTTACTAGATGTGGCCTACAATATTAGAAGTACAGGGTATTATCTCAATGAGATGGTTGCATAGAAGTGCTAGAAATATGCAACACAATACGAATGTAAATGCTTTAGAAGAATAATTGACCTTCAAGAAGATAAGAAGTTGGTAGGTACTTTTTATTAGGTACAGTCAGCAACGAAAGTCGTTATCACTGCTACTTTTACATGACATCTAAAATTACACAAAAGAAAGTGTGCCGCGGTAGCGGCCGGCGAGCGCTTCTTCCAAGGTGGTCGCAGTTGCTTATCTATTTAGTAATTTTTGGAATTTCGAATTTCGTTGTGGCCGTACAAGCACTGAAGATGCTCAGTTGAGGTCTCTACACTCGAAACAATCGAAAAAATTCACGATATGGTGTTGGCCGACCGAAGATTGAAAGTGCGAGAGATTGTGGAAGCCGTAGGGATCTCGCATGGCTCAGTGGTTTCAATTTTGAATGATCACTTGGGCATGAGAAAGCTTTCCGCAAGATGGGTGCCGCGTTTGCTCACAGTCGACCACAAACGCAATCGTGTAACAACTTCACAGGAAGGTTTGGCGTTTAATCGCAATATGGAGGAGTTTTTGCGCAGTTTTGTAATCGTGGACGAAACATGGATCCATCACAACACACCAGAGACCAAACAACAGTCAAAACAGTGGGTTTCTAAGGGTGAATCGGCGCCAAAGAAGGCCAAGGTGGGTTTGTCAGCCAATAAAGTTATGGCGACTGTTTTTTGGGATGCACGCGGGATAATCCACATTAACCTTCAAAAGGGAAGAACAATCAATGGGGAATATTATGCCAACTTATTGGACCGATTCAATGACGATTTGAAAAAAAACCGACCTCATTTGGCCAAGAAAAAAGTTCTTTTTCACCAAGACAATGCAAGGGTGCACACATGTGCAGTTGCCATGGCAAAAATCCATGAATTGGGCTATGAATTGCTCCCTCATCCGCCCTATTCTCCAGATTTGGCTCCGAGCGACTACTTCTTGTTCCCCAACCTGAAGAAATGGCTTGGTGGAAAAAGATTTGACTCCAATGATGAAGTCATCTCGCAAACAAAGGCCTATTTTGAGGACCTCGACAAATCATTGTTTTTGGAAGGGATAAAAAAATTGGAGAAGCGTTGGACAAAGTGTATAGAGCTCACGGGAGACTACGTTGAAAAATAAAATTATTTTTTTATCAAAAAATCTGTGTTTTATTCCAAAAGTCACGGACTTATTGACCCGCCCTCGTACTCCCCAGCCGCGCCACATACGCAAGGCTATCATTTCTAAAGTAATTACATTTTCGAATCTCTCTATAGCGTACGGAGGAGTACGTTTTGCGTACATTTATTTAGTGCATACCATGCCCAGGTACGCCTAATAACTCTTTGTGGCGCGGCCAGGGAGCATACTCCCTGGCCGCGCCACATACGCAAGGCTATAATTTCTAATGTAATTAAATTTCCGAATCTCTCTATAGCGTACGGAGGAGTACGTATTGCGTACATTTATTTAGCGTTTACTATATTCGGGTGCGCCTAGTAGTTTACAAGAACCATGGTGGCGCGGCCAGGGAGTATACTCCTCAGCCGCGCCACATAAACTTCATTATATTTCATTATTCGTTGAGGTACAATTATTTTCATTACACGTACCGTATAGTACATTTAGCGTACAAATTATCTAGAAACATGTCTTTTTAATTTTCCACTGTGGCGTGGCCAGGGAGTATCACACCACAATTAGGAGGATTAAGGAAAGAAGCTGGCATAAACTAGATAAGATAGGCCAGGAATTGCGGTGTCACTCGAGAAACTTTAGTTCATTACTTATGCTCTTACACCTACCAATTAATTTGGGTTAGTCGGCGACATAATAGAATCTACCTATGTCTTATTCTAAGCCTCAACGCAACACCACTCATTATTTATTTGAACTCAGAATTAAAATGTCTAGATTTCTACAGATAAGTAGGTACTTATTTAAAAAAAAACCTTAATACTCACTTACAAAAAAAAAAAACTAAAATAAGTAAGTAGGTACTTACAGAATAAAGACAACGACTTGCGAATTTAAAATTGTATTTATTTAAGTGTTTTCTTGGAACTTGGACGGGAATATAAATCATCATCAAGATACACAAAGTGGAGTTTTATTTTATAAGCCAACTCAAAACTACCCAAGCAAAGTTAATACAATTTAAGGACCAACGCACAAAATTCCTCATCCAAATGAAAAAAGAATTTTCGAATCGGTCCACGATTGCCGAAAATATCGATGAACATACTTACATAAAAAATAGTTCCGCAAAAAGTACAACAAGAAAATGCTAGTTTTTATAAAAAATAACATTAGGTAGGTACTTAATACTCTTTTTATAAGTCTGTAACTCTTTATTTACCCTCTCTGAAATCAGAAATAAAGTATTTACAAATTTTTAAACATCGGGATGATGACTGAACTCTTTCAGTCGTAACCCCGATGTTTAGCTTCCTCTGTAGGTATTCGTAGCGTTCCCATCGTCTTTCACACAATCCGTCTTCTATTTTGGTCTGCCTCTTTTTATTTTTCCGTTTTTGACATTTTTTAGATAACACATGCTTTTCTTCCTCGGGTTGTGTCATTCTGGGCTGACTTTTGATCGATTGAATAGAAGATAATATGTTTTCAACAAAGGGTATTTTTTTACTCTTGCATCTACCTACGTCTATGCAATTAGACATCGATAGCTATATTAGGTAAGTAGCTACTATGAAAGTCGTAAAGACTGTGTATAATGTGTTGGTAATTGTGGTCATTTTTACTCCATTAGTCCATTAATTCACTGAAACTACATACAAGAAGATAACTAGGTAACAATACAATGTGTATGAAAGTACCCATGTGTGGTTTTCCCCAAACCTAGATCAGGGACGGAAAATTCCTTATGTATGACGAGCATACAATGACAAATGCGGTAGTAAATTCTGCAGAGAAGTTTTCCATCTAGGATGCCCGTTAAGCTGCAGACTATACGGGTGATTATTATTTGTTGACGTCAATGGAGCAATGGAATTGGACTACAGTTCATAAACACACAATTTATTGACGGTAGTACCAATGATGCTAATCTCCTGTAAGTAGACTTACCTACAATACCTACACTTGGTACCAACTTTAGGTACATGTTTGTTACAAATAACATGTTGTTTTGACAATAATTCAACAATTGTGTAGATTTTTCAATTAACAATGAATGACTCGGGGTTTTTCGAAAGGTAAGGAAAGGGGAGTAAGGGGAGGGGGACGATTAGGTTGCTGTCAGGTTAGTGCAGTAAAAATCCAGCGTGTCAAAGTTTTTGTCTTGTACTTACTAAATTAAGCCACTTCGACTTACAATTACGAGTTGTTTTTTATGTAATTCCTGAAATACCGACCCTGTAAAATTTTCTGAATGAAATTGATTCTCAGAGCAGATCTCTGAAAATCTCTTTAATACAGTCAGTCTTTACAAGTTTCTATTGTTACATATTTTTGACAGCTGATTGAAGTTTTATGTGCTTGAGTCCTTCTGGATGCAGGACCGAATGCGTACCCCATAAGTAGATATCTACTCACTGCTACAAATGATCGATCTGCTAAGCGTTACAATAATGGCAATGGCCGCTACGGCTACGTGAATTGGTCCGAGAACTTCCAAATTATAATTAGGTGGAATATTTTTTTCCTGTTAATCTTTAGAATTAAGTAGGTACCTACCTACCTACCTTTTAATCTGCACGAAAACCTTAGGTCCTACCTACCTACTTAAAAATAATTTGACAATCTAAAATTCTGAAGCAGAGCTTGACCTAAGACGGTTCTCGATTATTTTGACCTTAGTTTTTACCACTTGTTTACCTGTTTTTGTTTATTGTCCCTAGTTTACATGAGAAAAAATACCTAGAAGTAGGTAGGTAAGAATCCGCCTTCAGAAACTCTCTACTACGTGATCGATGATGAAGACATGTAGGTATCTACAATAAAATATGTAGGTGTTGTATCTATGCGGAATATTTGTCAACTCCGCGTTTTACGAATGTCGCCAATGCGTCGGATGCCTACCAAACCACCCATTCGAAATGCATTTAGCAAGTTCAACGAACTCTTAGTCATAATGATGTGTAGAAACCTATGACGACAAGTAGGTAAATAAGCAGACACTAGAAATGCTGAGCACAGAGCTGGCATTATTCTTGATTAGGTAAGCAATTTATCCGGTACTTACGCACTCAAGTACAATACGGAAACATCTTTACCTACTAAGATCGGTAATTGCTGATTCGCATAATTAGTCGTACTTTGATCTTTAGTAAGTTTGTCGCAGGTCACATCTCGGCGGTTGCGTGGCAGCAGATTTGAATGTGCATGATCGGTGAATGCACGCACGCGCGCACGCCGGGCGCGAGGCCGGCCGATCACCTCCTTATGTAACCTGCCATAAAGTGCAGCACGCTCCAAACAAACCATGTAAAACACGACCAAGAACGGTCTTTGATCTTGACGCGAATGCACTAAGCCAATAGCCGATTATATTTGTTTGTAATAAGATGTTTATAAATAATTGCATTCAATGGCAGCTCATTAACACTCCCGGTGTGGGTATCTAATTACGATAGGATGTAAACATCGCCTCGGTTCTTATTACTTATAATTTATTTTTGTCCTAACAGATAACAACGTAAATAAACACAAATAAAACTGGAAGTTCATACTTATATAGAAAGATTTTATTTAAAAATATACTTACAATGCGTAACTTTAACATGGCACTCTGTCGAACAGTTTATAATAAGTTTATTAATTTAATATGAGCAAGTTATTAATTTATGTGGACGAATTACTTAAGCTGCTGCAAATGCGATATCGATAAAAAAGACAAAATATATTGATAAAAAAAAATAAGTGGGTAAGTAGGTACAGATAGGTACTTATGCTGAAATCAAAATAAGAAAAAAAAAGGCGCGTACCTATTGATAACATACAAAGTACAAACTAAGTAGGTACAACTTTTATTTTTGTCTTGATTTTCTCACACTGACATTGTTTTACTTACCTACAGTCCGACTAGTAGGTATAATTTACATAAATAAAGGCCACATGGCCATAGTTAGAGATCATCGCCTCTGAAATTAACATATTAGACATTACTTCAACAGTAGGTACAGTTCTAGAAGTTGTATTGTCTTATAGACTTCTATTATTACATGCTAACGTGACGCACACCGCTGAATAACTGCGATCAGTTCCAATAAAAATAAATCAATATGCGCCTTAAGATATAAGCCTAGCAACACACTGAAGAGAAACGCTGCCAATGAAACGACATAAACTGAAAAATCTTGCACTATTAATAATACGCCAGTGATCGTCGAAATAACATTTGATGTAGCCTATTTATTAATACTTTTACAATTACAATGTCGTGGACCAGGGCTTGAAATACCGTTAAAAATATGGTATCGTTACAGCCTTCTGATGCGGGTATCGTTAACTAATAAATAACGTTATATTATTTACCGTTATATCTGGCACATTTTACCGTTAAACATACGTAACGTTAAAATCTAAGGTAACGATAATTTTATCGTTATAATTAGTTTTGTTACCGTCGCTCTCGTCCAATTGCAAAAGAATGTCAGATTGCATCGACGCTAAGACTGCCGTACGACTATTTGCGCGTTTAATAGATATTATCTTATCATTGCTATTCTGTGTTGTGCTTGTACTTGAGAATATACTTGGTTGGTTGGTCCACCGTGTTCTGTAAGCGCGTACGACTGCCGTGAGCGGTGAGAGATATGAAGACGACAAACGAAATGGCAACAGCGCCGACAGGGTGTGAGAGTGAGAGGGGCGCGCGCGCACGCCGGCCGCGGCCGCCTTTGAGGCGGGCTGGCAACGTCGCTAAAAATAACAAAATAATACCGATAATTTTTTACCGCTATTTTTACAATAACGTTAAAAATACCGGTAATTTTTACCAAAAATGTTAACGTTATTATTATGTTATGCTACTAAGTAACGCTACCAAATTGTACCGATATCGAAGTATCTCTACGGAAATACCGTTACTTAACGTTACTTTTAATGTGAATTGGTATCGTTTTCAAGCCCTGTCGTGGACACCGGACCGCGTTTCGAGATAATGTGAAATAAGCTTTACAATAACACTAAAGTCCAAGATAATAAATTCACTTTTATTCACTGTAACACGTTATACTTAATATGTACCTACCTAATAAAACCAGTTCAGTGGCTACACAAGTAATTACAAAATAAACCCCGTATTTTTGTTGTTGTTTTAAATCACAGAAAACAGTCCCCGAAGTTGAATAGGTACTTAGTTTAAAAACTCTATTGGGTGCTCGATATTGGTGATGCTATTTTTTTATAAATGTGTTCATTACTGCCATATATTTTATAATGTTTGAAAGATACTGTGAGGCGTTTTTGTTACATCCCAAAAGCCCAAAAGTAATATCCTTCTAAGAATTATTATTGTATTTTAACAACTAGCCTTCGCACGCAGAAGTTGAAAATTGACATCATTTCGCAAAAACTATCCGAACATGAACTCTGCATTAGAAAAAATAACCTCATACCCTACGCGGTACGCCTACTGTAGGTACATAGAGGTCAAAATGAACCTCCGGTCATCAACCGATCGAGACAATACATTTAGATTTAAATACAGGATTATACATACGTAAGTACTTTAATATTTAAAATCCGTTCAGTGGCTCGTCTCGAGGATACCTCGCAAGAGGGTGCACTAGATAGACTAGAGTATATGCTCACATTAGGTCTCTACATTTTGTGTGTTTTGCTCCGTAAGCCCATCACAGACGTAGCTATAATAATTTTAAATTAATAAACTTTCAATCGTTTTTGAGGGGATATGAGGGGAGGCGCACCTACCTACTAAGAAATAATATTACGCTTGTCAATATGTCCAGATTCCTGGTCACATATCAAATAATCATAAAACAGAGCTTATACCCAGATAGCTGCTTTTAGATTAAATTTATCTAACCTTCGAGTGACATCCTGTTTTTGGCGTTCAGATTTGAACGATTGTGTGGTTCAAGGCTAAATTGAATACTTACTTACTTACACTTTTTCATTAACAGTATTGACTCAGTTGTAGCTTTATTAAATAATCCTATATTAGTAACCAAATGAGGTTGACAGAAATGAAGCCAGTAACACGCGGGTGTCCGTCCTGGCGATCAGTTGTCCACTGATTGAGAGAGGCGTAACTTACTTATAAATAAAATATTGGCGACTTGACTACGCGTCGCCAGGGGGCCAAATCTACTTATTTAAAAACGTGTAAGTGGTCTCGAAATGATGAGTTTTTGACAGATTTTGTACGGCATATCTGTCAAAAACTGATCATTGTGAGACCACTGACACGTTTGTAAATTAGTAGACTTGCACGCCAGGTCGCCAGAGTATCCAGTCTCCAGGGGCCGGTTGGTCGTGGCTACGCTTTCCAAGCCAAGTGAGCAAACTGTCATACATTTCAATGCGAATTGTTTGGATACGTAGCCGGCGACGTCGCCATGGCGTCCCAGTGCGTCAGCGCTATAAGTCCACCCACTCTGACACTAAGGGGTGCTCCACAAATGTTCGGGTCGGCACATTCGATTCGGCAGTATTTGTTGAACAACAACGCCCAACCGAAGTAATTACTTCACGAATTCGGTTTTCATTCGAGTCGTAGGTAATGATCAGGAAAATTCGTTCAGCATCTACACAATTTAATACACTCGTTGCCGAACATGTGTAGCACCCCTAATTTTTATTTCATTCTCGCGTTTCTCTGGCATAGGTAACCAAAGTTTTGTGCTATTAATTGGGAGTTGCGACTCCATCATTTTCACGAAATACTAAAAAAAAAGACACGAATGGAGTAAAAAAAGCTTAGGTAATAAAATAATATTCAGGTGATGTGAGTCAATAGATGGTAATAACTGGCTAAGAAGATTAGCTATATCTAACCTTGGAGTGATCCCTGTGTTTTACGTACATTCAGATTTTGGACCAATGCATTCGGTTCAAGGATGAATAAAAGTCCTACCATATCGTAATAATCCTCATAACGTGCTTGTCATTATGACATAAATGGAGTAGGTATATTCACTTAACGTAAGTGCGTTTGCCCACTTATCCGTATCCGGTTCGTATTCGATTCGTGTTCGTTTCTGATCCGGTTTGGCCATCCTAGTGATACGGATAAGTGGGCAAACGCCCTTACTTGAGAAAACTGTGAGAATTTTATTTTCATAAAAATCGAATGTTCTAGTTGCTAACAGTTCTGCTTCATTTCCTAACTGAAATGCTTTTTTATCATTTGAGGTAAAGATAAATATAATTAGATAATAAATGTATTGAAAATGTTACTATCTAAGATTACAGTAATAAATTATTTGTAAAATCATGAAAATCCTATGGCTATACTTATTCAGTGTTTGCGAATAGTTAGTTCTTTGAAGATTATGTATTTTGAACTACGATATCTAATGTTGATTGGTAGAAAATGCCTCAGGCATTAAGTCTGCCTTTGTACAGCACTTTTTTTACTTGTGCATTAAGTTTTATAAATAAAAAAATAATTATCATAAGCAAATGATTCTTATTTTATTTTAATAAAAATATCAATGTGCGAGTTCGCATCATGCAATCACATTCTCTATCCACAAGGACATAACGTGAACACGGACTTTTGATAACAATTGGCAGTGACTTAAGAACATAGCTTTTAATTTTGTTTTATTGCCTACCAATTAAATATGCTAGAACTCGATTACACTCGTAACTTTTTCGAAAACCTTACTTTGGCACACACAAAATTTGTATGTACAGTCACGGACTTTAATTGATCAGCCACCTGGCACTGTTCGTATTTTAGCCGTGTAATGCAAATCGGGTTTATTCGGTTCCCGACACGCAGTCATATGTCTTCGTATTAGAAGAAGAAAATTATATTTCATATCTTTACCGGTTGGCTAACCTGAGAGCCAGAACTACAAACTTGACAGCAGAGTGACTGCCCAAAGTCAACCAATTGCAGGTCTAGCAACAGTAACCTAGCAACGATAAACAATCGTTGCTAGTTTACTGTTGCGATAGTAACGTTAGCCTACGGAGAAATATTAAAGTCATTTCGACAAGTTCGAAAGTAACGTCTCTGACATCGATATTTCAACTGTCACTGTCTTCAGTTAGTTTTCAAAATAATTATCGAGTTAATGAGCTATGATTCAAAGGAGGTCGGTATCAAATAGATTGGATAAACTTAATGCAACATTGTATTTATTTTTATCATTGAGAACTTATTAGTCAACCTCTATGGATAAGACTATTTCCGATTAAAAGTAATTTATTTGGCATCTTGTTTACGAGCGTGCGATTTGAGTTCGTGTTTAATCGTGTAATCTCGTGAATGTATGAAACTGCAAAATTGAAAAGTTTGAAGGTGGCTCGTCAATTAAAGTCCGTGACTGTACTTACATTTCATACAATAAACACCAAAAATACAAGGACGAACAGACAGTTAAAAACGATAAAACTATGATATTTAATTATCTACATGGGATGTTTCAGAATGAGTAAACGACAACTGAAAAGAAATGTATCCTATTGCAATAAAGTTTAATTTTCTTTGTTGGTCTGACCATCTTGAACGGCTGTTCGTCCCTATATTTTTGGCGCTAACTGTCCCTTATTCGAGCCTCTTGCCGTCAGTCTTGGGGTTCATTTCTTATTTATTCTCTGAATTTAATGTTTCTTTCTAGGTCTAATTACCTAATTTTAGTCGTCTCAATTCCTTATTTCGTTTTCGTTGTCTTATACTAGGTCAAACTTAATTAGCTAGCGTAACTCCACAGACGAGATGGGTATCGATATCCAAGAAACAGCAAGAAAAAGGTTTGATATTCTTTTTTCGGATCAACAACCGCTGTCAGTGTTATATCGATACCTATCATTTCTGCGGAGTTTGCGGTCTAGCAAATTTATTTTTTGCCCTGTATTTGATTCTGGAGATTCATTATCTTTGATCTGAAGTTTTTTTATTTCTTAACACTTAGTTAAAAAGGGTATGGAAAATGCAACCTATTGCAACAACTACTTAGCTAAGCCAAATACAGTATGTTAACTAACAAAGGGCGTTCCCGTTAACCTGCAATAGTATAGCGTCTATACATGCTAAAAAATATATTACCATTTAAAAAAAAAAAGTTTTTTTTTGTTTTTGTATTGTAAAATATTCTCAAATAATATTAAATTGTTACGGAAAATAAACTCTCTGTACACGCCTACTTGTTACACTTGTTTTTCTACGTTGAAATACAAGTGTGCGTGTACAGAGTGTTTCTTTTACGTTTAAATTTAATCGTTTTGTGAAAATTTTTTTTTTTTTTTTTTGTATGGTATAATTTTTTTTAGCATGTATACACGCTATACTATTGCAGGTTAACGGGAACGCCCTTCGTTAGTTAACATACTGTGTAATGAATATATTGAAATAGTTTTAAAAGTCATTAAAAAGAAAATAGATTACCATTCGAATGTATGACAGTATCTTGTAATTCTTACTAGCTAACGTAAAAAGGCATATTACTGAGCTCCTTCGTGGCCAGCCTAGCAGCCCTATTCAGTGCCACATTACAATGAGTATGTAAAGCCTCTATAGAATCAGTCTCTTTTTTACTCCACCTCGACTCCATGGCTACAGAAAACGCAGTACAGGAGAATGTACAAAGCAAACTTATCAATATACAAACTCTCATTCTTAATGCATCGCTCGGTTGTTCTACAAGACTTAGGAAGTTAAAACTTGCTTCATCAAATAGTATTTTCTCCACCACATCAGCATGTTCCGGTAAATCTTGCAGCACAGTGATCAGGAGCCCCACAATGTTCAGTACTATTCGTGGTGACTTCGAATCTGTAAATAAAAATGTTTTTCAAACAACAGGAAGTCGAAATTAATTGGAGATCCGACATTGGCTTGACATAATTCGGTTTAAATAATCTTAGCGTTATGTCAAGATGTCTTGTGGCGATTTTGAAATGTCACTTAGCATGAGATATGAGTATCATCCGTCATGGCGTCTAGTCAAATATAATTTGTCTGTAAAGGTGCCCCCTCACCAGGATTGTAATGTAACAGTCCAGATTTGAGCATTACAGTGAGCAACCAGTGGCGGTACTGCCTTACAAGCTGAAAAGCCCGGCTTGCCTTCAAAACTGAGCAAATCAATTTAAAAAAAAAAACTACTCCTATAAACTTCCAAGTCAATCCTTCATGTCGCAAGAATTGATAAGAATAATAACATAAAAACTTCGCGCTGCACCAGCCGCGCGCTATAAGTACAAACAATGCACCGTTGCCAAACTGCCACAGTTGCGATCTCGCTCTAACACTATAGCGTTAGGCAAGATCGTATCCATGAATGAAGATGTCAATTCTGTAGTACATTGCATCTTTCTCCCTCACACACGCTTGCGGCAACGGTGCAGAAGTCAGCTTCTAGACCTCTCATTTTTTACATAGAAAATGCGTACCTACGTTGTACCTACGTATTAGAATGTACTTATTTTGCAAAATTTTCTAATATTTAAGCCCGGCTTTTGAGTTTTTATGAATGGAACGAATCGTGTGTTTGAAGTTCGCGCAAATGCACTAGCCGCGATGTTGACCCGCGTAAAGTGAGTTGCAAGTCCGCGAAGCGACTCAATTTGTTATTGTTTTGAAATAATATTTTGAGATCAGTATTTTATTTTTCAATTGAGGTAATGAATAACCTAGTTTTATTATTTAAAATGATGTGATAGTTATTGCGGCTATGTCATTCCTTATGCTTAGTAGTGTTTTTATCATCAAATGTGAATTTGGAAACTGTGTTCGAAAAGTTATGTAAATACATTGAGTTTTCTGACAGTAAGTAACTCTTTGCTTCACCGTAATCAACCCCAAATTACTATAACTCGGAAATATAAACAATTAGGTAGGTATTTTTGTCAGTCGAAGAATATATTGAAATTGGCATTCGATTGTTTAGTATTTATAAAGATAAGAGTATGACCATACTTAGGTAGCCTTAGCTGGTGCCATGAAAGACATCAAAATTTGTATAGTGTTGTTTGTATGGCAATTGTAGTTTTGGTAAACTACTAAAAAACAAACCACTTACATCTCATCAAGATCACAAAACACAATAATTTTCGTATCGAAGATATTCTTTGAAATAAAGGCGTTTTGAAATAAAGATTAGAGTTGGCTGTTGTCATTATGATTAATTATAAAATGTTATATACCCAATGTTATATCTTATTTAACATTTTCAATCGACTTAAAACTTTAATTTCATAAAACTAAATATGCGTACGGTAATAGAAGAACAAATCGATAATTTGGGGCCATCTAGCGGCTTTTGATAGAATAATTTTTATGTGACGAGAAGTTATTATGGTGAAAAGGTCCTGCGAAGCGGTGTGGTTACGCGCATTCGTTAATAGATGGCGCTTACGACAATTCCGTACTGATGCCTGAAATATGTAGAACTCTTCTTCATCCGTAAATCGCTCACTTGTCTGTTTTTTTAAATCGTTAAAAATCTGTCGGCTTGCCCTGATTTTGACCCCTAGGCACGCCACTGTGAGCAACCTGTAATGATACAATTTGTAACCACCGGCACCATTCGGCTGTAATGTAAGAGGAGTGAGTGCGAGCAACCGTGATACAATTTGTAACGTGAATGCGAATCTTTAATTGTTACATTACAGGCGAATGTTCGTCAGTCAGTCGGGTATTGTAAAGTAATGCTTAAAATCGAATCTTGAATTGTTACATTACAGGCGAATGCTCCAGTGAGGGAGTGTCTTAACATGACCTTTTTACATCGAGACAGCTATGACGTAATGTTTTAGGAAATATAATAAGATGGTCTTATTCGAAAAAGTTGAGATTCAAATGTTCAATTCATGTTTGTTTCATGTATTTCTATGTAGTTCTTGGATGAGACATTGACTAGACAAGATCTTTCGGTCTATTCTTTAATAATCTCACCGTGAGAACTTAGGTGAAGTGAGCTGTCAATAGTGTCAATCCCTCCTCCCCATCTGGTTCACTAAAGTTTTGAGGAAGGGATCGGCTGTTGTCTTGTGTCAAAAATAAAATAAAATAACATAGTCTTACAATGCATCAAGAGCCTGGTGAAGACTGGATGCGCGTTATATGCGCTGAGCGCGGTAGCAAACTGTCGCACGCCGCGACACGAGCGCACGCACAGCCACGCGCACACCTCCAGCATGCGAGCAACGCCCTGTAGTCTGTGAAAGAGTATATAAAAATTAATCACGTGCTTCTTCCTACCTTAAAAACTTATAAAATTAAATGGGTAAGTAATCCTAATTAATATTATAAATGTTTGTTACGCGTTAACGCTAAAAAGGCTGAACGGATTTAGATGAAATTTAGCACAAGGATAGACCATGACCTGGAGAAGGACATAGGATATGACTTTTTATACCGATATTCCCACGGGATCGACACTTATGCGGGTGAAACCGCGGGGCGCAGCTAATAAATATATATTATTATCTATGCGTAGGTATGAAGGTATGGATACCTATGTTACTGCAGCAGATGCAGGCACACAAGATATTTCATTTTTGTATTTAAAGTTTGCAAAGTCATTGGGTTATTATAGGTTTATCTAGAGGGTCAGTTAACCTCCCACCATGTTACTAAACCAACCCTGCTGGCTAGCTTGTCTTTTAACTGGCGACACGATGGAAAAAAAACTGTAAAATATCAGGACGGTTAATAGACGCAAAATCGCGGTGATTGCAAGTTCAGAGGGAACTATACGTTTGTTGCTATATGTACCTGTCATGGGCTCCATCGTCATTGTCTTTGCTGTCTTTCATGAGCGTATTAATGGCCGCAACGAAGTTGTACACCACTTTAGCTTCGAGATACACCTGGAAATATTGTATGTATTAAGTTACCTCTCAATACAGTTCCCACAAAGAGGATACCAAGAAGAAGTTTGTGACCATCGAAGCATATATGTTAACACAGAAAATCTGCGCAGACATGTTCATCTGCCATCTATCGATTAAAACGAACGTGATTATGATGAGAAGAGAGATATTTCATAAACGCTCGTGTACTGTAGTAAACGTAAACTCACATCTTGTATATTAAGCAGAGTATGCCTCGGTAGTGTATGCGCAAGCGCCGGTAACGTCAGCAGCGCGGCCACAGCGCCGCACACTCGCCCGCCGCCGCTGGCTCGCGCTGCACTGCCCACTACGCCTATCACCATGCTAACCTGTAATAATAAATTGAAATTAATTATTAACTTTAATAAAAATGTTAACGGGAAATTCATAAATGTGTTTATTTGAGCAGAACTAAAACGATTAAGCCTATCCTAAACTAAGACATTCTCGATTCAAAATAAAGCTCGTATTAATAAACCACTTTCTGTAATGTTGTGTTATAATTATAATTATTTATATTATAACACGAATATGTAAGGCGTTTGCTAGTTCGTTAAATTGAGCCTCAATGAGTAGTGTCACTACCAATCTTGAACAATGAAGCCATAAAAGAACCTACAAATTATGCTTACATTATTTCTATTACTATTATTACTTATGTGATAAAATTGGCCTTGTGTAACATTACCACATACCATATTCAGTTGAGTTAGAGATTCCACATCGCCATCCATAACTTCACTAATGTTGGAGTTTAGGAATGCTTCCCATTCCTCCAATTCTATGGAAGATGGCTCTTTAACTGGAAACCAGAATAGTTATTATTATTAATAGAACATTTTAAAAATCATGAGTTAAAAGAGAAACAAATATTACCATCACTTTTGTCTTCAGTCTTAAGCATCCTATCATTATCAGCGATATCTTTATCATCAGAAGTCTCCTCAATAACTTCGGATTTCTCCACGTCCTGATCTTTTTCCTCTTTAGAACATTTTTCCTTGTCATCTACAAAGCTCGAAACTTCTATTGTGGGCTCGCTTGTCCTCCTCTGAGTTTCATTTTTGTTTTTATCCCAACTTCTACTAAAATGGAATGATCTTTTGATACTTCTCGTTAATTTGTTTCCTCCACTACCAAACCTGAGTTTATCACGAGAAAATTGTAAAATTTTCTGCTTATATGAAGGCGGAACACTCTTACTAAGTCCAGAACTAACATCACTGCTACATTTAGTAGAACTTTTCGGATGCTCCAAGCTCTGTGATGCAGTATCTATAGATTTCGCTTTCTGTTTTGTCTCCAGTAATTCTTTCTGACCATCACTGGCACTTAGAGGCTTTTGTGGTTTCTTTTCTTCAACATGTTTCTCTGTGTTAGGTTTTTCTTCATCTATCTTATCCATTTTTTTAAGATCCGCCTGTTTTTTGTTAGCTGCCATTAGTTGGGCCATGTTGTTCTCTAGGTTGCATACAACGAGGTTTGAGTTATTCAGGACATTGTATTCGTGTCTGAGTAGTTTCGCGTTGGCTGCAGTGATGGGATGTGATTGGTCTTCATCGTCAGTTTTCAGGCTGTCTCGTACACTAAATGCGCTGGTTGCTCTGACGCTGTCGTCATCAGACATTGGGACACATTCCATTGCTTGCATCACTTTTGCATTCCGTAAATCATGCTCTTTCGGTTCTGGTTTTGGTTCAGGAATTGTTCTGAAAAAATGAATACTATGGTATACATTTGAAAGACCTTTTAATGTGTTCAATTGTTCATTAACTTTGTTTCTGTAATTGGTAGATCTACGAATTTGCCATCCTAAAATCCTAAAGCAAACAATGTTATATATTTTTTATAGCAACAGGACAGGTACATCAATTTGGTTACCTTGTATTACTGCTAACCTTTTCCCTCTGAAGCTGCTTAGCCTCTTGCTGACTGTGGGTTAGTGGCTTTGTGAATGGTGATTCACTCTGAACATCTTCTGGCAGTATAGTCACATGACCAGAAACAAATGCATGCTCCAGAATTTCTGGCCAAGTCATCCTTTTCATAGGATCTTTGTGGAGCAGGCCCTGAAATGTTGAATAAATTGAAGCTTAAAAACTCATCAGGTCTGAGTATAGAATAAAAATAGAGATTTGACACTTTTGTATAAAAAATTATGTCAGACCGCCATCGGGTTATGGCGATGGGCCATCGCCATATTTATTCATCAGATAACAGTTATCTGATGATTGAAATATTGGCCCTCAATGTTATTTTTTACTCAAGGAATATGAGATTGGCAAAAGGAATCATGAGTGGTCAATAGTATGACAGAACCTTTGTAGTGATTTCATTCGTTTTATTGAATAGTTTTTTTTTTCACAACAAATACACACCTGCAAGAAGGATCTAGCTTCAGTGCTAATAAAGCTAGGCCACTGCACTGGCTTGTGTCTGATCATCCGCACCAGTTGCCATATTGACATGGTACAGAAAGGTGGCTGGCCTGCTATCAACTCATACACTATGCATCCAAGAGACCATAGATCAGCCTGAAATTAAGAAAGGCAAATTCAGTAAGATCTTTTTTTTGTATTATGCATAGAATTGATATTTTGTTTAGTTACTTAGCACATGCATATTTATACTGAGTAATAAAGATTCATAACCATATAATATATTACATTTATTACTCAAAACCTGGAACTATTTGAGTACCAAAGTGTTTATGTATTTTATTGTTTAGTGATGTCTTTCAGAGAAAAACAAACTTAAAAATAATGTTTATGCAAAATTATAAACTTATTAGGAGTCCAACTTCAAAGAGTGTATTTTAAAACTGACCTGGTGATCATAAGGCTTCTCCTCAATCAATTCTGGTGCCATGTATAATGGAGTACCTTTTATAGAAGTCAGAATGTGGGTTGCATTTGTCATGATTCTTGCAAGACCAAAATCACATAGCTTGGCACGTCCAGTACTGTCCAGTAATACATTTTGTGGCTTTAAATCTCTGAAATAAGTAAATAGTTGTTAATGTTAGTATTTGTTCTCAAGCATTAATCTGAATAGACTGCTCAACAATGTTTTGCGAGAACTCAAAATGTAGTTCACTATTTTTGACCTACAAGGATCTGACATGACTGGAACATCACACAAATTAACATAAATATAATGTACATATCAACAGAAAATGAAATACGTAAAGCTCAGATACTATAGAACAAACCTGTGAAGCACCCTATGGGAATGCAAGTAGTACAATGCTGAAACCAAATCCCAAGTGATTTTCTTAACCTGATCTTCATTCAAACATCCTTCTTTAGCAAGGATGCTATGTAACTCCTTCTCTGCATACTCCGTGACTACAACTAACTCAGAATCGGTATCAAAGCTGTCTATCATCCGGATAATATTTGGATGTTTTAGCTGCCTCTGTATATCACATTCTTGTCTCAAGTTTTTCAAGTCTTTGATTGAGCGCCCTTTCTGTAAATGAGGTTAATAAAAATTAGGTACTTAGGCATGTTCTCATTGATATCCTGCAACAATACCAAAAGTGTACTGCGATTTCACCATAAAAACAGCACACGTTATAATCCTTTCTTGTCGCTTGTTTATCGTGAGTGACGTGACATACTATGGTTTTACAGGGAGTAGAGTAACTCCGGCCCAACAAACATTAAAAATCTATCAGGACACTGATCACTAAAGTGCAAAACAGACAATATGAACATATAACAAACCTTTCTTATAACTTTTAAAGCTACAACAGCATCAGTTTCTTTATGTTTAGCTTTAAACACACGACCAAACGATCCTTCGCCAATAAAAGATATAACTACGTAACTTTCCATTTTAGATCAATATAGCTCCTAATTATTGAGCATTGTATAATTATTGAAAGTACGGCACAAGCCACACAATGAGCTTTTTTATGTTCCTAAGTTTAATAAAAATAAACAAATCGAACTTATCAACCATTGACTGTCAAGTGTCAAACTCCAAGTGTTCTTTCTGTCATTTTTGACATTGACTTTTTTGACAGGTTGAAATAGATGCGTTTCCGTGAAAAATAATAACATTTTGTAGAGTAAAAATTTTTGTAATGGCAAAAACAAGCGTGAGTGAGCGTTAGCGAGCGTGCTCCGAAGAAAGAGTCTACAAAAAAAAGGAAATAAAACAAGAAATCAAACCCCCTTCGATTTTTCCAGGCAACGGCAACGTAACATAACGCCATCACACAGGTATCTTTCTAAAGGGTTAGTTAGGCTGAGGTGTAGCAATACCAGTACTCAGTATTACCAGTACTCTCACTTTACCAGTCATATTTTACCAGCTAACATAATAACATTGCAATAGCATTCATTTAATTGTGCCACGTAATGCTAGGTCCACACAGATTTTGACAGCAGATTAGTCGCTTGCTATTTCAATATATTTGAGTGAACGTGAGTTTTTGAAATTACCACAGAATCGCTGCTTTGTGTATCTGGCATAACGCACTTGAAAATAATGAATATGTTTTAAAAAAATTGAAAAATGCAAGCATAAGAACAAGGAAGTAAACGCCGTTTTATTAAAAAAAAAGAAAAAAAACGTAATGGCTTTGCTATTTTTTTTTGTCGGAAAACTGCCTCTTTTTACCCGACTGCCCCAGAAGGAGGGTAATGTTTTTAGAGAGTATGTGTATGTATGTATGTATGTCTATTTCTTTGGCACGCTCTGTAGCCTAAACGGCTTGATGAATTTTAACGTATGAGGTGTCGTTAGGTTCGTCTTAATTGTGGGAGTGACATAGGCTATATTTTTTTTTATATATTTCATCTGCAAACAAAAATAAAGGGAGGGGAAGGTTTTTTTTTTTAAATAAATTCCAATATGGGTATCAAATAAAAGCTAGTAATGAGTTAATTCCAAATATATAGATAAATAAATTAATAAAATTAAAAATTATAATAAGATTAAAATGCTTGTTTTTCTTTTTTAATTTATGCGTTTTTGCAGGCGGGTTTTATGTTTTTTAAATAATTTGTTTTATCTGCTAATTGTAAATAATTTGCAAAGGTAGTTACCTACCTAAAAGGCTGCATAGTGTAGGTAGTACCGAAAATTTTAGGAAAAAAAAGAAGATGCCGCGAATTACGACAAAAATAAAATGTAGGGTAAGTACTACCTTATGTAGAATTAGATAGGTATCCTGAAAATAAACACGATGAAATACCTAGATAGTTAGTTATTTACGCTACAAGTGCGGAAATCATCTTACGCACGTGTATCATACTTACAATGTTTTACTAGGTACATAGGCATTGTGCGAGGAAATAAAAAAATATCACAGATCGATTCCGAACTAGACAAGAAATTAGTAAAATGGCAAGCTTAACTACCTAGTTTCACACATTTTGGCTAGGTAGTAAAATTTTGTCTGTCTACGCAAGGGAAGCTGCGGGAAAAGCAAGCAAATGCTATGTAAATAATAAAGGTACAATATATTATTAGCCACCTACTACCTATGTAGCTGTTTATTATTTACATGACCCATATAGGACATACGAGTAGGAATGCAGGCAAAGCTAGTTATAACTAGGTATCTCTATCTTCTCAGAATTTTACTTTTCACCTTGAGCTTTTAATGATAGGTAGATACCTACCTACCTCATTTTACTGACGATATTATCTAGTAGCGACGGCATTCTGGTTTCACTAGTTTAAAAGATCGGTCCATCTGATAATAATTTACGTCTGAATATTTTCATGAATATAGACGAAACGAGTCTGGAAATAGAACAATTTTAATAATTTAGAACGGCCATAAAATAGGCGAGTCGGCTCGCTAAACATTCGACAGCCAGCAACGGTACCCGATACGAGTTGAATTTGTCGATGCTTTGTTGTCTATACGCTATTTATACTCGGATTATCCGGCAACCAACTGTACGAGATAAAACTCCGTATCGCGTACACACAATAAAACACCAAGTGGGCTAAAGTTCGGACGGGAGCATTATTTCACGTTGAAACATATCATTCCACAATCCACAGCCGTGCACAATTCTGTAAACAAATGAGACACCGCGCGTGGGCCGATGTGTACATTAGGGATTTTTAGTAACTCACGGTTTTGTCTAACTAATCAATCTTTATTATTCATTTCGTAAGATTGAAAACTAAAACACAATCTTTTTGTTAGAAATCTAAATAATTGGCCATTAAGGGTTTCGTCACCTAAAACAGAAATAGCTTCAACAACAGAAAATGAAAATATTTTATGGAAAATTCTTAGGACTTACCTACTGCGCCAGAAGGTTTTGTTGGTTTCAGAACATTGATGAATAAGATCGTGGCTCCATTGCGTTTTTAATAACAAGGGTTCAGGTTAGCGTTAGGTATCGCTAGATAACCTAGCAGTCAGTCTGAAATTGTAACCTTCAGTTTCAGATATTGTCTACGAGTATAAGTAGGTATTGTGTCTGTATTGTCAAAGATCCTATTTGCGTTTGAGCCTTAATTTCCCATTTTTAAGTAATAAATCGTATTACCTACCCGTAAAAATAAGAAAAAACAACGTAGGCGTGAGCAAAATATATTAATATTAATGATTTAGAAACGAAGTTTAGTTTAAAATAAAAGGTGTACCTACAACACAAATATATCAGAATAACGGACTGATCTAAAGGGATTGCTGTTGCCAATAAATCATTTCTGTTATTACAAATCGTAAGTGGGTAGGCATAAATTTGATTTGAACGAGTAAGTACTGTAATAATTTTGGTGACCCGTATTATGAGTCAGGGCTTGAAAACATGTTTTGGTCTGTCTACCAACCACGAAAATTTTTATTTTCAGACTCGCTTTTATATACTTATATTACTATTTATAGATATTTTCGAGATATTTTCCAACACGCTTTTCTTTTTACGCTATAAGTATACCTACTGATGTTATTTAAGCTTTTAATGACAATAGTATTTACCATCTAAGTGCCAAGCTACTTATTTACAAAATACAGTGTAGTAAAATTTTCCTTTTATTGTTAATGCTATACTTTAGTGAGAACATTAATGGGAATTAAATAACTAAGTAGGTTAATAATACGTAGTTAGGTGTAACTACTACTGTAAAATGTTCTTAGCTAGATAGATACCTAGATACCTACCTAATCCAACGAATAGTTTGAAATAATAACATCTGCAACTCTTCCTTCACTCGTGTTATTGTAGTTACGATCGTTCCGTATATTTATTTGAGCAAAATTTCACATATTATTTTTTTTTCAAATCATTTCAATTTGTACCTAGGTACGTGTCTGCAAACGAAACAAAAAGCTAATGATAATGGATCGGATATCTAATAGGGAATATGCATGTATTTTTTAAATATTTTTGTTCGATAGTTTACATCGTCAAATAATAGTAAAAAAAATTAGACACCAAAAAAGCAATTTAAAGTAGTTAAAAAAATGTTTAAGAATATGGGGTCGGACCCGTGCTTCACCTAGCTTCTCCACCTGGGTGAAGCACGAAGCTCCAACTGATGATTTGTACAGTCGAGTAATTAAGAAAAATACATAATTTAATACATAATCAAAAAGGAAAAAAGAAAGTCTAAAGAATCGGTACTTTGCGATATCACTGTTAGCAATTTATTTTACGGTAACTTATGGTTTTTTGAACTCTTTATTGTGTTTGGAATTCCAACTCTCCGCTACAATATTTGTACGTTGATTACACACCATTCATCTACATTACTAATAATATTTTTTTTTCAAAATCTTGAATAAATTCCCGGATCTTCGCAGTATGAAAAGTTTACTCTCGATATCCGTGGTTTACTCTCTGACAAAATATATTGTCATCCTTCTGCAATACGATCTTGGGGCAATAGAGGCAGGCTGGAATGCGTGTGTAAATTTATTTTTGAATTAAATTTTATGCGTGTGTAAATTTTATGGAAGAAATCCAAAAATATTGGCATATTTTTGGATTTCTTCCATATATTCTGTGTGAAATGAAAATAAAATCTTTTTATTATAATATCTGGGAAAAATATTCAAGCAGACTTTATTTTTAATTAATTTTATGCACCTTACCTTTTTTTTAAGTAAAAATATAACTAGTTCGCCAAAGAGCAGTGGAGCGCAGCATTCTGGGCGTAAACCGAACTGACAGAATACGAAACTCCACGTTGCGCTCGAAAACGGGGATCTATGACGTAGGCAAAAAGGCTGTCAAGCTAAAATGGGATTGGGCGGGTCATGTCAGCCGCATGCATAGCCAACGCTGGGCAACAGTCTCCACACGGTGGGTGCCTGAGGATGGAAGGCGCCGCCGAGGCCGGCCCAAGAAGAGATGGCGAGACGACCTAGACGCATACCGCAAGGGTTGGATCGAGGTGGCCCTGGAAAAGGATGTTTGGAAAGATTTGGAGAAGGCCTTTGCTCAGCAGTGGGACAATGCCGGCAAAAATAATAGCAAAAAAACTAGTTCAGTTCCGGGTATTACGCCTAGTAACATTAAGAGAATTAAAATTATGCCACAACCTAATAGTATAAAATTATGAAAAAGAATATGATTTATTTTAGTTATTGAATAAAATGGCTAATTTTGAGGCTGGAGTTTGATTTTATTATCAGGCGGATGTTGAATCTCTAAAATATATAAAGTAGCCCACTTACAACATTAGTCGCGGAGTTATCAATTCTCAGAGGTAGCTCTGAGTCATATTAATTTACGTTCATAAATTGACACTGGTTTTTTATATTTTGAAGATGATGAATTAATATAATAGAAGCTGTTCTATTAACTCGTTGCTTGCATACAAAAACAGAGGTTATTAGGTTGCAGGTGTTAAGAAAACTTTTGATGTTACGCTCATTATTTCCCTTAAATAATTGTTTAGATCTTTTGAATCATACAGAGAAAACAATTTACTGCATCACTGTACAATAACGTCATCAGTTGGAGCACGGGACCTTCGTGCTTCACCCAGGTGGAGAGCCTAGGTGAAGCACGGGTCCGACCCCAAAAATATCCAACCGATCCGGGCTATTTAAACGCCCTCCATTTGGCGCGCTTGGTGTGGTGACGTCACAGTCCGTGAAAACAGACAAGCAACTGTCAAGTCAACGTCAAACACTCCTTTTTCTATGAGCGTTTGACATTGACTTGACACTTGTTGATTGACTTGACATTGACATTTTGATTGTTATCCCTGATTGTTACGTCACATCCGCTCCTAGCCTTTTCAAGTATTTGAATTACCCACAGTTTTTTGGAACTTTAAAAAAATGAATTTCTCGCTCAAAAAGAAATTTTATTCAAAAATATTGATGCAGGCATAATTCTGAAGTAACATTGTTTATATAAAAAAATATTTGACCCATATTTGAATCACATGCATATTCCCTATTGCGTAACTTATTTTCATAACCGATTAAGATTAATTTCTATTTCATATCTACAACATTCATTGCGTTATTTACGTATTCGAGCAGATTTTTTTTTCAAACTTATGAAGCAGTGGATTAGGCCATTGATTCCGCAATTAGGATGCATAACATCAGGATACTATGACGCGAATACCTCTGTTTACGAATTTGGCAATCTCGGTGACTGTTATCGCTCGACGAACTTCGTAAAAGCTCATCAATAAGACTTGTCAGTACACTGCAGATTCGGATTTACCCAGTTTTGAAGATTGATGTTGACTGATAGGGTTTTAGTTCAAAATGGCTGCTGATAGGTACCACGATACAGAATATCTAGGTAATAAGATACAGGATTTATAATTGGGCTCGCACGATGACGAAACGTTGCATGTCATGTGCATCGTGGATTTAGTTAGAGTGTTTTTGTTGTTCGTTCTAGAAACGAGTGCAAACATATTTCATATTTACCTACATACTTACTCATAGTTTTTCTACAACGACTTTCAACAGGATTGACATAAGCTTTTCGATAACTTATGTCAGTCCTATACATTTTTGTCTTTTCCATCATCAATATCGCTGATAGAATGACAATCGCTTCGAAAGCGTTTCGTTTTTCAACTACGACTTTCAACAGAATTGACATAAGCTTTTCGATAGCTTCTGTCAGTCCTATACATTTTTGCCTTTTCCATCATCGTTATCGCTGATGGAATGTCACTTTGTCTAGAGCCTCTGAAGTGCTTACAAACTTTTACTCCATTATGTTCCCATGTTACTTTTCCTACATAATTTGTAATATATTCCATACCTAACTAACCTACATTGTGTGTATCATAAATGTAGCTGAAGTTTTTAAATTATAACGCTACATAATTTCGTAGTAGCTACGTTGACTACGTAGCATAATTACCTATGAAAGTAACATTAAAAAAAAATACGCTTGTGTTAGTGGTACATACGTCATAAGTACCATGTGGATTCATTGTAATATTAGTGATACACATACACTTCCAACTTAAAGTTTTACTCATTGAATTCTTTGCCAAACCTGAGCCTGAACAATAAAGAAGTCACGAAAAAATATCGAGCCCTTTAAAAAAGTGTCAAAACGATTCGATTCAATTGTAAATTAAAGTCTCTTATTTAAAGCTCATCCATACGATTACACTGTTTAGGTGGTAGGTATTAAGTACCTACCTAAGATAGTTTTTACAAGTTTCCTCGAATGAAAAAACAAGTTAAGTACCTAAGTCTTTTTCGATCATAATATGTAAAATACAATTTCGACTGATAGGTATCTACCTATTCGCTGTTTTATCTTTGAACTTAGGCACGTAACGTCGGGTTGTCCTGGATTCAAATTGTTTTACGAACTGCCGAGTCCATAACTGTTGCTTAAAATAACCTGTCTCGAGATTTCCAGTGCTCATAAAAATGCGATTGATTTATAGTCAGTACATTTGTATTGGCAACCACCCATTACATTACACTACTGAATAACGCTAGATACACTTGCACACGCACACAATAAATTCATAGAACTTTATTTAATTTCTGCGTTAATATGTATAAATTACAACATAATCTGGATTGTATTTGGTGTTTCACAGAATTATTTGTATGAAAATTAGAATTAGGTAATATTATATTCGCACGGTATTTTTATTATAGAGCTTGTCTTCTGAAAATATTCACTTCGATCACTCATAAACTGTTTTCTGCAAGTCTGACTGGGTCTACACTTCGATAGTTTATTTCGAGCTGGTGATGAAAAAATAAATAAAACCTTCTTTTTAGCTAAGTAAAACAATCGATCGACGTTGGATTGGCAGATTAATGTCTGGCAAAATAGATTCTGGTTTCGTAACCCAGCTTGTTTTAATTTTATTGCAATGTAGGTATACCTACCTACCTACAAATATTGTACCTAAAAGATGTGGAACATGTAGAGGTAGAGTGGACTTTTTTCCAGCATGGGTTTTGGCAAAATGATTTAAATATTTGCACTTTATGGATAGATGCCTAAATGCAGGTCAAATCAACAGTCTAGTCTGTAAGCATTTCTTTACCTATCATAAAGTACTATGATGAAAAAACGAAAGAAATTAGAACTCCCTGTAAACAGAGAGAAGAAAATAATTAAGAAAGCCAAAACATTTTTTTCTGAGCTCACAATCAGCACGAAGCTTGACAAATTTATAGAGCAACAAAATAAACATGAAATGAAGCAATAACCGCACGAAAGTAAAAATAACTGTGCATTACGCGAGACCAGGAATTATTTACGAAATAGCACAAAAAATACCATGTCATGTTCCCAGATAATACGTTCAAAAATGCCCGTCGATAGTGGAGCCAGTGGGAGCAATGTACCAGGGTCGAAAGGACGTTATTGTTGACAATTGAAATTGTGGCAAATCTCCATTCTTCAGGCGCGCCTCATTTGCCGTGATGATGGATTGTCATTGCCGTTTTATCATTGAAAGAGTAACACACTTACAATAACAAAAGGACATGTTTTTAAAACAACGTCTATTTTCATAACATCAGTCTTCGTCTTCTAATGTTTTGAAAAGCTGCGTTAACGATGAATGGAGCTTTATCTTCATTATGGAATATTCAGTCTTCAATGTTTCTTTTGCCTTCTCCTAAGATATGGTTAGGTACTGAATTACAGAAACGTTTGTTACGAACATCCTATGGTTCTAATCTGACTGAAATCATTCCTTATGTGGTTATCAGGTTACCAGTAAATACAAAAAAAACTGAAAAATTACAATAACGCAATATTATGCTCTAATTACTTACATTATTTTCTTTCGAGCAGTCTCAAGGAGATGAGACTCAGAAATGTCACTTTTAAATACACTATGACAGTACCTATGTAACAAACTAAGGTAGGTACCTAGACCTGCTACTTCGTAGGCACGTCTCGCAAATTATTTAGAAGTATCTTATAAGGTGCTTTAAAAAACAAAATTTTCTTATTATTTTACCGGATTATAATCAGTAAATATCTGCATCATAAAATTATTGTTAAACAGACACTTTTGCCAGACTTTTCAGCTCACTAATTTGCAACGCAGGAACTACACGTAAATCATGGTATCGTGATGAATGACGACCACCGTCATTTTTAACAACTAATGTGTTGGCAACATGTCTTGCGACGTTTTCTAATTAAAGCTGAAGCACGTATTTGGATTTTTCTGGAGATAAGTGCAGTGTTATTCGGTTATTCCGTTACGAATTTCTCAGTAGCAGCCCAGTGTCTGGATTTTTGCCCGGTTAATGAAAATAGCCTTGACTCTCATTACCAACATAACCGGAGAAATGATGGAATTATCTGTCTCCACTTATACCCCTTCGCGGAATTAATAATATTAGTTTTCCTCTTACTTTTATTCCGGGAAAGCGCCTCAATGAGCCCAGTTTCAGCCCAGAATTCAGGGCACAGTTTCATCCATTCATCTGACGACTTACATAAGAACTTTATTTGTATAAATTCTGTAATGCTGTACAAAATGTCTGATCTCTGGCTAAATTTATCGTAGCGGGTCACTTGCGAAATACAAATTAATTACTCTAGAATTTAGTTTCTTAGGTGCTAGGTATAACTGGTCTCCTTAATGGATTTTGAAATGAACTGAATGGGAGTTTGAGTTTTGGTAGAGCTCTTTAAATGCTCGTCCCGGGATACGATCGTCACCATTTCTACCACCAAGCACCACCTGTACCCCAGTTTGAAGGGTATATCAGTGTAGTTACACTTAAACATTACAATAGACGTAGATATATTTAGTAACCTATTACGAAGACGTCGTGTTCGGGTTTGCGACTGGTCAATCGTTATCCTGAGGATGCCTCCTTGAGAGATGAAACACGTGTCGATTTCTGACAGGGTTTTTATGACTCTTAAGGAATAGTTAAGCGGAATAGTTTACTAAATAATCTAAATATATCTACGTCTATTGTATTTTATAACGGATTTCCGCAAAGTCATGCCTGAATCAATGAACTATCTACATATAATGTAGTTAAACTTACAGGCACGTAAGACTTTACAGCTTTGTGTGGGGTTGGAAAGCACCAGACACGCCTCTAGTGTTGCACATATACGGCGGAATTACCACCAGGTGAGCTGCCGGTTTAATTACCATACGAATACATTAAACTAATGAACATACCTTTACCTACTTAGAACAGAAGCTTTGTCATGTTACATCTTAAAAGCGCAGGCCACACTGAGATTACTGAGAACGAACGGTTAATAGTTCGCTGTGTAGTAGCACACCACCGCCACGAAACTATAACAGCGAAACCGCAGTAGTTCAATTCAACTGGCTTGCGTCATGTTCCGCTACGCGAGTCGGATGCAAGTAGTAGAACATGATGCGAGTCAGTTCAATTGAACTACTACGGTTTCGCTGATATGGTTTCGCGGCGGAGGTGTGCTACCACGCGTTCGCGTTGTTTAGACGCGGAAGCTATATGAGTGAAGCTATAAGTTTCGTTTCGCTTCGTTGTCAGCGTGGCCTGCGCTTTATGCTTTCCTCTCATCGTATTCCTTACCGCGCGAAAAGCTATTGAGCTTTTCTTGCGGTAAGGAATACGATATTTGTTAGTAGTTATTTAGGGGTATGAGGAACAGGGTGTAAAGTTCACTCATCCCCCATAGAAAAGGGAGGATCCTCCGATGTGATTGCGGTGGTTCCCCAGTGGCTCATGGTGATGAGGTTGCGGTGATTGAGGTGATTCCCCAGTGGGTCGGGGTGATGAGGCTGAGGGTGATGACCAGGAATGCGCGTTCGCTGCATGCTGGTGGTCAGGATACCCGTTGACGCCTCGGGTGTTGGCTTGACTGTGTGACTCGCCTCACTGAAAGCTTGCGGGAGTGATGATGATGACGTCACGCTGGAGTAGTTGCACGAAGGCTGCGTTGACGTTCATATTCGGGGTCACCAATTTAGGGGTATGAGGAACAGGGTGTAAAGTTCACTCATCCCCCATAGAAAAGGGAGGATCCTCCGACCAGACGGGTGTTGTGTCTGGCGGGCAACTGCCCAATGATTGATATTGGGTTTTTTGTATATATGTTCACTGCACGGTAAACTCTAATTGCGCGATGCAGGATTTATGTGACGTCAGGTCTTCGATGCGTAGTTCGCATGTGGCGATGTAGATACCGCCACAGTTACTACACATTGGTGTAGTAACTACTAACAAATATCGTTCAAAAGCTTTAACTACCCAAGTTTCCACTTACTCATTAGTTTGGTATTGCTGTTTGCTAAACCATCACATCTGTTACACATCTAGCTCGTTCCGACTCTTATAAATATTATTATTTCATTTACCAGAGTAAACTTTCCTTAGTACTTTCAGTAGGTATTCGAAACCCGCATATAAAATAAACTGTCGACTTGTGATATCATGAGTAGTATTTACATTTGTCGTTATCCAAAGCTTAGCTAATCCAACAGCAGGTACATATGACTCCCGGAAGAGGTACCGTGACGTGACGTCATGTCTATTCTCCCAGAACCTCGCGTCTCCAGTTTTAATGGCGCAAAAGTTAATGGCGTGTGATACCCTAATGATTGACGCCAGCTAGTAAAATAAGCCGTAGTTAACGCGCGTGGGCGATTGGTGCATAAGTACACATAATTACTCACTTGCTCAATTAGCAGCTCATCCAACCGTGGCTTATTCGCAATCGTTGAATAAATCACATCCACAATTTATCTATGACTAGCTTTTTCGCGCGGCTTCGCCCGCGTGGAGGTCGTAAGTTATACCACGGACCGTACCTACTACCGTAACGTGCACTAAAAATCATGCTTTACAGGCGTAAAGCTCCCAGTCAGCTTTGTATTTTCCGACATCTTCAACAATCATCGTCATATTTCAGTCAATTTACACAAAACCTTAATGAATTATACACTTAAACCTTCCTCATTAATCACTTCGTCCACGGGTGAAAACCTTATGAAAATTCTTTTCGGTAGTTTTTGAGACAAACAGATGCGGCGACTTTGTTTTATAATATGTGATTACTGATTATCCGACCCTCAAATGGATTCAACAGGTAATCTTCAGATGAAAAGACCGAGTAGTAAAATGTATTAATAATAAATATCAAAATTTTCCTCAGTTCTAACAATCACGTAGGTAGACAAGACAGATATTAAGCAGGCACCGATAAAAATTATTTCGATAATAATTAATAACGACTGCGTCGATAAAAGAAAAACTAACTGCAATTTCCTAACTCCATAATCATAAACTGCCTACACACGACAAACGACTTTAAAATTATACCTAATTATTCGCATTTATGACACGGCGGTAGCGGGGTCGTTTGGGCGGGCGGCGAGGTTACGGGGGGCGGGCGGCACATTACACGCTTCAGTATCGCACGCACCGCTTGTTTACGTTTTTCATAACCACGTTTCTACTAAAAATACTTTAGCATCCTGCCGTTTGAGGCTCACGCTATTGGTCGGCGCAAGCGCAGGAAGCCGGGGAGGACTCGGGGGCCAAAGGGGCCGCCGGGCGCCCCTCGCCCCCCGGGCCCCGTCGCCGCCGCACACATCGCCCGTTTTATATGAAAGTATCAGAAAGGCCAGCCTAACTCGTGGGGCAGCAGAAATAACCCTGAACGTTGGAAGCATCAGACTAGCGGGCAGTCGTGTTGTGCGTCTCATAGTGTTAACTAGTGACATCAAACATGGTTCTGGATACAGCAGACTGGGTAGGTGTCCAGAATATGAAAATAAATCGATTTACTTTAACATTATTAAAAAATATATATTAAAATTATGTGGCTCGGGCATGTTACTAATTATTCAAAATGAATTATGAGAGGATATTTGAGAAGAAAACAAATGGTGATAGCTGTTGAGTGGACGCTAACAGGTGCTGTCACTATGCTCGTCTACAGCCGAACGATTTTGCGGTTGAGTGACAGCCGTCGCGGAAGTGACAACTAACTTAGCGTTTATTTTGTTATTTTTAACAGTTAAATCTACACTGCGACAATAACATGACACTAAACATTGTGCGGCTGTCAACTAAACTTAAAAATAAAACAACATTTTAATATGCTTGAATGAAATAATGCTGACAAATGAATAGTGAGTTATTAGTTATAATGCTTGTAATAAGTTAGCAACTTCTTTCAGTGAAACGAAAGGAAATAAAATACTTACAACAAAGTTTTTTAATAGACAGACTTAGCAATTTATCAGTTAATTTATTTTAGGAATGCTTTTAACACAATGAGAGGACTTTTCACGATTGCAAAATCTTATAGTGGCCTGTTTGTAATTAATTACACTTTCACATGCTTCTCGAGGTTTTAATTCTGTACGTATTTTTGTTAATTGACGGTATTTACGGATTCACATTATATAACATTGTTTTCATGGAATTTAATAAATTGTAAAAGTAGTTGTAATATTACTTTAACTGTAATTTTAAAATATACTATCGACTCACGTCAATATTTTACTGGAGATGTCTAAATTTTTTATTAATAACTTTTGATTTTATATACAAAACAGAGTGTATCAGGATTACGAAAATAATTAAAAGCCTGTTGTTAATCATAAACCAGCCATTTAAATTGTTTTGTGCAATTCATAATATACTTATCTACATGCATTGTTAAAGAATAATTTCAGAATATCTACTACAAAATACTTAGGTAGGTAAAGGAATTAAAAACATAAACATAATCAATGGTCTATAAGTAACCTACATTCAAATAAGTTTTAAGCTCTTCAAAGTAATGTAAAGTATCTTATGTCGACTTGGAATAAATTTAATAGCATGTACGCAAGTCCAACAGGTCTATTTCAGTTTCAATTGCACATAAAATAAATTTATTATGCTTTGGTAACGCAATCCCACGGAAAAGTCGCTTCTATCACCTATTTATCTGCATAGAAAATTGCGTATTTTAATAAATATTTTCGTGCACATTACTGTCCACAAAAATATTTTTATTTACCTCTGCCAACACAAATAAAGCCAACGAAACATTCTTATACAATGCAATAAATTTGATAAATAATAAGACGGACTTGATTTTAAATACCCCTCTGAAACTGCTATTTGTTTACAAAGATTAATAACAGTCTAATTGTCTTTTATATTTTTGTTTTAATAATAATATCATATTTTCATTTAACTTTCAGGCCGATGAGCTCCCCCCAGAACAGATTGCCGGTAAGTTCACTGACCTTAACAAACCTATTGTTAACATTTATTTTTAATCCAAACGCTCCAATAAATAAGGTTTTAAAATACAACATGAAAATGTAAATGTTATAATGTTTACATAAATGATGGAAAAACGCAAGCTTTGTATTGGCGATACGCCAACTATACAATGGAGGATGAAGTTAATAAAAGGGGACTCGTGCGAGGCGAAATAAATTAATGATTTTAATTTTGCACGTGGGCCTAATTAGGAAGACGAATATAGAAGAAGACTTTCTTATAAATGGCTGAAAGAGGTCCTATAAAAACGACCTATTCCTAGCGTTAAAAAGGTATAAAAACATACGTATCACATAAAACTAAATATATTTTATTCCACAATTTATTTAATATATAAAATCCATGAGACATACGATTTGTCAAAAGTTAATGAAGATATTAACCAACATGTGTTGTTGTGGGTGTGCCAGCCAATTGAAACAGTGCATTACCTTTAATTTAACACTGCACCTTTCCACATTGTTGCTATGAATAATGTACACACTTAATTAAATATGATTGTAGTCATTATTCCTTTTCAAAACTTATTTCGTAACAGCCTAGCGCATCAAGGTATACTGAGCTCTGGGAGCTTATCTGGCTCAGAATGAATGTACAGAACTATTTTCCACAAAAATAAAAAGTATACACAAACAATTTTTGGCAAATATTTCTAAGATGCTACCTACTTACATCTTGAAAATGTAAAAAGTGAAAAAAGTGTAAAGTGTGAAAATGTGAATCGTGAAAGAATACTTTAAAATACTACAGTAATTAGTAGGTGCTTGTATTTAATTGCCAGGCATGCTAGAATCCTCTTACATTTTACATTGATCTAGGTAAGCCACCGAGCTTTTCTGACTCAGAAATTATCAGAAGTGTGCATGAGGAAAACAGTCGGTATAATTCATTTTATATCTGAACATCGACAGGATGGCTGTCCTAATTCAATGCATTGCTGTGTAAATACAGGTTCTGATACTGTTGCCACGTGAATCTGACTTATAAAATATAGCTCCAATTAATTAGTTTAATTACTTTTTCAGTACAAGTGTGAACGTGTTCCGTTAGACGTACACAAACTAATGATTATATGTATCAGTGCCAACTATTAGTAACTGTCGTTAAGAAAATCAAGAAAAAATAAACATCTCGTTTGAAATTCTGATACATTGATAATAACTTGTCTGCAGAAATTAAAATTTTCTTATACAAACACAGACAAGAGGATGTTCTGTGTATGTTTTTTTAAGAAAATAGTTATTTTACTCAACTCCAGAAAAAACAATGATATTGTATTGTGGGATCCGTTTATCGAAAACGATAGGAATGTTCTCTAATTTTCTGTAAAACAAATTAAGATAGGTATTATAAAAAAGATTATCCCCAACTAAATACTATTTCGATCACTCTTAAAACTTTGTAATAGTTTTGTTTGTCTCTAGAATTTGATTCTCGTTTTTATTTAGTTGATAGGATTTATGGCTTGTTCATAGCCAAAGACTAAAGAATATTTATCTAAGTATTTGAAGAAGAAACTTTTTCAATTTGTAAACAATTTGTAACAAACTTAACTTGCTATTAGGCAACCTATTTGCTTAAAATGCTACCTACTGCTTTTGGTTCTTAGATAATTTTACAATAAAGCCTGAAACGTATCATATTACCTACTTTACATGCATATGGGTTTTATTTTATACCAACTAAGAGTGCAAAATGATGACGTGACGTCTTGCAATGATCAAAGTTGCATCAATTATTTACACGGATAAAGTGCAAGAATTTTTTGTTTATGGGCGTTTCATAAAATCGGCTTGGGTGTTTGGTCGGCTGGCGGGCGCGGCGAGCACGGCGGCCGGCGTGGCAACACGGCTGGAAGCCTGCCAACGGACCGTGGAAATCAGATAGAACGTGCTATCGTCATTGTTTAACTAATAACGTGGAACCAATTTCCCAGAACTTCGTAATAACTGTGTACCGTTATTATCGATATTTCGGTTCTAAATTCGAATGATGACTAATTGAAAGCTTACGCTATGTGTGCCACTGGTTTAATGTTTATTACTAAAATTATTTCTGTATTCAAACGGTTACAGCTATTTCCAGTGTTTACAATAGTTTGCGATTCCTACAACATTACATTGTTTACATACAATGACAGCGTATACAACATGAAAGCGGCGCGAATTCACTTATTCACGTACAACATGTTTGAATTGAGGTGAGGACAGCGTGTTTTCGTTACCTATTTGACGTAAACGCGTAAAACAATTTTCGTGGAAACTCGCCTATTTCATGTCATCTTATTTAAACTGCTCACGTTTATCTATTTCTGAAATCATTATGAGCTTTGAAGTCGAGATTAACGTAAGGGACTTTTTTATTCAAAGTATAAAGTCTGACAGGCTTACACGCATTAGGTTAATATAAATGTTCTTATTTTTCACAACAATATTAAAACTGTAGGTAATATAAATATTTTTTCAGCTTACCAATTGCCATGGTTATAAATAAGCCTTTCAAAGAAGAAATTAAATTTTCATAACATGTCGTTAATATTTTGAGTTATTTTAGAGCACTTTCTGGATGTCAGACTCAACACCTACTCGAGTTTGTTTAAAGTTTGGATGTCCACAATAAACTACACGCAAATCGTTTATGTTCCACGATATCTGCCAACGAACCTAAATCATGCGAGTCCAGCGCTGGACGTGAGGATTACAAGCCAAATGCGCGAAATACCGTTAATGCAATTTGTTATAGTGATTCATTGCATTGCATTTTTTTATACTTGTATTGTTTTTGTATTTTTTTGGTCTAAACATATTAGTTATTTTTCCCCTTCATCAATATAATGTTTAGAGTCATAAACACTGTTAAGTTCAGTAATTAGATTAAGTTCGGGGTGAGAGTCTGGTGATCCGTCACACAGGGTATCCTAGTATGGACGCCAGTCTCTCACAAAGGATCATATTTTTTGTCATCTCGCTATGGTTTTTGTCTCTATGTTTATAATTATGTGAACGTTTGTGAAGAGAGAAAAAATAAATAAATAAAAATAAATTGCTGCCCCTACACTCATTCATGATAGCGGACATACACCATTTTCAGTACAAACTGCCACAGTTCATCATAATAATATTGGCGTAGAGCATGTATAACTGTGTCATAAAATAATGATGAGGAATGTCTTTTGAGAAGATTGTGAAATTAAACCCGATATGAAATCTTCCATACCACTTTAATTGATAAAGCCATAAAGCTCGCCTTACCGGTGCCCTGAATTAAAAAAAGATACTTTGCAGTAGATTGCAGTAGCAGCGCTGTGCTCAGTTCGTAGCGCTTTCGTAAGCGAACCACACCGCTTGTGGGTGGGTAATTAATAAACAACTAAAATCTAGAAAAAAACGTAATAAAACTCATGGGTCTTTGAGACAACTGCCAAGAACTCTTGACGATTAAAATTAACACTCTGGCAAAAATAAAAATCATGTTTTTAAAACTATTTTGTTGCCAAAATAACATGGAACAGCTGCACAATGTTGAATAGAGCTGCGTTATCGCGCTCTAATGATAATAACATTAAAAAAAGTTGTAAATAGCGTTTTTTAAGATGCATGGATAATTAGAAGATTATAAAAAGTTTTATCGTCGGCTTCATCCTTGATTCTAATTGCGCCTGTCACAAACGACCGGCGTCACCCAAATAATTGAGGAAACTAGACCCGGTGTACCTAATGCCACTGTCCACAGATTTTGATTTATTAGCTCCCTGTAGCGGATATCACGTCATATAAAACATTCAAAAGAATATAATGGACTCATTATATTCTTTTGAATGTCTAACCCAACTGGCATTTTTTAACACAAACGCGTCTCTGTCGTGTAAAGGTCCTGCTCTACCTGCAACGACACCTTCAGGTACCGTTACCTTCGTGAAATATTTTACGCTTAAGTTACCAGAAAATTAAGGAACTACGTACAGAACCCACTGAGACGTAGAAGCAGTTATATGGCAACAAAGTTGCGCTGCACTGGGTTCAGTGTGTCATGTCTAAAACGGTTGCAAATAAAATTCTACTGCACGCAGTAGCCGGTGCGGTTCCTGAGTCAAACCACAGGGCTGTCAGAGTGCGCAGCTCCATGCCACGTATGATATCAAAAGCTTACGTATCTAGTATCAGTCGTAAAAATGAAATAAAAGGGGTTTTATAAAACAATGAAACGTCTTTGTTTGCTTTGAAGTGACGGATACGTCCTTTACCATCAAAATATTATATACTCTGAATGAAAAATCTCCTCTACTATTTATCACTCAAGCAAGTCATTAAAACACTGAAAGAGTTTATTTCGGTGAGCTACATAGGAATTTTATATGTATATTTGACATATTAAATTTGATGACGCACGTTGGTTATCACGGCTATCAAACTAAAAGTCAAGAAAGTTATGATGAAACATTTATTACAGTTGTTTAGTCATCGGAAATGATTATTAACTTATTCCAACGAGTACAGATTATCAATTCCAAGAGTAGTCCACGTCTGAATTAAATATAGTTTAGGGTCATTCTCGTAAACCTTGTGCCAATACGTGCTAGCGTAAAGAGCGATAAGCAGTTCGTGCGACTGGACAGCTAAAGTAAATAAACATGAATGAGTGAAAGATTCATTACGAATTGACTACTGTTCGTTTACGCAGGTTTATTAAATAATTAGATAATTCATATTATGAATTCAAAAACTATTCAGAACGTAACGAATTCGACGCGCCTGCGTTTCTTGGTGTTATAGTACCTATTGCGAAAGATACGACCCTATGTCACTGACCAATACTGAACTTTAATAGAGATAACTTTAAGTATTATTTATAAAGCGCTTTAGTAAAAAAACTAAAATGTTACCTCTTGTACTTACATATCTCGTAGCTGAATAAGATCTTAACGGTTTGAATATTTTTGTAGAGCCCTACAAAGAGCTTTTAAGAATGTGACGTTTAAGAATGGTGTGAAAAAGGACAGAGTAGTGTTTGATAGGGCGGGTATGAGAGACATGCATGTTGGTGTTGTTTTTGTTATTTACTGTCGGCCTACATTCCCACGATGCGCCACGCGCGTCGCGTCGCCGGAGCGCACCGCTGCACCACGCTGATGCACCGAAATAGCTGCATTGCACAACTTATTCGCACCACATCTCAGTGCATTGAACCGATGTCCTAATCTCATCGCTAACCGCCCAGTCGAACGATCAGTTTAACTAGTTTTATTGCCAGTGCAACACAGCATTTCTCTGGGCTTCAAAACGAATTTTGAACAAAAAAAGTCACGTTGAGCTTAGACCAAATCAAACGTACAATTGACATCATGTCACATACGCTAAATATTGACGGTAGGAGATGGCGAGCGTTTGATTTGTAGTTGGATTACGTAATGTTCTGGTGGATTTGTTAACACAGGATGTTTGTTGCAGTCCTCCGCAAGGCGTTCGATGGCTTCGACCACAACCGCTCGGGCAGCATCCCCTGCGACTTCGTCGCGGACATCCTCCGGATGATGGGGCAGCCCTTCAATAAGAAAATCCTTGAAGAGCTCATCGAGGAAGTCGATGCTGACAGTGAGTTTATATTTTGTGTCCCTTTTTTTTACCCGGACTGCCAAGGAAGGGTTATGTTTTTTTGTTATTTTTAACGTGTGCATTATGAGGCACTATCAACCACTTTTTCAACATTACTGACCCATAAAGGATCTTATCATATATATTTAACTATTATCAGATTATTTTTAAACTATTGCTCATACTCACCCATTGGTGAGTCATCCAAACTATATTTATATAGCGTAGTTGTGCTATATATATTACTGCGAGTATCTTAGCAGTTTGAATTACATTTTATTTAACGTAGACTATATTATTTTTGTAAAGATGAAGAGCTACCAGACAAAAGTTCCTAGTCCTGGCCAGGTAGATACCTCTACTAGATTCTGCATTAGATAGGAATAAAAGTCTACTATTACCATCGTTAATTTAGGTACGAAACACAATTTATCAAGTGGGTAACTCTTCAGCGTTCATTGTCCTACACGAGAGTAGGTACCTAACTATAAATAAGATGAATTGTTTCAATTCCAGAGTCGGGTCGTCTTGAGTTCGGAGAGTTCGTGACGCTGGCAGCCAAGTTCATCGTTGAGGAGGACGCGGAAGCCATGCAGAAGGAGCTCCGGGAAGCGTTCAGATTATACGACAAGGAAGGTGAGAATCACTCACGGGTATTCTTCAGGAAAAATCATAGATTATCGCTAGTATGCATACATCTCAAACTGAAGTGCTAAAAGGCACTTGTAGCATGTTCTATCCCACTCCATCCAATGCTCATTAACTAGTGCTATCTTATCTGGTATCGAAATTTTATTGCCACAACAGATATAGAATTTAAAGCTCATAAATAATTGAAATGCCCATTTAATATTTTTAGCACCTGCGGTTCTCTTTCGCTTCTTCTTAAACTTGGGGCATATTAATATGACTTTTCTTAAAATGCACAAGGTCTTTAACTATAATGAAATGGTTTGTTGACAGGCAACGGTTACATTCCCACATCAAGCTTGCGCGAGATCCTTCGCGAGTTGGACGAGCAGCTGACAGAAGTTGAACTGGACGGCATCATCCAGGAGATTGATACCGACGGCAGCGGCACCGTGGACTTCGATGGTAAGACCACTAAGCACTATAGTTTAGTTAGCCTTGGAATAGTACTATTCTTTACAGTTTACTCTCGAGTAAATGCAGGCAGAATGTAGAAGAACTAGGTTTAAATGGATGCAACTTATTCATAATTATAAAAATTTTGGGCTGAAACATATTTTGTTCAGACAACTGCCTTGAGTGAGTCGACACAAATTTTGAATCATTTAGTTTAATTTATGTTAATGGTCGTTGAGTTTATCTTCAGCCTCTCTCGATATCTCACCATGCTAATGACAATCCCAAATATGAGAAATCTGTATGTGACTCAGCAGTGGGTGGACATTAGCCAAAACGAAACGTTATTAAGAGAAGAACAAAACGCATATTAATTAGTACCGATACCAATACTGAATGTATAAAGGTCATTTTATTTGTACCTACATGAACAGACTACTTTAGCAAATTAATATATTGTTTCAGAGTTCATGGAGATGATGACAGGAGAATAAACTTGTATATCTACACACTTTTATATATTTATATAATCTAATGTAAGGAATCTCTACTATATTTCGGTACTTCAACCTTTCGAGTCTTGGGAACATTGGACGAGATCACTTCATGCGATGGAATGAATACATCACATCTGTTTCATTGGTCAATATCATTAAAGTATTATGTATGTATTGTACAAAATAATATTTTGTTCTTGTTTAATTGATGTGTGTGATTGCGTATAATGTTTATATCTACTTTATTAATAAATCTTTTATTCTATTACCTATGTTTGAATGAGTTCTACGACATCACCACAGCGGCCGGATTTAGATCGCAACGCGGTGTAAAAACGACTAATTCTTAAAATAATTTTCGTGTCGAGAATGTTGAGATATCATTTCATTTCTTAAGATTTCTATTCAAGATAAATATAATGACTCCTCTGCTTTTAAAGCGGACGCGAAATTGTCCTAGATAATTTTGATGACATAAAACTTTAAGATATTTGGCGGTCAGCCAGACACAAGTAATGGGACCATTGGAGATAACATTCCGCTTCCAAGAGTTATAATTATTGTGAAACTAAACATTACATGATGAATAAATAAAAATACATTTCAATAATAATTATTATTTATTACGTAATTCTTTGTTCATCGTTTTCATTATAATCAGGATCGCCAAATAAGTAAATAACATTCAAAATATTATTGTACCTCGGGTCAGTATCTATAAAATATACCTACGCACATATCGAGGATTTTTCACGATTTTATGACACATTATAAATACCACATTCTCACATTCTTTGACATAGACATCAATTTTAATTTCATATGGCGTTTGTATACCTACCATTTGATAAAAAGAAGTTAAAATTCATATTTTAATAAAATGCATCTCCTTTATAATATTCAATTAAAATAAATCAATAAGATTCACTCAAATTATTCACATGGTAGGCATGTTAAATTAATATTGGACACATTCACTGAACATAATGTTACTTACCAAATTAATTATATAAAATAAATCTCTTAAATAACTTAAAAGCCTACATAAAACGTAGACCCTGCTTAATAATACGAAATAAGTAGTACGTAATAGTTATTTTGTAAAGGAGTCTTGATGAAATAAAATCAGATATGAAAAAAGAGAGTTTAGCGGCTTTTTACAATCGGTTGATATCTACTAAATAAATAAAATAACATTACATAATATATAGAAGAATGTATCTTTTTTGGCTCGTTACCAAGTCCGAAAATCAGGACAGGAGCGAGACACAGGTTAATATTCCGCAGACGAACAGTAAAGCACCCTATATATATACTTACATAATATTCTGGAATATATTTTAACACGATTAACGATTATAATATATATAAATATTATAATCGTTACGCGCATAATTTGAGGGACATTCACATACATACAATAATATTTATAAGTAAATAGTATTTATGTAAGCTATGATCGTAGAACAATGAGGCATTGACAGATATCATTATCACAATTTAGTAGATTTTAGCCGCCTTCTGATGGCACTTAGCACATTCATAAAAGACAATAAAATTCGATGTCACACATTCGCCCGTGCGAACTGTGATAAATACTTTATAAACACAGTTAACATTTCTTCAGCTAAATAATTATTTTTACATACATCAAAGTCAAATATTAAAATTCATTGGTAACGTATTTAACAACTAAGCTTTACAAAGAGTCTTCGATTAAAATATTACAGCTATTCATCCTTAGTGTAACAGTGTTTAATGCATAATGTGTATGTATGTACATCTATACATATCTCTCACAATCTCTTTAGCATCTTGGCTTCGGATAGCTAGATTTATCTAAGATTTCGTAAAGAACTACCTACAGATGAGATCTCAATTTGAACTATGTTTTACCAAACGTCTCTCTCTTGCCTGAATATTCAAAGCTAATTAAGTATCACATTTTATAGAAACGTTTAGTATTACAATGCAATAAATTACTAAATTTATTTTCATAAATGAAAACATAGTGCTTGCCTATCACATATAACAACCAGCAAACAAACAGAATGCACTACATTACAAATATATCAAGCGTTACCTGCGGTTCTATTGTTTCATAAAGAGCAGCTAGCATACTGTATTCCGATCCAAATGATTAATGTACTTCTAAGGAATGAGCGACAGGATGCTGGTCGGAACTGGCGAGGCAATAGTGAGCTATACAGGTGGTCTTAGTTATAATGTTCTTGTTTACTAAACTAGAAATAGTTTTATGAATACTGTTTAAGTAGATAGATCTTCATTCCTTTTAAAGCTGGCTGTGTCTTTCAGACGCAACCCACGAACAGTCCAGTTGCGAAATATTCATAATACTCTGAAACAAAGTGAACTAGATTTTAGTGCAAATCCTTACAAATTCACTACTTCTAATAATTTGTTATATTATTTTTAAAAAACCTTGGCAACAGCTGCAACAATGCGGGTCATTCCAAAGCTATTTTGATAATAAACAAACGGATTCAGACAAAACGTTACAAATGAATTGTGAAATCCAGTGTTATTTAAACATACCTATTAATTATTAACTGAATCTTGAATCTAAATATTAGTTGGGTGTTATATTTAGGTGCTATTTAAATATGAGTGTTACAAATCTACTCTTAGGATTTAGTTAAGATAATACCTCACGTCGCCACACTGGCTTTTGACTAGTAGAAGCATCGCCACAAATACATCAGTGCAGTATAGGAGGCGGCGGTCGGGAACGGCTGTTGTTGGGCTTGGGCACCGCGCTGGGGTCCAGCAGGCTCGCGTCCCGCTGCGCAGGCGCGCGGCCGCCGGGCCCCTTGCGGCGCCGGCCCAGCCACGGCGGCGCCGGGCCCTCGCACCACGCCGAGCGCGCCCACTCGCGCGGCGCCGCGCCCAGGCGCGAGCACTCGCGCGCATAGGCGCGGTAAGCCGCGCAATGGCACTTCGTGCCTGAACAACTGCGAGCGTCCACCTCGCAAGCTTCTTGATAGTTGTGGGGATTCACCTTAGTAGTACAATCTGTGAACGCCTCGTACCGCACGAATCCGCGACACAATCGTCGAGCCTTCATCACCTTTGACGGACGATACATATTCGGGCCCGGACGCTTTTGACGCCGCGTGCACGCCCGCGTCCCTCCTACTCGCCATGAAGATCCGAACCTCCAAGTATCATTGAGTAGCCTACCATCACGAGTTTTCATATCGTCTCTAGCTACCGAATTAAAATTGCCACAGAGACCGCACAATTTTCCTTTATACACACTAGACACTGTCACTTCGAGAAAACCATCACCGTCCCATAGCATCTGTATACCGATATCAGCCTTTAGTAGAACAGATCCATTACTGCGGGTTATGTCTGCCACTCCATTTATTGTATGTGGCAGAGGCACTCTATGTCCATTAACTTTAATTCGCATCTTCTTTCCCATGTTAATCTTAGTGGGGCCTATCCGAAGTGTAGCCGTTCGAGTCCACGACGAGTGAGATGTATTTCTAGCATCGTTTGATATTCTGATCGAGAACGAGCCATTAGCGCAATCTGATGCCAATTGATACTTGCAAGATCCTTGGAAACTGTAAAACTTTCCGTCGAAAGTCTTATAGTGAGGGTCTCCGAACACCGTACAGATACCGTCGATGTCGACGCATTTCTGGCAGCACTGTCCAGGTAGTTGGCGGAGCGTCTGGTCGGGAGGGCAGGTCAGAACTGGACATCGTTCCATGGCACATCTTGGCTCGCCTCCATGACATTCACACGACTTGCAGGCATCCAGTTGCCATGTTTCTCCGTCCTGTAATCATAAAACGACAGTAAGTTGTAAGATAATTGTACTTTGGAGTATTTTCTCAGTGTTGCAGTCACCTCTTGTATACGACTTGAGATAAACGCAATCAATAACTACACATTCGTCACTTTGAAAGAATCAGCTTTGAAACTGTTATCTGACTTTCACAACGTAAATTGCTGATCAATTTGGAGTAGGAGAAACGCATAAACGCTTTTTAAAAATAGGGTCTAAACTAGTCAGTCAACTACTCGTAAAAATAACAGACGATAAAACGAACCTGGTAAGTCTTCCTGCCGATAACACAAGCGGCCTTCGCCTCCTCGACCTGGAGGCACTCGGGGCAGCACTTGCCGGGTGGAGGTGGAACCGCACGCGCCCCACACGTGAGCACGGGACACGTGTGTCGCGTGCACACCGCCGTGCCGTTCAGACACGTGCAGTCCGTGCACGGATCCACTCGGAATGGACTTAGGTGCGCGTGGTACTCCTTCCCAATTATACAAGGCTTCAACAACATGGTGCCTGAAACTGATAATGAAAATAATATGAGAAGATGTATAGAACATGCATATACATACAAATCTATATTTATGTAAAGATAGATTTGGCGTCATTCAAATCCATGCGTCCTAATTCTTAAGGAAGGTTATGTTATAGGCTATCTAACATCATGGTACGAACCTTAAGAGCCGAGCAACAGAAAAAACGCTAAGCGAAAACGAAGCTATATAGCGTGGACGGGAGATGGAATGCGAATGCGATGCGGTGGGTCGGGGGCCGAAATTTCACGCGGACGAAGTCTTGTGCAAAAGCTAGTCTATACTAAATTACTAATATAATAAAGCTGAAGATTTTGTAAGCATTTTTGTTTAAGTGCGCTAATTTCTGGAATTACCTGTTGGATCGGAATATTATTTTTGTATTTGATAGCCCAATTATTGAGGATCGTTATAAGCTATTTAACATCGGTACGATCCTTAAGTCGAGCAAAAAGGAAGAAAGAACGCTAAGCGTTAACAAAGTAATAGCGCCGTCCGCGTCGTGCGATCCTGTATTTTATGCTAAAACAAGAAATTTCACGCGAATGAAGTCGCTGGCAGAAACTAGTTAAGTATACAGGGTCATCGTTTGCATCGCTCTTCTTAGCGCAGTTTGTCTCAGCATCTGTAGTTTCACCCTTACACTGTTTGTCCACCGCACCGTAAACGGGACGTCAACGAAAAACTAGATTACGCGGAGATTAATGTACTGTCGCCACTTTGGCGTCGTCATCTCGTTCTCGTTGACGTCCCGTTCACGGTGCGGTGGTTAAACGGCCTTACTGTATCTTATCTGTATCGTAACATCATACCGTTACTATCGGTTCAGCAATTCATAGTATAGTCCTGATCAAAAATACTCATGTAGTCTTCTGAGACCTGAGACCATTTTCACCTCTTGAGAAATTAGTGGCTTAGTAGGTAGTAGTATAACTGTCAAGGAAAAACTTTTAAAATTAACTTTAAAACTTACTTGGGAGTATTTTATCGGAGGTTGGATGCGTGCACCTCGGACAGCACTCGCCGGGTGGCGTGAACTGATGCGCGCGCGTGCACGGCAGCACGGCGCACGCGCGCTTGGCGCAAGACAACGCGCCGTGCACGCATCGGCACGACATGCAGGGCTCCTCCGGGATACGCACGTCACGGCCCTCCCAAACACGCTGTCCGTTTATCACGCACTCTGAAATATTACAATCATACATTAAACAATCGTTAAAAAAAATGACAGACCTTTTCAAGGCTAAGGAACTCCATTAATCGAGCATAAACTCTTTTAAGATTTTAAACACGAACTCATTACCATCAATTTATAGCAGCGCTAAAAGTCAAACGTCCTTTCAATCCCTCAGCAAATAAATGAATACAAAAGAGATTCCTTTTAGGGGAAACAAACTCTTTAGATTAGCAGTAAATGCATAAAACAAAAATCCCAGCCATTGTTCGCAAATGAAAATAAGGCCTCTGGCGGCGCAGTGACTACGACAAAGCACAAACTCCATAAATTAGTGCGGGTAGACGATGAATCAATCAGGGGCTAATGAATGACGTAGCGCGGACGGCCGCACACGGCGCGCCCGCCGCTGCGCCTGCGCTGACCACTGCCCACCTGCACACCACCAGGCACCGGCCACCTCGTCCGGACTTGCACACATCACAACACATCACTGACGCAAACGGTTCTAACACATTCCTAACTAAAACTGTATCCGACAGTATTCAACCCTGAGTGCGGTGTTTGTTCATTTCGCTGTGATGTTTATTACATATAATAAAACGTGATGCCTTATTTACTGTTAAATGAATAGTCGGAACAGTTATTATGGTGGAATATACGAACTGAATATAAACCATTTGGCCTGGGATTTCAATGGGAAAAGGATATAAAGTCACCGTTGAGCATGCAGGTTTATTCTGTCGATATCAAACGTACTGCATTGAAAAACTGTGCGCAAGGACCTCGGCGAGTCACTTAAAATGAAAAAGTGCTTAGAGCTTCAGGTATCTACAATATTTACATTTATTTTGTCCTCATGTTAGAATGCGTTTCATTCAACAGTCACGGACATTGAATTCAAGGCGCGGACCACGGACCGCCGCCTCGCTGCATATAATTGTGACAATGAAAACGGTCAAGTGTCTGTCGTAAAACTAGAGACGACTACACAAAGTAGGCTGTCCTTTTGTAGGCACACAATTAAGTATTCATCGTTGGTGCGCGTCGTTAATATGAGCGATGTGCTTTGTCATACAATGTGCCCCCCAACACATGCGCTCTTCGATAATAACTTTGGTTGTGTAATGAAGGTTCTGTGCATATGTTACTTTTTATTATACGCTATAAATATTTATCTAGCCTTTATCGATTTCGAAACAAATGATAAATGTATATCTTATTATTAATATCTTGACAATAGAGTCAATTAGATTCTGATTTATTCTACTACATTAATGAAATCAAACCAGTCATCATTTCGATTTTCTGGATCCTAGTTGTCCCCAATACATATCATTAGATATATTCAGTTTATTGTCATCTATGATGGTGTACGAAGGTCTAAAAATAATCACAGTAAGTAATTGTTTTCAAAAACTGTGGAGAAGACTGCTTTCGACTTAAAACAAGAATGTTAAACGGACACGCCCAGACACTTAGCGAAGATATATTCCTCTGAATTTCGGTTTAAAACAATATGTGGTCATAAACTATGTATTACAAAGTCACGTCACGTCACGGTTGTACATCACAAGTTAATTATTTCAATTTCTCAGGTTTCTGTCGCAGGCATACCTAATAATACGCGGTTTACGAAACATTACTTGAATTTAAATAAGTTAGGTTCTTTCACGTAAAAACTTTTCTTCCTCCAGTGTATGTATTTTTAGCCGCGAGTCCGATTCTTTGGTTTTTTGTACTTGTTATATAAGGAAATACTGTGTTTAAATTATTGTAGATATATGCTCAATTTACTCGGCATTAAAAGCTGAATTTGCTGAACCAACTTTTTTTGGCCGAGCTTTAAAGCTTCGATAACTTGCACACTAATCGTCACTTTTCACTTAAAGATCCATAAAAACATTTCCCATGTTGATAAGAAAAGAATCGTGAAGGATTAACAAGTAAATAAAAAATCTAATGCAGTGTTGGGATCGTAAAACAAACAAACAGAGGGCACACGTCGAGGTTCCCGCAGCACGGCCTCGTCGTCGGTCGCTTTGACCACCGCACAAAAACCCACCCGCCCCAACCTTTTAAGTAGGTTGTTAACTTTTTGATTTATGGACAATAATAGAGACGCAACGCCGTGGGAGACTCGCAGACCACCACAAATATAATTTTAACGAACCCCCGTCGACTATAATAAGACCTTATTTCGTTGTCAATTTCTTTGTCTCTAGTTATAGAGTAGGCATCCGATAGAGGAAACGGCTTCGCGAAACGCGCGTCCCGGGTGGTCTGCGCGCAGAAAACAATTTCAAAATAATTCCTGACCCCTTCATTACAAAAGTACAGTTTAAAAATTGGTTTCTCTTTTCATTACTAATTAAATTTCAACAATCAATTCTTTGTAACACAACTTCGCGCTTCATCTGGGATTTTATTGCAGACTTTAAATGCTTTTGTTGTTTATTCAGCATCCACGTACGGAGTAATTACTCTTTGGCGCCACCTCTATGTACATATCGCATCGAAAGCCTTATATAGGCGGGTTGTTGAATAGCAAATAATTGTATAACAAGTTTTTTTTTTCTTGTATTGTATCATGTAACCTTCAATATGTGATATATTAAATTACATTCAGTAGATGACTAAATTATTCTGTTGTTGTAATAGTCATCTCTGACTCGGTATGGAGCAAGAAACGGGATTGGAATTATGGCAGAGTGGTCCATTGTCTATCACGTTGCTATGTCACGTTACATGTGTTATGTGTTCCGTCGGATAGCATCGTGCCGTGTGTGGGCGGATTGTCGCGACAAAGTACCTACAAATACATATGAAAAATCACTAGGCAGCCGCAGGTGGAACGTTAAACACCTTATTAATTCCTCTATTTCCGAAGCGTGGTGCAACGTCCGATGATCCCTTGATCTCCCCGCTTAGCGACTGGCGGGTAATTAATAAAATATAAACACAGGCAATAAAACGATAGTTAGGAATGTGTCGGCGATATTCAAAAGCATAATCGAGTCGTCATCTTGTAAATTACTATTATTTGTTATGGAATTTAATAAACTTGTTAAGGTTTGGAAGCACAGGTAAATTGCTTGCCGTTATGGTTTTATTAAGTTCGCGTGGCGGCGTGTGTTTGTTTTTGTGTGGGATCATGGTGGTTTTTTTTGCGGCGCGCGCGTCTGGGTGGGCGCAGGCGCAGCGCTCGCGAGACACGGCTGCGCCAGCGCAGGTCCGCGCCCCCGCCCCGCTCTCACATTATGTGAGATGAATAACGTAGATATACTCGGCAATTGTGGTGGGAACTGTTGGCCTGAAATGGCTAGTAAATTGTTTTACTCTCTATCGTTTTTGTCATTTTTAGATTGATTATTACATGACTTTCCCAAATTCTGTTAATCTTACCGAGTCCCATCAGCAAGATTTGATAAATTGACTGTAAGTAATTTCAAACCAAATTGATAATGGACATTGAGTTCTAAGTTTACTTAAGCTGGTTCTTGTATAACCCCTCCAAGCATCCCGCTAATCATTAAATATCCTAATCGTAACTAATATTATAAAACAAGCGAAAGAAACTTTGTTTGTTTATTTCTTTGTTACGGTTTCACGCTAAAACGGCTGAACGCATTTGGATAAAATTGGCACATGTGTAGACCATGACCTGCAAGAAGGACATAGGCTACTTTTCATCCTGGATCGCAGACGAAGTTGCGGGCAACACCTAGTTTATAATAAAAACAACTGAAACTCACCATCACAAACAGGACAGTTATAATGCGTATGCCGCTGATGTTTGGGCCTCTTGCAGGGCACGTAGCACTCAGGCTTAGTGATGGTGACGACTCCGGCCTCACACCGCAGCACTCTATTGTCTTCGTTCCACTCGGTGTGAGAGGCATGCTCCGTGCCATTATACCAGCACCCTTTGCACTTGGCACAGCATCCCTCTCTCGGCATCACGACCGCGCAGTCGTCCATCTGCCCACACTCCTCCACGCCACTCCGACACTCCACGAAGCCGTTCTAGAAATAAATAGGGGGGATTTGTTAGTCAATGTGAATTATAAAAATTGACTTGTAATTACTCAAATGTAAAGTAAAGTCGTCATGATAGAGAAGGAACGAGCAGTGATCACCAATAATCACCATGCATGCTTACTGCATGTTGACAATATCCGACAGTTACATCCAGGTTTGCTCACCATGTTTCCCTACATTGTAGGTTCTAAATTAACTTAGGAATATCAAGAATACCAAAGAGCATTTTGAATTTGAAAAATTCTAAATTAACTTAGGAATATCAAGAATACCAAAGAGCATTTTGAATTTTTCAAATTCAAAATGCTCTTTGGAAATTGATAGGTACAACTCGAATCCACCACCATAAACTTATATTGTTATCAAGAGCATAACACAAATAATAAAATACCGTACAGTTTCCTGAAAGATAGAGGGCCGCAAGATATTGAAAATCGCTGTTATTTTCTTACCACACTTAACTAGCTTCTAATTCTGTCCAACGCTATTTTCATTTAAAAAATGGAACAGAAATCTAACCTAACCCGGCCTAGATATTTCAAGGGCCCTATTGATTTACAGAAGTAGTTGATTATTTTATGTAATCAATATTGATACATTTGATTCAATTCAAATTCATTCGTGGGTAGTACCAGATTCTCCATATAAGTACCGTTAAAATGCTGTAGTATTCCCTACGTAAAACGAAGAAATAATGTAATAATAAAGTAGCTACTAATTGTGTCTCAGTATTCACATTTGTGTCAGCATCCATCACGGATGTACAATTGTATAAGCATTCCTTAACAATTTACCGAGGGCTGGTACATAAATTACATAAGTCTTAGGATTGTCGCCAGTCACATTGACAATAGCAAATAAATTGTCCTTACATTACACATGTACGATATTTTATAAGGAAACAACAAAAGTGGCATAAAGACCACCTAGTGATAAATAAATTTTATCGCGTTATTCTACCAATTACACGCTAGCTTTAATTAAAATTCGTCAGTTAATGAGCGGATGGTGGTATCGGGTAAAGCCAAATATTTTATTGCTCACAAAATATAGTACAACTGGGAGCGAGTGAAGCCGCGGCTGATTGTGCTCGTTGTTTTGATACAAACAACAGAGTAGAAGAGGTTTCTCTGAAAGTTTTCCTTGTTCTCTCCTTATTTGTCAGTTTTTAACAGTTATAATATGCAGCGAATGTTTGGGATTTTATTGGCACTTCGTTTTATTTATTTTTGTTATTATCTTTTATGTGGTTGTGGTTGCTATGCTGATATGGAAATGTAGAAATACATTAAACTGTGTCAGCTATTGTATGTACTGGCGAGTGCCGCGCAACGACCATCTGAGAGATTGGTTTTACTTTATGTTGTTTTTAATGTTCGTGGACGACGCACTACTGTAATAATACGACCCTCGGGCAGTTGCCCTTATTAACGTTAACGTTCACCAGTATTTTCGTCTGGTTCTTAGGTAATATTGAGTAAAGTAACGAAAGATCTAGCTACATCTTAAAGGACAAAGTTTGATTGGTCAATTGACCCGAAGACCAATGTCTTCATGAATGTTTTTATGATAAATACCTACCTACTTCAATAAGTAGGTAGGTATTTATCATAAAAACAAAACTAAGGTATATTTTAGCAACAAATCATTAAAATAATTCTTTAAACTAAAGACAATAATAGTGTCATTCAAACACAAATACATTATATAGTTCGTCATACACAACACAATATTTAGCTTCACTTTCACAGAGCATGACAATACGTTTATGCAATTTTTGTAAGCAAGCTACTAAATGCAGACACGTTCGCGGTCATATTGTCTAACCGAGGCAAAGGAATGCAATGATTCATCCAACATTACACGGACAATAAAAACCGAGAACATAAAGACTGATTAGGAAAACAAAACGGAACAGATGGACAAATGGACATTTCAAAACACCAATTAAAATTATCTAATATGTAACGGTAATATTATGATTGAGCACTAACTGTGTATGAAGTATGGACATCCATAATAAGATCAAAAAGCATTGTCGTAATTATTGTATGCGTTTATTTTACGGCTCTTTGTTCTGAAACGCATTTGCATGGGCACGTGGCGCAGACGCAGTCAATGTTAATTGCTTTTCTACATAATAACCTCTCGGTACTCGTAGCTCGTAGGTATCATCGTGCACGTACATATGCATAATTGCACATACCTACATTATTGTGTAGGGATTACGACTTCGTTAAATTCGTTACAATTTTTGCTTAGTAGCATTAATTAAGATTTTTACCTCTACAATAGGTACCTATTCATTTTAGGACTCGTCTGGAATATAAAAAAAAATTACCTGCGGTATAGACCTATATTCAGCAGAGGTTATATCCTCTATGAACTATTGCAATAACTATTAGATTACATCAGAGAGTACGTATAAAGTTATTTCTTTTTCGTCTTAATTTTCGGGCTGATACGAAATATACTTGCATATCTACTTATTTATTTGTTAATCTAGTCTCAGGCCTCAGTAGAGGTGTTCGGTAAGTGGTAAATGTTATTTTAAAGAACTCATGAGCGTAACAACAACAGCTTAAGAATCCTTCATCTGTGACTCGTCAAAGCCATTCCAGGAAATGTTTTGTTAAAAAAAATATTTATCCATCCAAGAAGTCAAGCCACTTATTAGCATGTAAGCTCGCAGACACGATCAATATTAGAGGCCAATATTTGCACAAATCTGTAAACTTATCAAACGTTTTAACACCAAACATTACGGCGTCCTAATTTGTATAGCCCATGGTTGCGAAGGAAACTCAGGCGCAGCGCCGCCATTGCTGAGAACTTAGCAACAGAGATGTACGAGTGGCCCTCGGGTCAATTAACCAATATAAAACCTAATAATAATAACTTTAAAGTTCGTAATCCGTCGTTCGGTTCAGAGGGCTCTGTTCGTGACTGTATGCCGTGTTACCAAGTCCTAGCACTATTGTGATAGGCTAACAGTCCCACAGTTTACACAATTAAATTTTTTGTCATCACATTCATCAATTAAATTAATGATTTGTTTTGTGAATGGAATCTACTGTGACATAATCCGTCTCTTAGAATACATTTAAATAATGCAAGAAGTTGTACTACAGTGAATACAACCTAGGTACCTATTTATTCAATCTATTTTGCCAAGTTATACCACTGACTTTTAGATTTAATCGCAACCAAACCTACGTAGTACATAACCTACGACCTACGTAGACATACTAATAGAAAACAAATACCACACGTAGATTAATAGGTATTCGTATTATTATAAATGGTTACTATTGTATCCGTTTATAATAATAACACAAAAGAGGTGCCTTCCTAATTTTTTTCTTCAATATATTATAACGAACTAGCACCGAGGTCGCTGGAACTCTGATGTTTATTACTTTTCAATACTTCGGCCGAATTTCACGTGCGGCTCTCTTTGAAATCACCCTCAAATAGCGTAATATTTACGTTACGCGTTGTATAATAACTGTAAGTCTGTCGACTGGCCATTACTTGTTATAAATAATGTGTAGGCACCGAAAAAATAGAACAGATTATGAACACAGATTTGGTTAGACAAATCGGGGTACGTAGCTAAGGTGAAAATTGTACCCGGATTCATTTGAAAAGTCTGTTTAGAAGCTTTAAATTCGTTGAACAAATGGTAGAAACCATCTGTTTATGTAAGGTATTTAGTGATTTGAATAGAGCACAGGTGATTTCAAATAGGTTGCTAAGGTATGCCATTACTGGTTAGCCGCTACATTAACAAGTTGTCGTGTGGTCTCAATTGCAAATATACTTGATGCATGCATAATGTATTCAATTCATTCATTTAATTCGAAAGAGGAAACCTGGGGATTAATGATATCAGGAAGGCAGTATTGCACTGCGATCATGATTGGAGATTAGCGACCAAGGATAGCCACTTTATTAATGATAAGGCTTCGCTCTTGAAATACTACAAACAATTAGCATCCATAATAAGATCATGATGATTAATAGCCACGTTTTGATAAAAGATAAGCAATTATTAATGCATTTAAAATGTTAACTATACAAAATATAAAGTGCAAAGTTGTTCCAAATATCAAGAGCGATAATACGATAACGCTCTGTTTTATTGCGATCTGGAAATAAGAGATAATTGATGTTGAATGTGTAAACGATTGTCTTTCCGCACTAGACTTGTTAAAATACCGCACTGAGAAATGGGTTAGTAAGGTAGTCGTAGGCGTTTTTCAGTAATGATTCGCATGTTTAGTAAATTATTCGTTTAAAATTAACTAAGTTCCACGTCATACTGACGGTCTGACTACCTCAAATTCCAGAGAGCTAAAAATTCTAGCACTATTTCTATTTTACTGAAAATTTGTTTATTTTTGGTTGTTGGTGCAAGCCAAAACAACGTTTGTTAACGCGTCGTAGTAGATACAGATTACCTAAGATACTACGTCAGTAAAACTTTTTATTGCAGTCTTGTTCTCAGTCAGTGCATTACTTTTTCTTAAACAAATTATCTTAAATTATTCAAAACCTAAATTTGATGCACTTTGAAGTTTCCCCCTTTTTATAAATCATACTTGTACATATTATTATTATTATTTTAACTCTGTAAACTCTTAGGAGTCGTTAGGAGCTTATAATTAATATAATTAATATGCAGTTCTTAATTTTTTTAATTATTTTTTTTTTCTTAAATATTCATAAAATAATTTATATTATGAAAATTTAAGAAGAAAAAGAACTATGTAAAAATGCCCTTCATTTTTCAAAAAAGGCGCCTGGGGCACACGTAGCAAGTGATATCACACGGAGTAAATACTACAAATACCAGTCATTCTGCACGTAGTATGCTAATCAATTGATCTGATAACAGAGTTATAAAATATTTTTAGAGATTTGATATCATCATGGCTATTTTAAAACTTCGTTAACATAGATAAAAAAGCTATAATTAATTTAAAATAAATCGATAATACATATTTATGAAATGGAAAAATTAAAAAAATTATGCGTCAAACTTGACATTTTAATTATTTACTTTCAATAACAAAGGAACTAATAAATACAACAGGTGTGTGTAATTGTGTGTCATAAACATAATCAGATTCGGTAGCAAAGATAAGATCTACGAGAGTGCTACGAGGGTCTACGAAGTAGCATCCGATTGTAGTAGAACAATCACGTGACGTCACACAACCTCATTTACTAAAGAAAACTACCAGTTTTTTTGTAAACTGTGTATACCTAAATGTAAATAATATATTTCTCCAAATGTCAGTGCTTTCGTGGTGGAATTCGAATGCGTTGGTAGAACGTTTAATGCAACAGACGTAACGTAATGTACCTGTTTAATAGCCTGGCTTTTTCTCCTATTTATGCAATTACTTTGCTCCCACTCCTATAGCCTGATATTTATACAAAGTATCATATTATATTGAGTAAGTTATTTATTTATAAATTATACTTAAAGGCTTGTAAAATATATTGTAATGTAGATCAACAGATGTGCTACGGATTTCGGGTCAATAAGTCTCAAATAAAAGGCGTATATCAGCGTATATATATATATATAATGTGTGTTATGTACTTATCAGAATATCGCAAAACAACAACCAAATAGGTGCTTAACGTAAATTTATACGAGAATCATCGTGTGGACCGTCCCCGAGCAGTCTGTGTAGATCGCGACTCCATTATGTAAATTAAGAGATAAACATTTTAAATGAATGTTAACGTCCACATTTTATACAACACAGCCAGTATTTCTTGTAATATAACTACTAAGAAACTGCTGATTGAAATTATCAAGCAATTCATTGAAATTTCGCATTGGTTTAATCACGTACGCACTCGGTGGCAGGTGTAGTGAACCATCGGACTGTCTAAAGATATACATATAGTCAATATGTAGTAAAGTTATAAAGATATGTCCCTAATAAGCTAGCAACTGTATATCAATATATACATTTTTATTTTATAGCTTTCGCAGATATCTACAGGCTACTAAACAACTAATAGGTACATTTGGTCTTATCTCTGGTCGTGTCGGTTCATTAGAAGCATGTAACACACAAATTGAGTTTATTTTTTTGTTTTTAATTTGATGTATGACGATGATAACGAAAGGCTGACTTGAACATACATTTCGTACGAAATATCCTACAGGGTGTTTGGTGATTCGAATTGTATTTCGAGCTTTTCTGAATCTTTATAGATTATAAAAGCTTTTCTCAAAAATCTGTTTTGTTTTCCGAAAAGCTTATGGATGATTTCCACCAAACGGCTCGCATCGCATCTAGTAGTAGTTTTCTTAGTTCCTGATAGGCTTTTGTTTCGTTCTGATGAGGATGCATATGATTTTAGTAGCCTCTGATTTGTAACATTTTGTTTGTAATGTATCATTCGAGGCGATAATAATAATAATAATAGTCCTCCAGACCGTATTTTCGGCCACGGCGGCCAATCTCAACGGAGACTAGCCATCGGCGCGGGAGATATTATAGTGCACAAGTGTTTGCGCAGACACAAGTGTACTCTCTCTTCCTTCACTCTCATAGTCCGATGGGACGGCAATCCGACACGGCCGGAGAGAGATCAGGCGTAGGACCATTCCGAAGCACGGGGTTATCACACCGCCAACTTCCAAACTCCGGGCTGTTACTACGAAATTCCTAATGGAAAAATCCAATAACACTTTGCCCGACCCAGGAATCGAACCCAGGACCCCACGCTCTGCAGTCGCGCTTGCGACCACGAGACCAACGGGGCAGTCAGTCATTCGAGGCGATACGATGATACCTAAGACACGGCGAACGCTTGCTTCGAGCACCATGAATTTTTGTTTCTTAAATTTTCGTTTCAAAGGAATTCACGAAACAGCCGGCAGTGAGTGCAGGATGCGACCCTCGCATCGAGCGACTCGGCTTGCTGCACTGACTAGGAGATAGATCATTTTCTCACTTCTTACACTTATTTTCACTTAGATTCGTAGCTAAAAAGTCATTCAGAGAATGAGAAATAAACAGTACTTTATGTCCCTCTACCAAAACTACAAACTCTATCATTCTGTATATAATTATTAGGCATATTTCCATATATTCTCGGAATTATATAATTCATGACTATTTGAGGTTGTCATTTGTAAAATTACGCGAATTTCCAGGAAGTGGTGAGGATATTCAACGCTTCCACTATCTGATACGGGATGTGATGTATTGCCGAAATGTATCGACATTGTACCACAAATTAGCAGATAAAATATAATAACAACGATTGAGTAGTTAATTAATAAATAGTTAGGTATGTGTGAATAAGAAATCTTGGATTGGATTGGAATACTATACATAAGTAAGGAAAACAAATTAAGGCAAAGTTGCTTCTACAACAAAAAAAATAAAATTGGTTTTTATTTTTGACTTCCTGTCAAATAATGTAGGGTTACCCGGAATAGTCAGTACCTACATGAATAAAGTCGAGTGTTTCAGTATTTGTTATACTTACGTAACATAGATAACTATTTCTAAGTTACAAAGCAGGAAACAAAACTTATCCAGTTTTCAGCCCACTGGGTTTCCAAAGCGCGCTGCTGCTAAGCTAATAATACCGTTAAATGCTATGCAAAGCATACTGTACGAATTTCCAACTTAAAAAGAGGTAAGTGAATAAGTTAGCTAGGAGTGCTACGTTTTGCACAAGAAGGTGACAATTAAGAGCCAGTATACAATCTGAACAAGATCCTTGATATGATTATTTTTATGTAGATTTATCGAGTTTAGAATGGAGTGCTAATTATACACATTTAAAGTCAGTTACTTATAAGCTGTAATTGTATCTAGTCTAGTAAATGATCCCGGGGCGGCGCGGCGTCGCGGCGGGGCGGCACACAAGGCCGCGTGTGGGTGCGCGCGCGCCGCTGTCGCGCTGGCGCCTTCACAACAACAACCATTTTTTGCGCGCGACACGCGCCTTCTCTCCGCTTTGATATACTCATTTGATGCGGACAATGTTATCTATTCCAACGATAATTGAATAAACATTGAGCTACTGTTACATGCTTTGTTGATGTTCTGAAGCTACGAACGTAGGTAACTTACGAGCAGTAAAATAGGCTTCGAGATTGACGTAAAACTGGTCCTTTGCCACGAACTCGGTGTGTTTGTAGGATAATTTCGCGATATCGGCGTTGTAAAAGAAATTCTCAAAAACGATCTAATCTGACTCATGCAACAACTATGCACTAAAAGCTTGGCTGATATTAATCACGGAGTTTTGACTTAGCATCTAACTGTAAATATTAATTATTAAAATAGACGCGGATATTGAACGAAAGCTCTTCTTGGTTCTTGGTATAACGGCTCAAAGTCCGTGTAAATACCTGCAACTGAATTAAACTTGATTTTTTTTGCATCATAGCAAAACATAACAACAATGTCGATGATGTGTGGCGTGTAAAAAATACGCGTTGCTAGAAGAACCGGTGCGACCGCATACCGCGCGCTCGCGGCAAGGCCTCGCGCCAGCTGCGTCCGCGCCCGCCTCAGCGACCGCGCCCGCCACCGCCGCCAACAACACCCACTTTCACATTTCAATACAACGTGCACCTAACTACTAAAGGTTACGAAATTAAATTTCTTTCTAGATGTTCAGCAATGCATTTGCTCAGATAGGTACCTACCCGATTCTATCGCTTCTCGTTACCTTCGGCCACTCATGAAATAACTCCTACTAATCATTATTGTAGTAAATAAGTAATGAATCAGATACGAGATAACACAGGGGTTTTGAAATTATGAGCGATAATCTTAAAATATCTCTCGTTATTGAATACATTCTCGGGTGCCGCCGCTGCTGGCTCGAGTCGAACGCCGTGCGATCATTACAGGTACTTGAGTTAGCAATTTACTTGTAACTATAAAATACAATTTATGAGATATTAATAGATTGCAGGGCCAGGACAAAAATAGCCTCTCGTGTAACATTACTTAATTATCAAGCAACAGTCCGACAGACGCGTTGCCAGCCAGGCTTAGGAATTACTGGGCATGATTCAATTATATTGTCATGAAGGAACTCGGGAGCTATTATTACGGTACAGTAGTATTTAACTGTTTATTTAGGATCCGTTCTGGTCTTAAAGCAATGAGTTTGTTTTGCAGTTATGAAGTCGTGCTAACGCAGTGGAGGAATCGCGAAAATACCGACTTCAATTCATGTCAGAGCATGGCCACTCTTTAGTCTTTAGTGATTATTTTTTAGAGCAGATAAATATGGAGTTATTTGGGGCGCCGAATAGTTGATGTGACATATGCTGACCACTGACAGCTACAACCTGGTAAACCTATTATATACGATTGCCGACAAACTCGGTAATTGAACAAGTTCGTATCTAGTTACTGTTTTATTGTCAGTTAGTAGCTTAAGAGCTTTTAAAATTGTACATAATTCCAATTATAGACAGGCAACTTTTTTGAAAAGCCTTGGTTTCCAAATAACAAATTAATATTCATGTTTGTGAAAAACTATTCACTTAACAATTATTTGCAAGTTATTTAGGTACCTATCTTAAATCTCGTATGCTAATTATAAAACTGGATCACAAGTTTGGTATGTCGCTAATTTATTGACTTTTCGATCGTAGTAGATGCAGAGATAAAGTTTACACACATTTTATGGTGGTCCCATTTTGTGTTACGTAAGTGTTGAGAGAGAAGTGGATCGTTGGCCACTTCCTAAACCGTAATGATGTGAAGTTCATTGGTACGTCGCAGGCGCATATAATCCGCGCGTCGATAAATGGCATGGCTCATTAAAGTAAGCGGTGCGCGGGAGCTGCGCGATGTTATCAACCGGCTACTGGTTTGTATAAAAAAGCAAGACTAATGGCACCCTCGGGTCAACATGACGCTCGCCGCTATACCTACTCGCGCCCTCTTAAATCTCAACTCTACCGAATATTATTTACTTTGTTAATGTCGATACAAGAAAAAGCAATTAACCTTCACTGCCTACATTTCATCAGACGTCCAAAACATTGATAAATCATAAAAAATACCATCCGCCACATTTTTGTCCCATAGTCGCTACGTGGCACGTGACAAAAAATGCCCATTAAGTAAGCAAATGTATATTTTAATTCAGAATAAGCGATAAATCTCGCGATGGGCTTTCGAATTCCGCGCAAGTCATCCGACGAGGTGAGATCGGCTGGGAAATACCATTATATATCTACGTACGCCGTGCTGCCGAGTTCCTACATACATACTGATGTCGTGTGATCGTGTCCACGCCAACAGCTGTGCAGCGATCACGTATTTATGATGTCTTTTTATTCTTTTATGAAATACCAAACACTTTGAACTTATGCTAGGCACTTTATTAAGCTGAAGGCGGATTCTGTGGGTAATTACGTATTAAAAAAAAAACAAAATCTAAGTTGAGGAATGCGGTCGGGGATAAATAATAATGGAATGTTAGGAACAGTTGCGTCGGATTCCTGTGCTCGCCGTGCTTGTCAAGAGGTTCCGCATTGTCAGTTTTTGCAGCGCGCAGACAGGCGGCGCGCGCCGGGAGCAGCGGCAGCGCCGCACGCGCGCCACCCGCAGCCACGCCAGCACATCACACGTTACATGCAATTAGCACCAAATTACTTAGATTTTCTCTTATAAATCAATTTCATTCCATAACAACCTATACGTATTACCAATTATGTCGTGGGAATTCTAAGGACCAAAATGGATATGGATAGACCCTTTTATAGAATAGTAACTAACTAAATAAGTACGGCGTGAAGTTGACATAACAGGTCCCATGTCCTTCGATGGCATGTGAAACGTCACAGAGTTGCAGTAACAATTAGCACTACTCTAGATACACAAATACTACTTTATTCCAGCTCTACGCAACACATGTTATATTAGGCAGTAGCCTAACTTGTCTAAGTGAGAGATAATTGAAACGAACTCTTAATTTGACATTATATTCTATTTGTTAATGTCATTATCATTATATAATATTGTAGGCAGGTTTGTCTATATGACTACGTCGAATGCCCAAATAGGCTTTTGAAAATTGAAAACAACATGACGTCAAAATCTCCTAGCCTTAGGTAAACACGAAAAGTGTCTCCGAGGACCAAAAAATTCAACAAGAATATATAAGAAATATTATGTTTTTTTTTTAATCTTTGTGCATTCAATCTACTCATCCTGACGTCGCGCGTCGCCGGTTCAAAACACTCCAATTTCCGTCACTGTCAAGCCCAAAACACAGTTTCCCCTTAAACTTTCCCAACACATAAAGCGCATCCCATCACTAAACAATCAGAAATTCCAAGAAAAACGCTAATCAAATTACTAGTTATTGTCTAGGTGTGAGTTAGTCGCACGCGCGGCTTTGAATTATTATTCTGTACTTGGTCCGTGATAAATTGATTTGGTGACAGTGGCCGCCGTATAGGCATACAAACGTTCCATAAGTAAACCCCGAGAGACAATTACGATACTTGTGTGCTGTATTTCACACCTCACATTTATTTATACATATATCGATAATTGCGTAACTTGTTGGATGATAGTGGTGTTACCAAGCAACTTCGATGTTTGTCGATGATTTCTTAAGTGATTTGTGACAGTTTGTGAGTGTGTATGGCTCTCGCAATATTTATGAAGGCTACATTATTTTAATTTCTTAATGATATTCTAAGCCTTGTTTTTAAAATCCGAATTCATGCTAATGTTAATTGATAATCTTCATTAATTTTATCTATCACATAATTTAATTACTTCTAACATGTAACGAAAATGTAACAAATAGCTACTCATCCTCCTATCCATTAATAAACAAAAAATAGGCATATTTTGAATACCTTTTTAGGTTCAACTTACTCTATCTACTAATCATGTAAATTCAATGGTAATCAGTTTCATCTGACTTTTTCTTAACGTTTCAAATGTCAAATGATTCCGATTCTAATTACCATCGAACTCTAAGATGATTACTCTGTTGAAATAGGAATATATGAATGTAAGATTGACGTAAATTATTCTAAACTTAGAATAACTTATTTGAACCCAAGTTCACTTTAACCGCAGAATAACTTATAAATAGTACTACGTAATGAGTAATTGGCTGTACCTTAAGCAGTACATACTCGTTATGTCAAATGACACATACCTACTTATTAATCAAGCGTTAATCTGAACAGCTAATAATAATCCTTGTAGGTATTTAAAAAGGACAGTAGGTACAGTGCACAATAACAAAACTTTACACAAATCCATAAACGATTAGTTATAAGTAGAACTGAGACATTTTTTTATAATAATGGCGCTAATCCTTGCTGTAGGGTACTTCATATTCTATATTAAAATAAATATAGCAGTTACTACGCCTCCCGACACTCAATTAAATTTTCTAGCACGTGTGCAGAACGATTAATATCATCGTATTTGTAAGCTAAACACGACTCCAATCACGTTGGAATTTAAATAAATCTTAGGTGGCAAATTGCAAATAGGTTAACCTTCGGATTAATGGCCATTGGTTTTTCGGACCCTTTGATAACGTGATGAGAATATGTACAAAAAAGTGGGTATGTACCTACTCGTAAGTGGCCATAGTAGGTACAGTCAGACTCAAAAAGATGTAAGCAGGAATTCATTTGATTGTCCACAATAATTGTTCCAAAATATTGTATCAATGTGTAGTCACAAAACGTATTAAACATTGTCGCTACATATTGATATAATACTAAGGAATATAGATTGTAGACAATCAAATCAATTCTTGTCGACGTGTACCTACATCTTTTTGAGATTGCCTGTACGTTGTTTATCACACACGGTTGAAGGAGCAAATCATGGCAGACCACGTGTTGACACGTAGCTACAGCTAGCCGAGTCTTATACAAATGTTGTTTCGAAAGGTTGCTAACCTATTACGATCTTTGTAGGACCAAAGGTGCGCTATTAACTCCTTAAGGTTACCTATATTTTCCCAGTAGACTAGAATAAATAAATAATCTTTATTATGAACATCTTACAATATCTTTGAGGTGAGACCCTGACCTCCAAACTAGTAAAATACTGTATCTTGAAGGTCAGAAGAAAGTAACTCAATATATTACCCAAACGGTTATTCATGATGATGATTGGTTTGCCTTTAGTATTTAACTTTGAATTTGTACAGTCAGCCTTAAAAATTGTATAGACATCGATAAGAATTTATTTAATTGTCAACAATCTTTGGTCTATAATATTGCAGCAATGCTGACTGTACTCCTAGTACAAATCCTAAGATCTAGAGCTATGCAACCGACATAGATGGTTGAGTTATTTTAGATATTACAAAGCTTGTTCCAAATTCTTACCTTACAGATACAGCGGAAGCAGCTACTCCAGTCCTGCTCCAGTCTGGCGTCTTGCAGCTTAACAGGCTCGCCTTCGTTGGAGCACGGCGCACGCTGACCCTCTGCAATTACAACACAGCGTTAATTGTTTATTTAGCACCAGTGATTGAACCTGAGTTAGTACCCGGTTGCTGGACTAGAGGCCAAAAGTGAAGTAATTTAGTATCGAATGCATAATATTGAATTCAGTTGCGACATAGCGGGGCTAAGTCGTTTCGAAATCAGTGAAATTGTGGATTCAAAATTTAAAACGTATAATAAAGGTTACACTGCTGAATTTGACATCCCATGCGGCAAAGTAGGTATTAGTGAAGTCGAAATCACACATTCTGGATCGCATAAAGCAGAAAATCATCATTATGAAGCAGTTGTAGAACATGTCGTATCTCTTAGTAGCGTTCCTGACAGGCACGAAATGTAATGAGAAGTCTGAGTCAAGCTCGCGATTCCGATGCACTCACGATACCTGCCGAGTGTCGTACGAATGACCACGAACTGCGGAGGAGGCTGCGGTTTGAGCAACATGCGTGGGAAACGACTGTCCTATATAGCAGTGCACCGAGCGCAGCACTACTGTATAAAAGCGAATTTATTCACTTACTAAAGTCATACATACTTTTAGGTTTAAGAATTCCATTAACCGGTAACAGAAATTCCCAAGAAAGGGAAAGGAAAAATATAGGTAATTCTTCCTTTAATAGTAAAATAACACAAATCAGACCAGAGAAAGTATATTGTCTGTACGATAAGTTATCAAGCAAGTAGGGATAAGTAGATTCACTATCATTATGTTTACGTCAAACAAATTGATTATTATTGTAAATAGTATTAATGGCAAAAAAGAGATATATTGATAGAGCAGCTTAATCAAATGTTGTCGTCCTTCGAGATGCCAAATTCCAATGTAATTGGAGAGCTATTATTGAAACATCGGTTTAATAATACTGACTACGGAATCGGAACCTCCACAACGGTTCTATAAAAAATATAAGATACAACCATCATTCTTGCATATATTATAGTGCACCGAATGTTCCCGCATAGCAACATAACATATAAAGAACCTAAACAAGTCGTTGTATCACATAATAGGTATAAACGTGTTTAACAAAATGAAATAGAAACAAAGTTATATCATAAAAATATTCCCAATGAGGTTATCACAAATACATTTATCTGTAAAAACATGTCGTGAAACAGCCTAGATTCTGACAAATTGTAGTTAACAGAACTAAGTCCCTTCATATGATGTGCTCGTGGTGAAGTTCAGCGCGTCGAGTTTCGTACAGATGACATCGACATTGCGCCTCAGTGTCGATGTCGCGGCCGCCTGATCACACGTTACCTTGATTTAGATCCACGGATCCGCATTCTTATTACGTAGCCATCGGGCGCCACCGGCACCGGTCGGACTGTCCTGCGCCCGCGTCAATATTTTTGTAGGTAATTAATATGTGCTCGTCTACGAATGAGAATTCCTCTCCAAATGTTTGCTCGTAGCTAATATTTTAATGCGTGTTTTTACAGACAGAATCAATTCCTTTAATCCGCGAGCACATTACTGCATTTTTGCTTCAATTAAATACCGACTTAATTTAGAAACAATGAATCACTCATTCAATTGTATATGGAGGACAGACGACTTTGCCTTACCTATAGATTTTTGTGGGCACACAGTATATTTACATTTCATAATATCTCATAGCAACGAGCGGTTTTCAAGGTAAACGGTTTTATAAATAATTCGCTGAATTATAAATTAACAAATTAGATAGGTAATTCATACTAAAACTGTGTTAAAAATAAATATTCACATTTTAGTGCGTGTTAAAATAGTAGCTTTACGTGATTGATATCAATAACAGGGAATACTAGCCACAGGAGATGGTAAACTAAAACTATATCTAAATAAACAAATAGCAAACATTTCCGACGGAAATAAAAAGTTGTGAAAGAAGTATGAAATGCTTGTGACGCATCATAATACGAATAAGAGCCCTTGAATCGGTTTAACCTACATTCTCGTCACGACTGTCCTTAGCGCTCGTATTAGATGAGTGTTGATAACAGCGTATAGATAAGCGCCTTAATCGTGAATCGATGTGGTTAATTCGTTATGCAATGTCACAATTCGACACTGAACTTGTCCTCTACTGGATGAACTTGTCGGGATAATAACTCGATTGATTCGTATCATTGAGGGGCTTAATAGAGATGATACGTGATATGTACTCGGATCGTCGTCAACCCAATTAAGAATCGATACACCATTTTATACAAGGTCGAACGATAAATCCTTTTAACAAATAATATATGTGGTTCCAGTAATAAAATATCAAGTGGTTTTGATCGAGTTTGCAAATAGTTTTGGGTTCGTAGTACTTTCGTAGACCTTTTTCGTAACCTCGTAGAGGGTCTACGAAACTTTCTTTTGGTAATTCATTTACGAGTTCTATTGTTTTTCCATATATTTTTTGTTTGTTTTTACTTGTTTAGGGTTACGTTACATTTAGCTGCACGAGTTTTCCCAAAATTAAAACACGTGTTAGCGATTCAAGGCTTCGCCTGACAATACTTTGTAAATTTTAACGTTATCTTTCGAGTTACTAAGCATCCTAAAACACCAAATACAAATATGCCATTAACTTTAAGAACGTGACAACAATTATAATGTATTTTACATTATAAATACGATAAAATTATCGAGCCCATAAAATTGGTTAGTGTGATATTATTTTTTTATTAATTCCCCACCATTACAAACTTGATATATTTTGGTTGCGCTCATAATTCTTGAAATTAATGTTTTATACGAGCTTAAAGTACTAAAGTAATATTCCATTACCGCTAAATGATATTATTATTCCGGTTACCTAAGTGACAAGAAATTATGCAAATATCGGAAATATAGGTACTTTAAACATTTTACACGCGATTTAATTGCAGCGTTTCAGGCATTTAAGGCATACGCGTTTATACCCATGAAGCGATTACAAGATATGCACTTAACGGCCATTTCAATACCTAATGGCGGCTAGATGAGAATAATTTTTAGAAAGTTGCTCCTGCAGCTACCAACGATAGTAATTCTAAGCCTAGGGATAATATTATCTTAAGCACCTATTCATATAAGCCCCTGAAACCGACTATGATTATCAATTTGATCCGAATGGCTCTGAATACAAGCTAATGAAGTTGTAGAGGCCTATTACGCAAATAATAAACTATTCATGATAAATAACCCGCAATCTTCCAACGTCTCTATATCATTATTTTTCTATTTCGCTACGATTCCTTTCATTATGTGGCTCAATTTAAATTTTTTGTCCATAAATCATTACTTTGCGATATATCATATATGGATATACTTAAAATACTCTTGTTTCCAAGTGTTTTTACTGAGTAACTAAACTCTCATGGAGCGTTTTAGTTAGGCAATACCTAAAGTAGGTTTGGGTAACTATTGAATCACCAGCAACAAACGATGAAGAGGAAGGGAAATGACAGAAAAATTACAATGGGGGAACCCTTACCACATTAGCAGTACCTACCCAAAATTACTACTTATAAGGACATATATTATAATATGCAAATGATTTCAACACCCACAACATCGTGTTCGTGTTTTAGTTCGCTTTGAAACATAACACTTTATTCGCTGTCGAACAATCCTAAGTTTTAGAGCCATAAACAAGGTGCGCTTGCGCTCACTATGCACGTCATGATCGAGAGGCGAACGAATGTGTGATCTATGTGGGAACGGTCCGGACGCGGTTTCGCAACGGAACAATTGTCGTGGCTTGTGCAACCGACCTGTCGAACCTTATTCTTAAGCTATATTGTTGCAAATAATGCTTTCTTTGATAATTGTTGCAAATAGGCGATAGAAGTTTATCTGTATAGATGTCTAACTTCCTTTACTTGTACACCATACCATTTTTGATTTCCTGCCCTACCCATCCACCTGAACATTTTGTTCCTATGTTTTTGTTTGTTACTATGATACCTACTTAACTATGGGCAGCTACGTGTGTACAAGTTTGAAGGTCATACAAGGTAAAAAAAGCCTGTGTGGAGAACAGGAGACAAGCCTTGAAATCAAGAAAGAGAAAGAGAGAGTCTGTAGACTATAAGAGCTACAGCTTTGAGTGTGGCTCGGCCGGAGAGAGTCGCAGTTACTCGCTGATTTCTAGCAAGAATAAGAGCCTCCGTCTTCAAGATGTAGTACTTACTGATGACGGCGGAGGACGCGTGTGTCGTGCTAAGTAGTGAGCAGACGATCAGGGCGGCGGCGAGTGCGGCTCGGCCCCGCATGGTCGCGGCTACTCGCGGCGCCGGCGACCAGCGCTCCGCCCGCCGCGCATCACACTCGCGCGCCACGCCACACACGCGGAACACCTGAAGCAAATGAAAATAACCTTAATATTGACTGAAGTAGAGCTTTTCGATTACGTCAGTGCAGCTTAGAATTTCTATAAGTACATACAACAAATAAGTACCTAAATAAAAATATACAAAAAGTGTAAAAGCTAAAATTAACGCAAAACAACATAATTTCGTTTAAAATGCTAGTAATGGTCAAAAACAAATGTCCCGCTACGACGACGGCTGGCGTAGCACTCGTAGGCGCAGCGTAGTCCCAAATTATTACTTCATAAAGCTATGGATTTAACTATCTGTGTTTAGCATATACATTATGTAGTGCAGTATCTTTCCTGCTTTCCCTTGGTGTATCCAGTAACCTTAACTTTTTTAATAAGTAGATAATTCAGAATAAAGGGTAAAACTAATTCTGTATCAAACTCATTAATGTGATTTGAGTTATTCTATTTTAGTTTTAAAATACAACCTACTTTTAAAAATTATGCAAAACCCAACCGACTCAGTCCGCAATTCCACAAACAACGAACTTGATGAAGTTATTTTTTTTTTAGTTTATCCTTTACGTCTTTCCGACAAGTTTTTCCAAACGTAAATAACTTTTATTAATTTATTACTGTCAATCACCCGATTACGTGTGTCAGATTCTACTTAAATTGAGAAGAAGTGATGAAGTCATAATTTTCCTTATATTTTACAATCTGATGGAATGTTTATTTATTTTTCTTCGCCACAATTCATCGTTTGTATTCGTGATACTTGTTTATGTACGCCTCACGTGAAGCTAATGTTATAATAAAGATATGTAATCGGCATCATCATACAAAGAATTTCACAAAATCCCTACATATTTATTAGTCTAGATCTTTTATTGAGATTGACTAATAAATATTAAGGAATTATTGCCAGTTATTGCGGCAGTAAATAATGTAAAATATCATTTAGTTTAGTACTGAATCTCTAACTTAATCTTAATAATTTAAACAATTTAAATTAAATATTAGTATGTAATTGGAATTGCATATCGTTCACATCCACATTAAATAAGAAATAAATCTTCCGTACTGTCTCATTTCTTTCTGGTCAAGATGTATCCTTTACATAACATGCAGTAAACTACGTCGAATAAAATTAAATTATAGAAAATTACATTATAACAAGCATATCGCGTGATCCATGGTCTAATTAATAATTCAAAGCTAATGAGAGAATTAATGACCCCGCGCATAGTGGACCATCGGTTCTACTTGATAGAATGCCGGGCTGATGTCCTTAACGCATTTTTTATAACATTCCGCACGTACGTTGACCTCGAGTACTCGGACATATAGCATTTATTCATTAATAATAACAGAGTGAAGCAAAAAGTGGTTCATATTAAGTGCGTTTACACGGTGATCGAGTGGTCTCCGCCGTCGGCCGGACCCGGTCGCACTCAGAACCTCATCTCAACTATATTGTCAATTACGCTAGTTCCGGTTGTACATCCTCCTCAGTAATGCGTTTTAGGAACACTTCATAAAAAAACTTCATAAAAACGTAATTGAATCGCTTAACACAGTACACTTTTTGTAGAATTTAAATAAAACATACTTCGCTTTATTAACACGGAAATGATAAAGAAAACGCACCGTTGGAATTCATTTGATTTAAATTATAATTATAGAAGCTTGATATTTTATACTTCAGCTAATTATAAAAGTTTCATTACCCGTCATAGATCTACATCCGGTGCAGACGGCAGAAAAACTTACATCGAAGAAAAACTTATAGGTGCAAAAGCATTTTATGTAATTGAAACTCAAGTGAAGTCAGTTTTCTTAGAAGCTAGAATAAGCAGTGATAATATTAATCGGTAATTTCCGAGAAGAGTCTCCGAGATCAGTGAACAAAACATCAATGAAGAGCTCGCAAGTCTCCGAGAATGTCAGATAAAAGCCAGTAGCGACCGCATGCGCTACTAGTATTGTTTTATTTTTTGTCCAACATGTCAATCATCCCGTTGTTAATCGAGAAAATACCGATCGGACAATAGAAGCGATAAAAAGTTTAAGTTGATATAAGAATAACAAACACATTATTAGCATACTACGCATATAATGTTATCGTATTCTTTGTTATTTAATGACTGCTTACAATTTAACTTACATTAATCATAGATGGTACAAACGATAAATTGTTTATACCTCTTGAGTGGAGTTTTGGGATTTTTGTAGAAAACGTGTAGTGGGCACAAGTATGTTGATACTATATGTTATGATAGAGGTACTAACTTTCAAATCTGTAGACATGGCACGTAGTGGTGAGTTGGAGATCCTCACAGTGACGGTCGACCAATCGCACAAGACATGTGAAGGCAACTGACTGAAAGGCTGAGAGGCAACAGGTTCCCCGAAGAGCTGCCGCGTGGGCAAGCGCGAGCAATCCTGGAAGCCCGTGCTAAGCATTTGATTGAATTCGTTGAGTTCTACGTGGACATTATTCACAATGGAATGCTTCTTCGAATAAGTTGTGCAAGCCGCTTACTGATAAACTGTTGCAAAAAGAAAGTCCCACACGATTCGTATAACTGATTTGTAATAATACAATATTTATTTAACCGTCTTCAGACTGTTGACTCATTAAATAACTTTATCCATTGTGTGGTTGGACAAATTGTTATCAGTCCTCGATATCAAAATTATTCGAAAGAGGCTTGGACCTCCATCATTACATAGAGCCCGGTGTATTAATTATTTACTGTTTATACAAAGAAATCACATAAATAAATTATTATTTTAATTGAACATCACTACACGAATGCCTAAGTAGACTACAATCACAGGGTTTACAGTTAATTGTATGTGTAATTCATGAGGCATATTTAAAAAAGAACTAATTAAAACGTTATTTTTCCACGACATTGTGCCCCTTTAAGGTAAAAACTGCGACTGTGACATTAACAAGACTTGATCTCGATAACGTAGCACTGATGATGTTTGATTAGGTATTCAATAGGAGCAATCAAGCCTCAATCACCTACCTAATGACTAGGTAAACACACAACCCTCATAACATTCTAACTAGACGAGGTAATTTTAGTAATTTAGCAAAATTATGTCTGTAATAAAACCTATTTAGAGGTTTTAAATATTTTTCCTCAAGAATGTTCAGATATGACGTTAATCTAAATTTTTTATGCAATGTGCAAGCGTTAAGCCTAGAGACTTGATTAGTTCGCCAATATATTTATGTGAAAGACGATGTAGCCATGTAACTTTATCAACTGCCTTCTATGACAGCTGCAGACGGACCATATACTTAAGCGCAGTCACATACAGGTACAAGCATACGAGAACATTTAGAAAGCCGCTTTTAAAATCGGGCGTAGGGCCCGCAAGTGGCAAGCGAGTGTGAAGACGGGTGCCACCGCAGCGGGCGTCGCGCCGTCACCTACTTTCACGGAGGCAGCAACGGAGGAGCGCCTGGCGGGCCGGCGCAGGCGCTGCAGGCCCGCCGGGAGGGCGGGGGGGAGGCTGCGTGCGCGCGACAAGGTCGCCGTGAGGCAAACCACTCGTCGACAGAATTTCTTCGGCGCAGAGACACGCGCATACCAGTCCGGGAGCGGAACGCGGTCGCAATAAAAACGCTCGGATATATTTCACGCGTGCGCAACATTATCTCGTCGCTCTCGGCTCCGATTACTTAATGCTCCGCAGCTAACTGTACAAGCGGAGAGAAACAAGATCAGGTTCTTTTCTTAGCAGGTTCGATGATCGCAGGGCGACACCTCCAGGGTGCACTTCTCAGCGAAATTTTGTTGTTTGACAAACTCACGCTCACTGCGTAGCTAGATAGCTTCGACTTCCCTCCAGCTGAGGTCTGGTACGCTTGTTACAGGTAGTTTCAGATGTGCCTATTGGTACGCTTTTCCGGAATTCACTTTTGATTCCAGTGTCAGCCAATCAAGTATTTCGTTATATGCCTTATCAGGGTCATTGTCGATGGGCAGGAAATACACTCTCGACGAATATATCTACCTGGGGCAGCCAGTTTCTTTCCAAAATAGACTGGACAAAGAGCGTCGAGTCGAAGATGACTGGAAGAGCTACTGGTCCATGAAGGCTATCTCACTAAAGCACTCGCAAGCACGTCGTATCCTATGGCGCTCAGACTTGGTCTTTGACCGAAGCTCAAAAGTTCAAACTCAAGATTTGCCAATGAGCGATGGAACCGTAGCATTTAAACAATCAAAGTCACCGACCAAATTCGCATCACCAAATGGCCAAACCGGCTCAAATGGGACTGGGCGAGTCACACCTATAGGATGCATAAACTGATTCTGATGGGCTTCGTCACATCACCGAGGCAAAGAAACGCTGGCGTGACGATTTGAACTCGTTCCTTACCGATTAGCCGGAGAAGGCACGACAGCATAAAGAGGACTGGAAAAATATGGGGGAAACCTTTGTCCAACAGTGGGACGAAATATGATAATAGGATACTTAAATAAAAAATGCCTTATCTACACAAATTCAGGTCCCTGCAAAGGGGTAACAACCGATTATGTGAACCGATTACACAACTTAGAGACAACAATCTCACATAACTACTTGGTGTGTGTAATTCAAAAGAACCGGCAACAGTATAAATACCATGTTTGCCATTATAAGCCCTCTAATCTGGCTTATCTTTAACATACATTATTTTTTTAAATCTTAAAATCCTCGCAGAATAGCAGCAGTTCTCTAGAATAGCAGCCTCTGCGTAGCTCCTAATTTAAAGCAATTGTCAGTGGTCTCTTTCGTAGCACCCATGCAAGTGCAAGGAGCAAGGTATCATTAATGCTGCGATTATCATTATGCCACTGTGCCGAGATTTATCTTCAGCAAATATTGGAGGTGAATCCGTAATTACCTCTTGTTTGTAGAACTAAGATAAATTCGGTTCGTACCTATGTGCGAATGGGTATTTCCTGAGAAGCCGTACATATCATTGTTTTAATTTTACATCGTGTTTAACTAGACTGAATGAACAAAGTCCATGAAGGTTGTAATTAAGAAATAGAAATCGTTTCAGTGTTGGATGTTAAATATTTCCTTGTGGCGTAAAAACAATGAATACCGTTGATTGACGAGGCAGCGTGTGGCAGCTAATTGAGTTAACAGCCCAAACACAACATGTCCATTAAGTGGCCTCTACAAACAGTGGCTGGTGTGAGTGCGGGGACTGCGGGACTCGAGACCGCATCACTGGCAGGTCATCATCCCGCCGACATTAATCTGATACAATGACAATTAAGTACCAGATGCTTTGGGGACGGACACAATTGAATCCACTCTATTTAGTGAGTTAATTTGCGTACAGCTTGTGAGCTGTGACGTCACTTTGTTTGTTGAGTTTTCTGTTTAATATGCTTTTAGTGTTGTGGAAACAATAAATAAGACACGTTTACCGTTTTATTTTCCATATTATTGTGATTATGAGCCAGAGCAGTTACCTGTGAGTCCTGCGGCTATGCCAAATCTATGCTTTAGCCGTACCATGGCCGGTATACAACTAGATAGATAGATAGAACATAGGTTACGTACGAACACAAACGGGTTATTCTCCTTACTTGCATAGAATCCAAATACCTCGTAAACTTCATGTTTTGTTTTTCATACCTTAGCATTATTCGACGGTAACTTACATTTTGTATTTTCCTATCGGATTATAGTTTTTATGCTTTCTTAGGTTCTTTATTATAATGGTAGGATGCCCAGTAGCTTTCAGGCGCAATATTAACAGTTTTTTTATGTTAAGAGGATAAAGATAGGTAAGTAGTTATCTGGCACATGATTTATACCAGGAAGTACAACAGGTTACAGATCCTAAGTCGTTTCTCACATTGTTGAAGACATAAAGCCTACTAATTCGTGTAAATTACAGAAATTCCGACATTTGCAAAGTGTCACTATTGTTTGCCAGTACTTACTCAGAAACAATAAAAAAAAGAATTTAAGAATCCATTAAGGCGATCAGGACGGTAAGATTAGGTGACGATGAGTTATATGATACGGAGAAGTTAACAATTTTATTAGTGTCAAATCAGAATTGATTTATGTCGGGTTTTCACCATACTTCGGCACGGCTATGGGAAAAATTAACGAACAGCTCGAATTAGAGATATTTTTATCTTTATACAAATGACGTCTTCGTTAGTAATTTAAATACTATGATAAACAAAGGGAACCTCCGGTTTTACGCGGATGCGATTTAATGTGATTTAACAGACCTGTTTAAAAGTTTATTTTGTTTTATCGGATTAAAAATCAGGTAGGTACTTTGGTAACCGCGAATTAACAGCAATGAAAATAAATAAAATCCATAAACCAAAGGTCAAGTATTAATTATTTTTATAATTTAATAAGTTTATTTTCGGTTTAAACACAAAAGTAATACATGTTTAGGTAAACTTGACAATTCTTAAATTCAATATACAATCTTACACTAAAATATATAAATATTATATTATATACAAGTACATTAAAGAAAAAAAGGGAAGAGCTAATTGGGCATCCAGAAATTCGTCCGCATCGCTGTCAGTAAAAGGAAAAGGGTAAAGAAAAGTACCCAAAAGGCAGCGTTGCTACGATAGATGGCAAATGGCAATGCTTATTCTTTGACCTAAAAACCAAGACAAACAAGTCGACCTACCCCTTGGCGATATCCCGAAATACTCGATGAGCACTCGGACCCCGCGGCCCTAGTGTATTGTATTTAAGATTTGTCAAGTGCGCCTAAATAGGTATATTTTTTTTTTAATAACTATAATTTGGTTAAACAGTGAGTAGGTATAACACAAAAGTTGAATGACAAATCAGATATTTTTCACTGTTATCGTTAAATCCAGCATTTAGTATGTGGCGGTATCTACATCGCCACATGCAAACTACGCATCAAAGACCTGACGTCACATAAATCCTGCATCGCGCAATTAGAGTTTACCGTGCAGTGGACATTTATACAAAAACCCAATATCAATCATTGGGCAGTTGCCCGCCAGACACAACACCCGTCTGGTCGGAGGATCCTCCCTTTTCTATAGGGAATGAGTGAACTTTCCACCCTGTTCCTCATACCCCTAAAAGTACTATGAGGAAATTATTCAATTTTAGCTAAAGTAATAATAACAAGTCTGTCGGTACTGAGATAAAATAGTTTTATCTGTGCTATCCATACGCTTTATTTTGAGTATTATCATTAAATTAATTACATTTATTGCTACTAATTTCAATTGCATATGTAGGAATAGCTATTAAATTATAGTAGCTGTAATCGTTGTAATAAATTATTTATTAGTACCTACATGGATATTTTATAATTTTAATTAGCATTGCATTTTCTCGAAATTACGCAGCAAATTAATTTCAAAGTGGACTATTTGGCAAGACTTATGCAGTCTCTCGAGTAGAATCGACATGTTCAAAAAGTTTTGGTAAAATATTCGAGAGATCTGAGGGTCCTCCCAGTTTTAAACAGTAGTGGGAGTGGCGGGTATGGGGAGGGTTGCTTTAATGCCACGCCCTCTCACCTGGTAACGCCTACCTAGCCTATCACCTGACGTCCACCGTAACGTCTAATATACCTAAAGTTGCTAATCAGATTATGTGACCTGTCTGATTTGGTCATAATAACAGACTAATAACATTATGGCTAAATTACGGTTTTTATTTTTTTTGTTAACTCAAGTAATAATATTCTTCCTATACCTGATGACAATGTTCTAAAAGGACCATTCCAAAATTTCCATTACACATAGCAAAACAAGCCACAAGGTAACTCCCATAAAATACAAAATATGAAACGTAAAACGCATGGCCATGAACCGCACGATGTCTTATAAAGAACAACACTGAAGTTTACAAAGAGTCAATCTTCAAGAGCAACAAAATGTCACATCGCAGATATAATTAACTCGTATAGGCGCATATAGTTAACGAATGGAAAATAATCTGGCAGAACAATAGGGTTGAGATACGAGTTGAATTATTAATAGAGCTAATGAGGCGTTCGTCGATAGCGGGGTGAGCGGAGCGACCTCGCCCGCACGATAGGCCCACGCAGCCTGATTGTCGCCGGCTACCCGAAATCAGGGCTGGCAACAACAGCCTCGGTTCTCTGCGCGTACGCACCGAGCTGCAATCTCATGGGCTTCCCCCAGAGTTCAGCCGACGAAACTAAGCTGGTTATATTGTAAATAATTTTAGAAGCAACCACGTACAAGTGGAATATCATATGTCAATCATTCTAGTCTTCAAGCAAAGAGTTAAAAATTAAATGTTATGTGCGTTGGGTCATATTTTTTAATTACATTGTTTGTTTTATTATTTTGTTTGTTGAACAACGATTCAGGATACTTCATATTATTACGTACATTGAATAATACATTAGTAAATCCGTCTACAAACATGTTTATTGCTTCGCAAAAACATAATATTGTTCTACTTCTAAAGTTCTCACAAAATAATCTTTAGCACAAAATCCTAGTCTGCCAATTCCGGATTCGGGATTCAGCAACCCTATCCTAGTAACTACTTTTTATTTTATATCTGTTTGGAAGTAGCACTAATCTGTACTGTGTTTAAGCTCAGATTCATCCAACAGATAAATTATAAACTGTGAGTTTACACGCTACACTTTATCTAATTGTTTAACTTGCTAAAAAAGTAAACCACGTGCTACTAACGCTAAAGTTGTATCAGCAAATCCGTTATAATAGCACATTAAGATTACAAGATAGGAACTTAGGAACTGATTTCGTGAGATACCTACTTGTGTAGATAGAAGTTAACATCTTTTCTTGTCTTAATTTCATATTTTCAAACTGTGGATAATTTTAGACACAAGTTTACAAACAGGATGCTGTAATTCACTCTCGAGTACTTAAATAGGAAATACCGAAAACAAACGCAAAAAAATAACATGATTATTACTTCCTAAATCACGTATTCAGTGATAAATAGCGGAAATTCCGATTGAGCAAATAATTGTTACAAACTAAAAACTAAACAGTTATTCATGATCTTTATCTTTTAACAAGTACGTTCCTACTTCCCATACAACATTTATATCACAGCACTGGAATTAACCAAGCCGAAATCCGTCAGAACATCAATGAAAAAGATGTTCAATGAAATATTCCATTATTATTATATTTATTATCAATACACATACATACGCGGTACAGTTGCACAACTTCATAAACTCGGATTGAGCCCAGCACTCGCCACTCTGACTCCTGATAAGAGGGGTCGCCGACTATTCATTCAAGTTGTAATTAAAATAAAATGAATGAAGACTGTTCCAAATTCCTCATCAGTACAGAACGAAGCGTACTTTAGATAAGTACTACTTAGTCATAATCTACCTTTATTGTTTTTTTTTTCATGAAACATGTATTATTCGTCCATCATGATAAACTAGTTGCCAAGTGTACAGACTTGTATCTACATCTTACTTGTCAGTACGTGTCCGTACGTGCCTGGGTTTTATCACGCTGAAATAGAGCGTGTGACGATGTTAGATAAACAATACAGAGGAACAATAAAAAAAGGTATTGATTCATGACCAGTGTATCACAGAATGATTGGACATTCAATTTGTAAAATACGACGATCATTCTAATTGACATTTATATAATGTTTTGAAGAAATTAAAAAATAAGTACCTACATTATTTACCTCAAGCGATATTGCATTGCATACGATTTTAACATTAATTTTCAATATGCATGTGTATTATGATAAATATAGTTTGCAAAAACTGTCAATAATCGATCAAGAGCAGATTGTAGGCTTATGTACATTGTTTAGCCATGTAAATAAGCCTACAATCTACTCTTGTACTTGCAGTAATCATTTTTTAAATCATTTCATTTTTAAACGTTTTTCTAAAAACGTTCTAAAAAAATCTGTTTGTTTCCTTTCAAGACATATGTCTTGTATGACACTGGCACATAACTGTCCATGTTATATCAGTGAAAATCATTGTTGGACCCGAACTAGGTAAATTGCAAAGAAAAGAAAACTCAAGGATAGGTAAACTACAGATTTCCCGTCTGGATCATGTTTCTGTCGCCTCCACCACATAAACACAGTATCTAGAGAATAAGTGTTTTCTTTTAACATAAAACGAACGTTTCTTTCTTGGAAAAAGCCCAAGCTTTCAATGGTTGCGCTTCTAATCTTAATCTTTGCTTTGAGACCGACCATATATTGTAATTCGATGGGCCGACAACACAATCATCGTTATTCACCCGTTTTCATAGCGTGTAATCAGCAGGGTTACATCACGGGCAGACTATTGTATCGGAATTCAATAATCGATAAGCAATTAAGATATCGAAGAAAACAATCGTACTCTTCATCGATTCCTCGTCTGTATAATAACACGATAAACATTCTTCAAATATTTACTGATTACGATCATAAGTGACGTCACAACAGATTGAATTACTCGGTGACGTTGTTATCGATAGGAGTCAGCTTGTTCATTCGATTGCAGTACAATTTCATCAGTGTAGGTAATCTCTTTGTTTACATTAAATGAGCCTTCATAAAGCTGTTATCGGGACTGATGAAAGTAGACTTAATGGCGAAATGTCTGGCTTATGTTTGACATTAAATCATTATAATTATTCTAATTACATTTGCATGCATTATAATTGCGTCCGTGTAACACGTAAATGGATTTTGCACGGCTGTTTGACCTCATATTAACACAGTAAATGTAAATATATCTCAGTTACATAAGATGGATGGGATGGGTAATAAAATGACTAAGTATGTGGTCAGAATCAATTAGTTCAAATTAATTACACCTATAACAATATTTGGGTTTACAAAGTACTTATTTGGAAGCTTAGAATTTACAACCATGTTAGTTTCTACGCAAAAGCAAATCCTCTTACATACCTATGGAAGGTTATTAAATTCCTTGTTTTTAAAGTGCAGTTTAATATAAGGATAATACCTACTTAGGGATAAAATATTGGCCCTCTACGCTATGCAGCTGGGACAGATACGAATCGTTATAATTAATAGAAAATACGAGTCAATTTACGGTCCGTAAATTATAGGAACCAGGTGGAAATAAATATTTCTGGGCTTAGTTTCACATTAGTAAATGATAAAATCTTAAAAGCAAATCATGATTACACGTTTAATTTCATGTTAATAAAGATCTACAAAATGCCTACAAGCTGCTACGGCGTAGCAGGTGAAGTCCTTATAAGGTTACAAAAATTCAACAATCTTTTTCTTATTATTTTACGTCAAAAAATATTCTCCAATGAGCTCAGTATATTTTTCATTAAATTATGTTTAGTACCTGTATACTTTTTACTCGACTACGGCGAAGAAAAAAGGAGGGTTAAGATTTTGACCGGTATGTATGTATGTATGTATGTATGTATGTATGTTCATCTGTTCCCTCCTATCTTCCAAACCACTTATCACAATTTGGCAAATGAGGTATGGTTAGAAGCGTCGTGATTGTCCGCTAGTTATAGGCTATGTGAAGTCACATTCAATTAAAAATGGCGCCCTCTAGAGGACATAAAGAGAGGAACTTAAAAAAAAAATGGTTTAATCGTACCATGTTGGGTATCAAATGAAAGGACTTAATGAGCACAATTCAAAAATATATATATAATAACACCAAAAGAATTAAAAAAAAAATCAAGTAATAAAAACTAAAACCCAACTACGACTTAAAAGGTATAAACAAGACACCACAGACAGATAAATTAAAAATCCGGAGTCACACGTAATCTGTTCGATTTATGCCCTAACACGTGTGACTCCGGATTTTTAATTTGTCTGTCTGTGGTATCTTGTTTATACCTTTAAGTCGTAGTTGGGTTTTAGTTTTTATTACTTGATTTTTTTAAATGAATTTAAATAACTAAAGCCCATCACCTGTTGAAACTTTTTATTTGTGGCACATAAACAGTATTGTAACACTGACAGCATTAAAGCAGCATTTAGTTACAAACTCGAACATTTACTATCGAGACACATAATTAGGATAAGACGAAAGGCGGTCAGTTAAGCAAACGGATGGCTTGAAAACCAATAATTATGGCCGGCGAGCTCCGTCTGAGAACGAAAACTTGTGGCAACGTTTTGAAAAGGTTCGCTCAGCAAGAAAGTACTAAACATGTCTTCTAGTATTAACAGCGTCCGTAGACCTGAAGCGTCCTAACCTATACGACGTCGAGTTAACTTTAATTAGCGGAGTGCTCGTGAGAGCGCTCAGTGAAATTGCTCGCGTTATCTTCCAGTTTAAAAGGTTATCTCCGTTACACTTTGTATTAATTAAACATCTTACTATTGTTAAGAAAAATCTGAATTTGATTGCGCGTCGTCTAGACAACGACTTCTAAAAATGTCCTCGAATTATTTTTGGTATCCGATATGATAAAGTGATACCTATTATACAAACAGACAATGGTCAGTGAATTCTTTATGATATAAATAGTGTATCATAAATGTGTAGGGAAATCCAAGTCTTTGTGAGCACAAGGCAATGCCCTTACATTAAGTTTTTTACCAAGACTATTTTACCATAAATTACTGTGTAGAATGTGGTAACCTCGTAACCAGTACGTAATCATGAAAAAAATTTATGTAGAAGTTCAAACTGTATATGTTTGAAATTCTCCAAGTTTTTTCAAATGATTTCATTAAGTAACTGTTTTTGACTGCAGCCGTTTCTCCAAAAGTTTATTATGCCCCCAATGACATCACTAATATCCTAATTAGTTGCGCCGTATCTTCAGAAGGTAATAAAACAATACAAGTAGTCAGAGTACCTACTAAGGAAAGTTGAACAGGTATTGCACACGGCTTCAAGCCGTGTTTATTGACCTACCTACCTACAGTCTGGCTGTTTTAGCTTATATTTCTTTCAGCACCTATAATGTAGGTGTGTATTTGAAAACATGTGATGACTGCAAAATGGCCGTCATCCAATTTTATCTATGAATTGGTAGATTAATTTCAAATGTTTACCAAACTACTTAACTACGTCACTAGTGTATAGGAACTAAGAAAGCCTTCAAAGAAAGAAAAGCTAGTATTCGATTTCTGGGATCATTTATGATCAGTTTTTTACGTTATTCAGAAGAAAATGACTGCTACGATTTTTCAGAAAAAATAAAAACACTCAAGTTTCGAGTTTTACCGACCGACATTTCAATGATTGATTTGCAGTTATTTTTATGGCCTCAACAAACAATGGATAATGTTTAAAATTGTAATGTACTTTTTTGATGAACCTTTTGTTTGATAGATTGCGGATATGTTTAGTTTAAATGTTTGCCAAAATCATTAAAAACTACAAAGACTTTATTTTCCTTTTCTATATAAATTAGGAATTCAGGACATACGACCTTTTCTCTATTGTTTAAGAATTATGTAATGTTTACTATGAAGTACGTTATTTATTTACTACAACGCTGTCCAGTTGACAATACAAGTATACAATTCAAGATATACTACTTTAGATATACAATCGTTACAAATGATTGCAAGCTAGAAGCGGCTGTATGAATGATTTCTTAGTCACACAATCTTTTGCTGAAACGATGAAACATAGTGTCGTCATAAGGAGCGCTTCTAGTCGGGATTAATGTATCCATGGTAATTGCCTCCTGTCTGGGTCGTGAATCATATTTGAATAAAAAAGAATTGAGAACAAAGGAGTTCAATGAATTGTTAGTGCTGGTAATAGTAATAATCTTCTTATTCATAGGAATAATGGGATTACTGGGGATATAACAAAAACGTAACACAAACGTGATATAACTTGTGCATTGAGTAATTAAAACTTTTTCGTAACATCAGTAACACTCAATAAATTTATTAGAATTATTGAGAGATTCAGAGAGATAGCCATGACTGAAAAGGAGAAACTTGGTCTTTTCACGAATTTTCAGGAACAAAATTAAAGTGCCTACCTTCAAAACGTTTTATAGAAAAGCTTTATGTTTATTTATTTAGGTTTTTAACTCGAAGATCGCCAGGACATATTTACGTAGACTTGTCAAACTGTGGTAAGCAAAAAGATAAAGATTCTGATCCTGCTCTGGAATAGCATTTCTAGAACATATAACTTATTGTTCTTAACCTAGGTAACCATAGACCTACTTGAGACAATTGGCTGCTACTTGGCGCCCATTCTTACATGAACGTCGAGGCTTCAGTTATGAGACTTGAAATTTGGACCAAGTCAAGGTTTTATGGTAACAGATCTTGAAAAACATCCCTCATATTTTTTTACCAAAAACGTAATTTCGAGTTGAAATAAGGTGTAAAGCTGTGAGAGAGAGCTTATAAAGATAAAACCTTTTTCCTATTTTGCGTAGATTACCATTTAATACAAATATCGATATTCAGATTTCAACTGCATTTTATTTAAATACTTTACAAACGTTAAGTTACTACTACTAGACACATACTACCAACCCGTTTTCCTAAACTTACAGAGTTGCCAAACAGAGTGGCCCATTTTTTTTTTTTTAAATCATTTCTGTTTCGACATGATTGAATAATGGCTTCAACGGGAATATTTTTGTGTAAGACATATCATTATGATGAAAAGCCTACAAGAACCTTTTGCAACATGTTTACAAAAGAAAATATAAGAAAAGTAAGCCAAGACTTGACTGATAACATTTCATTACGATACCAATATTTTTATAGTATACAGTCTGTACTATCATAGTACTTTGTTTTTTATTGAATCATACAACCTTTTGTTTCGTAAAGTGATGCAACTTTCTTGACAATTCAGTTTCAGGACGTTCAACTTGTGGTCACTTACAAATCAACCATTTGTATTAGTTAGGTAATATGTATCTAGTTAATATGACTTACCGTTATCTTATAAATAAACAAAGAACCCATGTATTTGTAAACAAATAGCTGTAGACTGTAAATGAGTACATTTCAATGATAATAATATTTTCCTTGATACATAATTATTTTCCTAACGTACGATACGCTGAACTTGGAATAAGAAAAACTCCAAGGTGTTAGCCTTAAATTCCGATGTATAAGAAATGTAATTTATGGGAATAATGAACTAATATCCAAATACTTTTGAATTACAAATATAATAAGCCAATTAAAAATAAATTTAATCAATTAAAGTCGGGCTGAGTTACGACTGTATCCGCGACAACTGATTTTTATTTGTTATTGCCTATATTTTAATTTCTGTTGATAGCTTTCTAAATTTATTCGACTTGTATGATAAGTGGCATTCGAATAACTTCGTGGCAATATGCGCGTGTCGTATACCTCGCGGTCGTAGTGGATGAATATCATATTAGAGTTACCACATCATTAACTGGTTTATAGTCGTGTTACTTTAGTAATAGTCCAACAACACTTACTAGTATCGAGCTTAACGTCATTATATAACCTTAACTAAATTTTACAAGTTCTACAAGCAAAGTTCGCCAACCGTTGTTATTATCTTTTCGAGTACCTACGGTGTTTGATTGTTTATGTTGAAGTAAAAAATTCTAGCCAGTTAGCCTATTATCAATAAGGAAAATGATGATTGATTCAAATATATTTGAGATTTCGAACTTGCCAAATATGTAAATGTGTTTGAAGAATCGGACATTATTTAACTTGCCCCAACATAACGAGGTTACATCAACTCGAGTACCTACTTGCTTACTTATAGTACGTTAACTTGTTTCGTTGCTGTGCAAGTGACTTTCTAATATAACATTAAATATTTTCATAATGAACATAGCTCAAAAACATACCCCAGAGGACCATGCCAACAATTTCTATAATTTTATAAATTAAATTTTTCTTACCTTGAAATATAATATCTTGATTCCTTAAGCACCTTCAAAAATAATAACTTCACTCGCGATGCACTAAAGAAACTTGGTAAAACAATAAATAGCACCTTCGGAAAATGTAAACAGAAACAGTGGTGGCGAAACTCACGTGTTACAAATATTTGCAAAGTTTTCGAGGGCCCTTATTTTTTCAGTAATAACGAGGGGAGATTTATCGTGAGTAGTAGGTCGCGTATGACGTGAGTATGCGTCGGGTCTGTCGGGAGCTGCTAGGAGCGTGGTGGACGATCGGCCACGCAGGCTGGCGGCGGCGAGGCAGCGCGTGCACTGAGTGGCGAGGTGGCCGGTGGCGCGTCGCTGCCGGCCGCCGCGAGACTCTGCCCCGCGCGTGCGCCGGCCGCCGGACCAGTTCCGAGCAGCCTCCCGCGCCGCCGCGCCGCCGCGCCACCACCGCGACCTGCACGCCTGCACGCTGCACCACGCACCCCGCACCACCACCATGCACTTGCCAAACTATCACCCGCCTGAGCACACTGCCGCACCATACACTTCGAGCCAAAGGCACTTACGCCACAAACTGGCAGCACGAAATATTACTTGTCAATTTATGTTACTAGGATGTCGTCAGATAGGTCTGTATCGAGGCAATAAATATCCGCTAATGGGCCCTGTTGCCCTTATCTCCCAACTAGAGCAAGGAGCAAATATCACAACGAAATGTAATTAATTCTGTTTACTCATTAGGGAAATAAGTTTTCTTGAGAGGGTTCCTAAATGCCATATTCACGCATTCAGGTTCCGCGTTAGGTATCTTGTAGTAACTTGACTAATGAATCGAAGAGGTAGGCAGACAACCAGTCTTAGTACAACAAAATAAATTATAATGTTCAGTTTGTGTAATGTATCTGAAGACAAATGATGTTGACCATTAATTTATGTTAATCAGCATCCGTGTAATACCCGGCTCGTAATTTTGACGTCAATATCTATTCAAATCCTTTATATTACGCAGTGTACAATTGACTACACTATGGATTTATTGAATGAAACATCGTAACATGCAAATACTGCGGATAATAAGAGGAAACACCTGACAATAGTATTGTCGCATTTAAATTAATGGGACGAAGTGCGCAATAAATTAATAACGATGCCGTTTAATTAAGCATGTATTTATTTCTAAATCTTATACACGTAGCTTTGTAATTATCGTGGAAATTGTTTATAATAAGTTTTTCAGTATCAGCCCGTTTGATGTGGAGGAGCTCTGATTTTGGCAAATTACCAGTTAGTTTGAGAGCTAAATAAACTTACTCAATGATGTCTTACTTTAAACATCTGAATGCTGTATTTAATAATGCAAATAACTACAATTGTTTCGAACTTCTCTCTTTATTGAGGAAATTCGAAACAATTGTAGTTAGAAATGTGCAAAGGTAGTAGTCATACTAGATGTACTAGGAACTCTTCTTATTCCTAATACTGTTTTTCAGCATTTTATTATGCCTTTTAATTACAGTTTCTGATAAAAGTAAATGCGACGAAAATAAAAACAGTATTGGCTCTTTCTGATATTTTACTTATCTGTCAACCTGACATAATAATGTAAAATTAGTTCGGCTCGATTCTATTCTTATTTTGTTAAATAGCTATAATAGGCACATTTATTGACGATCCATCGAACTCGCATCTCTAAATAAAATGATTGTTTTTTTAGCAGTTCCTCAACATATGAGTGGCATATTATTATGTTTGCCTACTGACTGTACTTACAGCTAGATACCACTCCTCGGCTGATAAACTACAAATACTTAGCGTGACCTTTGCTCCGTATTGGCCATAATAGGCTGTTGCTATTTGCTTATTCGGAAATTTCATTATCATTCCTACGCTAATTTAATGGCTAATTGGCTCTTATTATCGCTCGAATATTTGGGTCGATCACCACATGTTAAGTTTTCTACTTTTTGCCTGGTGTGGATGTGGAGCATATATACTATACGACGGGTATTAGTCGGTTTTTTTTCTAGTACCTATACCTGAACGATTAACCAGCAGGCGTAGCATGAGCAGCGTTCTGTCGACGGAAGAGTATACAAAAATGACGTTTGCTGTAGACAGTAGACAGTACGAGACGGCAGCAAAATAGAAAGAGTCAACTACACTTTTTACGAAATTCACTCTTTTACATAATTCGACTCAGAATTCTTTGTTTTATCATAGGATTTATCGGTTGTCAGTGTGATTTTGACAGTAAGGATAGAAAACTTTCTTCCGAAATAGTCTACATATAAAAATACCTAGACAAAGATCGTTAGAAATGAAAGACAAAATGACAGATTGTAGAAAGATTTCTACGGTGGATGTCAAAAATGAAGAAACGACCTGTCACTTTGTATAGAAAAAGCTATGTCTATTCTTTGTAGAGATAGAAAGCGCCGTGCTACGCCTGCTGCTATTATTTTGATCCCTACTCAAAATGTACATTTTGAGAGTTAGTAGGGAAAATTATCGTGACAGTTATCCCAACAACATCCGGAAACGAGTATGACTGAAAAATGGAAGTGCCACTTGATTTGAGTGCCGCAGTCTTACATACTCGTATAAGCAATACGTAATCCCATTCATGCAGAAAGTATCCGGGTTCGGATCACTCATTGTAACTTATCTTTAAGCGCACGCCTCTTATGAACAACACAGTAAGAATCCAACAAAGTCAGAATCTTGAAGGAAATGGCACCTTGCAATAATACCTTGATATATTCTTTCCTGTTTCATGTATTCAAGACAACAACTTCATAGGTGCTGATACAATTCCAATCAATGTTTCAACTAGATATGACGTGAGTCAACGTCACTGCGCAGGCGACGCTGACAGACGACTAACAACGACAATTACGAACAACATCGATCTATACGTAATCAGTCTTGTCATGTAATCAGTTTTTCCGACGTCTATTGGATCGTAAGTACTTGTGGTACCTACTCATTAGTTTCTCGTAGACTAATTTGACAGGAGCAAATGTCAAATTCCAAATTGAAAAAACACACAACAGTCACTTTTCCACATTGCCATTTTTCCACATTAAATTCTATTTTTTCTTCTCGTAGACTAATGAAATGTCAAATTACTTTGAGAACTTGAACCTTGAAAAGTTTGGCCATTTGGTTCTAAATCACATTGTAAATTATTTAGAGTAGATTAAACGTTAGAATGTATCTTAAAAAAAAAATCTTTATTGGCATAAAAAATGAGTAGGTACAAACAATGTGAAGCCCTAACTCCTGCGCTAGGTTGTATCACGCTGTATAACACCTGTTACAGGAGCCAGTGTCTTCTCCTAATCAGTAGGTTCTGGATTTTATGCAATTCTTAACTTCCATTTATGCTTATTTTCAAGAACAAAGAAAATCTGATACGCAACAAAACCCGACACAGTTAGTAGGTAATATATAAATCCATGTTTATCACAGATGATAACTGCACCATTTTTTTAATTAGAAGTAGCGGGACTAAACGTGTTTTGATGACACTCGTCTAGACATTAGAATATCAAGAAATTAACTTTATTGTAATCTTTAAGCTCATACGTAATAGGCCCTACACGTGTCTCTATATAATTTATTGCAGACAGCGAAAGTTAGCACTATCGTGAAAGGACATTTATGTTACAGATTTGTCGTAACTTGAAAAAAAAAACGTCTTGTAGATAAGTATATGGTGCGGCAGCAGTCTTAAAAAACAATTTTGTCATATTCTTTAATCCTAAATAACGTTAAGTAAATAAATAAATAGCGCATGAATTCAGGAATCTTATCTTTTACTTCGATTGCATGAATTCATAAAATATAGGTACCTACCTAAATTCATATCTTCACCCATAAATACTTCCGCTATCTATCGGATCGAGTACAAAAGGTACATCAAAGATACAATTTGCTTACACTATGACTGACAGCATGAGTCACTCGCTTGTTCAGGAGATTCATAGTATTTACGCGACTGTAATCAGTCCGCATCGGTTTGTCATACGAAGCGTGCCACTTCTGTATTCCAACCCAATAGAAATGGGTAACAGAAATGACTCACTAGTTTATTTTTATTCACTTTTATAAGGTGATTAAACTAGCAGTTCGTTGCATCATTATCGAGGGTTTGACAGCACTTTGTTATGTATTTTACTTAAATTGAAATGAATAAGGTAAACATTGGTGCCATTTCTGGCAAATAAGGTTACATTATATCTCTTAAGGGTCGTGACCCCTGACAAACATTTTAACTCATTTCGACATTCATAAACATGTGTAACTGTACAAAACATTCGAAATCGCAATACTTAATGATAATTTGGACGGACAATAAAATAAAGAGACACTTTATTAAGTACCTATACATAGGTTTGCGCAGGCGCAGGCGCCACGAAGGATCGCTGCGGCCATGCGTCGGCGCCGGGCTGCCTTACCTTAGCAGTAAGGTATTAGGTTTAAAGGTCAGATAGCTCATACGAATGAATAACTAGTGACAGTTTACTGTTTACTAGTAGACCGCAGTATGATTCTAGTTGCCAATACGAACATAACCAACTATATTCTGAAAACTATATGTAGCAGATTCAAATAATGAATTGTCTCATTCACAAGACAAGTGCTTTTATATTTATGTGTTTTAAGGAATTGGTTTTGCGCTGGACAATAACACTAAAAATAGATTTTTGTCTGATCTGCCACTATGTAAAATTGTCATTTTCACCCTTCATGGTGTGTAATATGAGGACCTTTTAACGTTGACTCAAATAGGATGACATTTCTCATAACGACATTATTTTTCTTGCCGCGCTTGCTTCCTGTTCATATCTTTATATCGACTTATCGAATAAAAAAGATTTCTCGGTATCGCTTAGTCGATCGTGCGAATCATCAGATAATGTTTCGGATATGTCATTAAAGTCCGATACTCATCCGAGTGAATGTGTACAATTATCTGATTATTGAGGATTAAGATTATTTTTTACAAGATTATCCCATGCTTGGTACGGGTTTTGACGTCACAAGACTCACAAGTCTGTTTGAGTGTATGTTTAATTTAGGCAACGGACTGATGAGATAAACAAATTAATGACTACCTTTTAATAATAAATTGGAAACTTACGAGTAGGTAAATAAATGCGTACCAAATTAATCCAACATTCTCAGCGACAAAATATGTACTTTATGACTATACTTTTCAGGTCACAGCTGACACTAGTCCTGTAATAAATATAAAGGGACAAGCTATAATATACAGGGTGTTTGGTAGAAGGACCGACATAATTTTCTAGGCAGAAGCTATAAGTTTTCACCCATAGAAACTATATTTTAAGTGGCACGGTTGAAATATGTCATCTTTTTTATTTGTGTTTATAATAAACCGTAATAACTTTTGGTGTTATTATTTGCAATGCACCTTTAATAACAATTGATTCTAGAAAATTACTTAATTATGTGTTTCCAGTCTTAAAATGGTGTTAAAAAACGTTCAAATTCATTAGAATAAATAAATAATAAAATTAATTTTGTGCTTGAGGATCGACACAATTTGAGAGATAGGACACTCCCTATCCCTCAAATTGCTTCGGTCCTTCTACCAAACACCCTGTATTAAATCTGATTTAATCACATCTACTGATAAGAATCTAAAAATTCCAGTCCCTTAAATAACATTACGGATGGCAGTTAAATCAATGTTGCTACCAATTAGTGTCAATATCTGCGATATATAAAAACATAAGTATATATGTACGTTAGTTCTATCAGCAACGAATACTGATTGGGGCTGATACATAATGCATAGAGTGCGCGTACATTTTTAAAATTGATTATTACCAGCGTAGTAAGTATGTAGGTTAGCAGGTACTAATGGCAAACGTAAAGTATAGTACAGTATTAGTGTTGTAATAATGGAGGTGACCAGTAGAGGCAGGTAGATATTTTACCGTCATCCAATCTGTATTTAAAATCTTTAATTACCAACGCAACAAAGTTGTACTAGGGTGGCAAACAAAGATAAAACTACTAGTGAAAATATAAGTAAGTTTTCGTTGCAATATTGATATTCATGCGCAACTCCCCAAGATAGTTGAGAAAAGGCGTATGTATATTGATCTCTCGTATCAATCCATACAGGGAACCGTCATGATCTTGAATCCATAGATCCCTACGTAATTTCGTCTACGTCCATAGTCAATATCAGCATTGATGAGGGAAGGCTAGGCCCATGACGATTACACGTAGCAATCCATATAGGGTAACGTCATGATCTCTTGAATATAAATCTTTACGTAATGTCTACGGTCGTAGCCAATACAAACGTAGATGAGGAAAGGCTAGCCGCTTGGTTAATCTCGTAGCAATCCATATATTAGAGGGTAACGTCATGAGCTCTATAATATAGATCTCTACGTACTTAATTACGTCGATAGCCAATATCAACATAGATGTAGGAAGTGTAGCCGCATGATAATTTTCGAAGCAATCCATACAGGGTAACCTCATAGTATTGAAAAAATCCCATGTCAACCTAGTTGAGGAAAGGGTCGACACAAGCTGATATCTCTACGACGTTAGTTAATTGATTCAGTCGTGACTTTGCGGAAATCCATTATAAAATACAATAGACGTTGATATATTTAGTAACCTATTCCACTTAATTATTCTTCAAGAGTGATAAAAAAACCCTGTAAGAAATCGACACGTGTTTCACCTCTCAACGAGGCATCCTCAGGATGACGATTGACCAGTTGTAAACCAGAACACGACGTGTTGCCACACCGAGCGCTGGACGCAGAGATACTCGGTATTATAGCGAAACGATCTACAGACCTACGTTCTTAACAGTAACCAACCTCAACAGTGGCAAGAAAAGTATAGGCACACGATTAAAACACGTAGCAATCCATAGGGTTACGTAATGATCTCGAAAACAGCATGCCTTCTCCCTTGCCAATCTCAACCAGCTTAGTAGAGAAAAGGCTAGGCGCTTGATGAATCTCGTAGCAATCGATATAAGGTATCTTTAATAACTCGATAACAAATCCCAATACCCTTGGTCCCTTATGGATGAAAGGCACAGGGGTTTACTTTGACTTGGAGGACGTAGGGTACTTTTCATCCTGGATCGCAGACGAAGTCACGGGCTAGTAGTTAATAAAAGGCTAGGCACAGTGATGATTTTTCGTAGCAATAGCAATCCATTTGGGGTAACGTCAAAATCTCAAGAACAGGCTGCGAACGTAGGTATGGAACACGTTCGTAGCCTATGTCAACATACTTGTGAAAAGTCTGGGCGCATCATCAAAAGCGTAGCATTTTAATTTCTCCTAGGGTAACGTTATTATCTAGAAAATATACATCCCCCACTTAATAACTACGTTTTCACGAAGCAATCCATATTAGGGTAAACCTACGTAAACATACATCACTACGTAACACCTACGTAGCCAATCTCAACATAGTTATGAAAAGGCTAGGCACATTACGAAAACCCATAGCAATCCATATAGGGTAACGTAAATCCGTAGCAATCCATATAGGGTAACGTCATGATCTCGAAAACAGCATACCTACGACCGTAGCCAACTCCAATAGTGTTAAGAAAAGTATAGGACGATCACGCGTAGCAATCCATGTGGGTAACGTCATGAACTTGAAAACGTAAACATACATCCCCACGTAATACTTACGTCCGTAGCCAATCACATCACGGTGGAGAGGAGGTTAAGCACATGACCACTCCTAGCAATCTAATTACTCCTAGGGTAACGTCATAATCTCGACAATATAGATACCTACGATCACTCGTAGCTGTCCATATAGGGTAACGTCATGAACTCGAAAACATCCCTACGTAACACCTACGTCCGTAGCCTATCGCCTGTTTACGATTCTTGGTTACGTAGCAATGGAAGGCAAATATTTGATTAATTTACTAAGCTGTGCTACGAAAATTACACAAATAGGTTTCTACTTACTGGTTCGTGGGCGCAAGTCGCAACACTAATCTCGTGTGTGAATGTGTTCGCAGTCAGTTTTAATTAAGATTTAAACAGGTAGTTGAGATTTTACATCAAGTCCTTATAATATACCTACTGCAAAATAAAAAGCCGTAGAGTAACAGGAGTAAATTATTCGGAAAGGGAATAATACTACTTCACGGTCCATTTGGAGCAATGTTCAATCTACGACGGAGTTATGATAACCTACAGACATCAATTAAGTATGTATATGTACTCTACTACGTACAAACATATATAACGTCAACAGACTACACATGCACGCTTCGCGAAGCTTGCGGTTTCTCAATTCACACTCGATCCTTGTAAGACGCAGATCATTATCCGACATTATCGATCTATGTGATTTACTATAGTAAACTAATAATGGCGCCACTAATAACCCACCGGCCAACACATGCCTCAGTGCCGACTCGTTCAGTAAATTACCATTGTTCATACCTAACGAATCCCAGTTAAATTGTGTAAATCGATCAATAATAACACATAACGAGCAAAGCGCACTACAATGATTTAAACAAAGTAACGAATTACCACTTATACAATACAAGCAATTACCTTTGAAAATATATACCTTGAGAGCAATCATGTCCTACCTGCTTATTAATAATTCACGCGACGCAAAATAAACAAATAATAATAGGTAGCGCATAAAAATATGCTCTGTTAAAATTGCTCGAATAGGTAAACGAGCACAATTATCGGGCAAATAGTTGTTTATACACGGTATCTGAACTAGCTGTGTAATTTCCCGTGTTCTATCTAATATGATCGGCGCGACGCGGCGCCAGCGCCGTCGGCTTCTTATAAAGAACGTTTATGCTAATACATCAACCTCTAACAACTGTCCAGGGGGCTAAGTCTACTGATTTACAAACGTGTCAGTGGTCTCACAATGATGAGTTTTTGACAGATTTTGTATGGCATATCTGTCAAAAACTGATCATTGTGAGACCACTGACACGTTTATAAATTAGTAGACTTGGCCCCCTGTACACGAGACATTTCTCGTCCAATACAACAGCTTATAAATTATTGAATATATTCTAATTGTGACTATCGTATCAATCAATCAGTAGGTACGCGGTTTTCGGTCGGACGACGCGTGAAGGAATGTAAACTTAGTTTCTTTTTTACAGATAAAGCATCGATATGGCAGCTTACCTGGAAGAATTTTTAAATAGCAATTCATCACTGGAGCCTAGCAGTCCTATATTTGCATAAACATGCAAATAATTATTTGATGTTCGGTAGTGAACAATGGTTTAAACGTAGAGTCTAGACATTTGTTTTGCGACCACGTAGAATTTTGGACTTTCCCGTAGCGCCACAAGCAACTAGGTTGGGGAACTAGGGTAACATAGGCTGCACACTCAATAATTTCGGGGTCAGCCGTCAGTTCAATTACATGTTACTGGAAAGTATTTAAAATACGGATTGCAGTAAGCTGTACTGTATAATATTATTAGAGAAACGTTATACAGGCAAAACCGTTTATAACGACTGACCGTGAGCACCTCTGGACGCACCTGCGAGCGCTTTGTTTAGTCTGTACCTATGTATATCTGAGCTAGGTTCCTTATGAGCTTTATGTCTAAACTGCAACGTCTACAAACATTCTCTGCGTGTTTCTAGGTCTTGCTATTCACCGTCATCTACTTTTCCTTTACAGTGATCACAGAACTGTCTTCCCTCTAAAAATACCTGAATGACACTAAGTCAGTCACGAATTTTTCTTACCTACTTAGGTAGACATTTTCTTTGCTCTAAAGGTTGCAAATGCTAGGAAAAATATACAGGCATTCGAAAGGACCGTCGGGTTATCCTGACGTGTCCCACCATTTCTGTTTACTTAACATAGTTTTTGGTTATAACGACTATCGGCTATACCTAATCGTAATCCGACGGTCCTTTCGAATGCCTGTATATTTTGTAGACGTTGCAGTTTAGACATAAAGCTCATAAGGAACCTAGCTCAGATATACATAGGTACAGACTAAACAAAGCGCTCGCAGGTGCGTCCAGAGGTGCTCACGGTCAGGTTGTCCGATACATGACCTGCTGGATGTACTGACAACAAAAGAGTCAGATGCGCAAGCAAGAAATTGCACTACACTTTCAATATTCATTGTTATTGCGTCCGGAATAGGTAACTTTTCAAACGAAGGAAACACTCAGAGAAAAAAAGTCAAAGATTTGACTTCTCAGCATAAGCACATCATGAGATAAAAGGTTGTCGAAGTTAGCTGACAGCATACTTGTTTCTTTTGTAGACTGTATTTCTACATGGCTATACTTACCACGGCAATTTAGCGTGTGCCTCACATACAAAATGCCTAATAACGGCGGGTAACCCATGTGTTGCTACCCGGTGCGCAATTACATCACCTGTTGACTTCCACACGTGAGTACTAAGCTGGCTTTGTTTAAAATTATGACTTCGTTTGCGATTTACCCATAGTCATACCTAACTAGTAAGAACTTGTCGGTGAACACTGGTTCTGATTGAGAGCTGCTGCAACGTCAGTCTCTGAATGATTAAGAAGATATTCAATATTACATCCCCCCCCAACCGGGCGTGTGACTGTTTGTCTTCACTAATAATATTATAAAGAGAAAAGATTTGTATTTTTGTTTGTAATTAATAGATTCAAAAACTACCTACTGAACCGATTTAAACAATTCTTTCACCACTATAGTGCTATATTATGGACTGAGTAACACAGGTATCTATAAAAATACCACGCGGGCGAAGCCGCTGGCAGAAGCTAGTCATTAATACAGATCGAACGTGCTTAAAAATTTGTAGCCCTAAGCATAAGGTTTATGGTAGAAACTAGACAAATGCCTCTTGAGTCTACGTACATCAATCACAGCCAATCGCATTTTCATGGCTACTAGGAGTTTAGTACTGCTTGCTAGATATCATTAAAACAAAGGAAACGACGGAGTTCTACGATGATGAAGCATTAAGACTAGAAAAATCATATTTTCCTATATTATTATAAAAACGTATCAAGTTGAACAGTTATTAAGTTCCAAGCGACAGCACTTGTTTTTCTTCGCATTATGCAACAAAAGAAAATCTTGTAAATATTTTCATTTGTAGGTAGGGTAATTCACAAAGGCGAATAATCATCTATGAATCAATATTACTATGACTGATTGTTATTTTGTTCATTGATGTACCTAGTTGTCATCTTTTCCGTATTACCTTTGCCCTAGATTTAAAAACCAGTACGACAGGTATTTTCCTAAGTTTTATCTTGACTAGGAAAACTCAATCAACAAACTCGAACAATTCAATCGAATTGTTACATAAAATGAAACCGTCGTCGTCAAGAACTGAAGCCGTTGTGTTTGACTTGCTGAGAAAAATTAATAGTCACTAATTATAAATAGTTTACAAGTAAAACAGAAGCATGACTCAGTTCCACGTCGCGACGTCTGGATTCAGGAAATAGAAAAATAACCACTTTGGAGCGGAAACCACAGTATTTTGTGATGAACAAAAGTAGAGTGTTCTGTGAATCATATCCATCTGCTCACAATAAAAACCTTACAATGTATCATGCAAATAGACAGTGGTTAGTAATCCACAGTTGATGGATGATGACTTACCTTCCTGAGTCCATATTGCGTATCAAGAAAATGTTTAAGAAAAGTCGCCTCTCTTTCGGTAGGTGTCGAAGGCAAATGTACTAATACTTAATGGGGAAACATTTATTCAGGGGTTCGGGGGACGGCATACAAATGGCCAATCGTGGTATACCAAGTATGAGAAGGTATGTGAGAGACTATATATTTTCGGTCACTCAAAGTCAAAGTCAAATCATTTATTTCAAATAGGCACTTATAAGGCACTTTTGAACGTCAAAAACAAAGAAATAGAACTGTATTACACTGTATCAGATAACTTTGTGTAGGCACTAATCTTCCGCTCCACTCTAATTAAAGTGAAACAATTCAAACAAAAACATGACCGCAAAAGCTCACCGAATTACAACTAATTATTACATAACAAAACAGCTCTAATCTAACGGAAAATTACATTGGGAGCAAATAACAAAATTATAATAGGATAATAATGAGGTTATCATTACCTACAGTACACTAGACCACAGAACATAGTGCAGACAGTCTGCGGACTTGTTCCACTTACTCAATGAATCTCAATTATTATTTAGGGACGGTGTTCTCGCGGCGCATGCGTTATCTATCCGATATGACACTATTAGGTTAGTTAGTGCTTATGTTCACGTTTATTGCCTAAACGTAACCTAATTTTGTTTATTGCTTAAACGTAACCTAAACGTTTTATGATAGAAGGTGCAGTACGAGTATGCTGGTATGTGGATGTTGTAAAGCGGCTTGGATTACAAGATGATTAGGTCGGATGTTGTAAGGTCCACCTTTTTCATTTCATGTCATAGTATGGTCATTGATAAGCCCGTTATCCATTACTGAAACTGAAGCTATTTAAGGTTGTATTTTTTAAATCAAAAATGCTTTTAAAACCGTCCACGTGAAAAGAAAACCAATTCCTTTTCATACATTAAAATTCACCGATAAAATTATGAGTTTTCAAGACGTGCCAAGCTGTGTTCGGAAGAAAAAAATTACCTACATTTTATTACAGCTTTCACCTCTATAAGTTTTCAATGTCTTGAGCAAAACTTAAACTCAATCCTACTTATCTGTAAACTTAAGTCTTTGCGTCTTTGACAATAACCTTTGGCAATGCATCAGTGGTTGTCCCACAATGAACTTGAAGGAACAAGAAAACGTGATGTGTTCTTCTTTGTTCCGCAATTAAGTACTAATACTAACCATCACAGAGACTGTGCTATGTATCAAGATTATAGCTGATAACACACACTGAGCTTCTGACTTCAAGTTATTGACGCGATAAATTGTTTATGCGAAATATGACACAGATAAACCAACTAATATGACATAAATTTAAGAGTTAACCTAACCCACATAGCGGTTGATTAGTGCCTTAGACTAAGGCAAAAACTCGTGTCATGAATCTCATGAATCGTGTGTGTGTGAAGGGCATCTAATAAAGTCTCCTTTAATCTAATATGATTAAGTTGTACAGCATCATAAAAATATAATATATTGCTCTGATTGGTCGAGCTCAATTTTTGCTTGGCAGCAATCCAATTATAAATCCGATTATTCTGCATGACTTTAAGATAACTCATTACAGTAGGTATTCATATTGGTATTATTCAGACAATTTCTTTTATTTATGAAGCGGGTTTTACTGAAGTAATTTGGGGAATGTTTTCGCTGCTTTCGGAAAATGTATTGTCTGTCAGCTGGTTAGTTAGTATCTACCGTATTGTTGATATAAGGGTAAATTGAGTCAAAAGATTTTCATTAGATTTATCTGTGGCCAGGATAAGTTGGAATTTAATCGTTCCAGCATTGATTTCAACATAAACTTAGGTACGTGCTAAAGAAAGTGATAACCCGCAAGGTTTCCTAATTAGGTCTTATCATTAAATGAAATTAGTCCATTTTATCATTGAAGCGTATCTTGAGATTATTGTAGGTAAGACAATGTTTATCTTAAGATTTATTGTTATATTCACATTTCGGGCGATCCATTAGGCTCAAGTCATCATAACGATAACCGCTTGTACTTAGATAATCTGCGAAAAAAAGTTAAAATTGAGATGATCGCATTGAGGTGATCGCATTTATAATCAACAAAGGTGATCCGGACAAACCTATTGAGGTATTTGTGAAGTTTCTGTTTATATTGTGTTTTGTTCCTTAATTAATAAAAAATAATTTTAAAAAACTTATTGACGCACATGAAGAAGTATCTAAAACATTCTATCTTTGCTCAAATTGAGCTATTTGAGAATGGTTTTTCACCTTGTTTTCTCCCAAAGATAATGCCGAAATTAGAACTCGAGACATCACATCTCAACTCAATAGCTCACGAAGTCAACCACTTACATTAAACATGGTAATAAAAAGAGTATTTTTATGTTATTTTCATTAAGTTATTCAGTTCGCATGTGGGGGATGGACGTGCGCGCGCGCCGCTCGCGGGTTCCGTACGTGTCAGCGTCCGACACCCGCGTCCGCGCTCACGGGAACGCTAACTGCCCCCTAATTGCATCAATTAAAACGACCACTTCGAAGATATTAAATCCTACAGCCTCTGAATATCTAATAACCCATTCGCGGTAAACTTCAATTAATAATACCGCCTTTATTATTATTTAATTTAAATCACAAGCGGTGGCCAACTTTGTCCGGTTTGACTAAGATTTTAAATGTTGTATCCTGTTTTGGTAAATTATGTCACTATTCAGGCCAGACCTTCATTTAATTTTATTAAGTTTAAGTTTGGACTGTCATTTATAGAACACATATTGAAGAAATGAACAAACAGTGGCTCTCTGAAAAAAAAACATTAAAAATTAGGCTTGTTGACCCGCTGGAAATTTTTCCGCCCTAAGAAAGTTGTACCTAACCTACCCTACACAGTTTGAATTGGCAACCAAAGATAGTATTTTCAGACATAGGTATTCTCTGCTAGTCCAAGAATTCTTTTTTCACAGTATTAGATAGGCATTCCTTACCACATTAAATATTAGGTACCTTTACACTTATTGTAGGTTTTAAATAAAACCACTCACAGCCACAGAGGCATATCATCCTTAAGCAGGCTAAAAACCTTTATATGGGTCAGGGTCTACTGTAAACGTTACCTTTTATCATGTGGTTTGCCTGTACCTAACTATAGTGATCTCATAATTCGAATCGAACTCCAAGGTTTTCTAAAGTCTCCCCCTATCTTGCCGAAGTGTTTGTAAGAAACGGATATGGACGGAAAATACTGCTGAACCTCTTCCATGTGCTACTTACTGGGTACTAGGTCATCCTGGGATCACTGATCTTAAGACTCTCAGTATTTCTCATATACCGACTATATGACGGTTTTTGGACAAACCTCTACGTAACCCATCGGGTAGTAATATAGGTGTGATGTACCTAGGTATGTTATGAAAGTTTTCAGGAACAAAAAATATCTACTGAATCAAAACAAATTGTAAACTCTTGCTTGCCTACTTACTTAAACAATAAACATAGCACTATTTATACCTAAAGTCATAATTAATTGCGTGTTAAATCCACTCAAAGTGTTCATGTAAGCAAACACGGCACAATGCCATAAGTGCCTATACAGACGCCATTTAAGAGCATTTGTCTCATTGTGCGTCCGCTGCGTGGGCGCCCCCTCAGCTCATTCAGTTCATGTGGTCTGTTTTCTTAATGACGAAGCCTTCGAGGCACCGGAGGGTTTTTGTGCACACTATGTCTGTCGCTTACCCATTAAAACATATCCAAGGTCTCGATAAGATAGGGTGGCGATTCTTTGGTTAGCTTAGAGATTCAGTGATTGTGGAAGAACTAAATATGAAGCTTCTGCGATTACGGTTTCAGGAATTACGAGTACGTTATGTAACTGAACAGTAGCTAAGTTTTGACTTATTACTTAATCCATAGAATGGACTTACACCTGCACCAGTTGCAGAAGCACTTAGCTCAGATGAGTCACAGCAATCTGAATACTGCCATGTAACTTGCTAAATGAATACCAATCGCATTAAAAGCACGAAGTCCTGTTCTCAGAATAAAGGAGAAATAATTTACGCAAGCAAAAGCTCATAACGTAGTTACGCACATAATCTTACACAGTATTTTATTTAAGTCATTGTGCGTATAATATTTGGCAACCAGAACTTCTCGCCCACTGGCTCTGAACGAAACTTACATAAGTTTCAGTCAAATATTTTACAAGCAATAAGAATAACACAAAAGAAACTGGGTTGCATATTCCGTTCGCAAACAAAACTAGGGGTAGCGTTAACAAAAGTGGGTTATGGGATTTTTAAAGAGGTTGTATACTAAATTTATTCAAAAAGTTTTCGACCTTTTTCATTAGGACCGTTTGAGTCAGTAGCTTGGCAACCCTAGGGCGGAGGCGGCGAGTTGAGAGGAAAAGATCTGCAGCATCAGAAATAATTGTTTTATAACTAAATACGAATGTTGAATACCAATGAGTTTCTTGAGATGTACCTATCTCGTATTATATGACTTTTTACTACAAAAGATATAAACTGCACGGGTAGGCGGGTACCTAATGACAGCGTCTATACCGAAGACGCCAAACTATGCAAGACTCACTAGCGCTGAATTTCATACGTGCTCATAATTATTTATATTGTTAACTAGCTGATGCCCGCGGCTTTGCCCGCGTAGATGTCAGTTATTATATACCAAAACCTTACTCGAGAACAACTCTATCCATTGGTGCAAACCGCATGAATATCGGTGCAGTAGTTTTTGAGTTTATCGCGAACAGGGCGACAGACAGACGCGGCGGAGGACTTTGTTTTATAATATGTAAGGAAGTTTAGTACTCGGACCGTTTTCCTTCAAGTTTTAGTTTCATGGAATTGTCAGGAAATCAAAAGGCACTTCATATTCATAAATAACAACTAACAAACGCCGTTATTTGCAAAACAACTTGGAATCCAATTAAGAGTAGCAACAAAGGAAGAAATAAAAGTTTCTCAATTGATAATAATTTAGCTAAAAGTATGACAGAGTATGATATGTCGCTAAAATACACAATGGGTCTCAGAAAGTTCAGCAGTAAGCTGAACGTAATGTATTCACGAGGGGGAAATAAATTAAAAAGCAAAAAAGTACGAAACTGGCTGCGTGCCCGCACAGTCACGGAAATTATTCCCCAGAATTCGAAGGCTCTTTTTCTACTCGAATGCACAAGAAAAGAATGTTTTTAGCAACATATCGACGTTCAATTCTGATTTTCTGTTTACTCACGTTTCTCTATTATTCAAAGGGCATTTTCACAAATCGGTTCGTTTATTTCCAATATTCTCTTAAGAACTCGGCCCTCTTCTGCATGTAAGTTGGCAGTCGCAACAATAAGGATTTTTGGTTGCTCGATCTATTAAAGGAACCCAAAATTGGAGAGAAAAGTCTATTGGCAAACTAAACCATATATGATGTAGGTATATCATAAATCATTCACTAATGTCACACATTTTCACAACCCACGAGTTTCACAGAACAACGTTCAATCAACAGCAATCTTGATTTTTCCGGAAAAATACAACGACACATCCACTCCGTAGAATCCTGCTGCGCAATCAGGCAACTCTCTGACGTCAACATTACTTAGTTGCACCAGGCCAGTGGAAAGTATTTGCCACTCATGTAATCAACGCACCGATGTGAAGGGCTCATTGGCTGTTAACCTCCGCCCTCTGTCAGTCAACACGTAATTGAAGAGAAGCCTTGATACGTTTCAATTGTCTGAGATCGTATTACTTGCCTTTATAAATAGGCGGTTAGGACGACAATGTTCTTCTGAGGTTGAAGTAATGGCGTGTCATCGACATCGATTTATCGACGATTCGACAGTCTTCAGATATTTATGCAATTAATTCAGTGATGAGACGGGTTCCAAGTCAATAAGACATTGGTGCCGTCAATTAATATGTCTGGAGTTCTGGACACAAAAAGTAGAGCGGTATATAAGCTATGTACTATCAAAGAAAGCTTCTTCCATACTACGTAGGTATAGTGTCTGCATACCTAGACTTCTGATGGCAGTTTTCACTCAATGTAGAAGCCAGCACCAGGTCCTAGTACCAAAGGCGGTACAAAGAATCTGTTTGATAGACAATAATAATGATTTCCTCAGGGCGAATTCGACCAAACTATTATACCTAGCATAACAGACAGATTTTCAACACAAATTATAAAAACTGTCTGTCGTCAACTTTATTCCATGGATAAAAGATATCTGGCTTTGATTAAAACAGCCCTTAGAGGGATATAAAATGAGTCACTCTTCTTAAAAGCGATCAAAAATAGTACTCTAATACTCTGTGAGAAAAATGAATCACGCTACCTTGACTGTTAGGAAATAGATAAAAGTGCACAGAACTTCTAAATAATATTATGCTAACAGTATATTTATTAAACATAGGTAGGTAAAACAACTCAATATCCGTATTCTAAAATGTAAAACACCTACTAAAATTGACATTCCGCAAGTTTATGCGATCGTGAGATAAATCAGACATAATTACAAGCAGTAGGAACGCTGCTGACAGGAGTGCCACAGTTTGATGTATTTAGCATATTAATGGCGGGTTTAGATATCATGTACCTATCATAATGTCATCATAAACAAACAATTGGGAAAACAGTAAAACATGATCTGGAAAATAATGAAAATTGACAGTCGGTACTCAAATAAGAACCTTTACGATTTTGATTTTTTTCCCGAATTTAAGTACCTCGCTACCTATTTGTACTTAAAAATAAAAAACCATCGGTTTTAGCTTTTGTCCAGATTTAAGTATCTTTATCTACACCCATGCTATAAATCCTCTATCTCTGAAACAGTTAGCTTATAGCCAACATTAAAACATTCAGTGTCATAGTAACCATAATATCATCCAAACGGGTGTTATAATGTTGTACTGAATTTCATTATGCAACTCATTTCAAAAAAAGAACATTGTCATTCACTCACTAACAAAGCACCGTAATTTAAAAACAAAACACATTCGAATTCGAAAAATTCGAATTCACGTCGTACCGCGCCATTTTTGTTCGATATTGGTATTGCAAAGAAACTTTTATAGAAGATTCATATCATGGGTGTAGATAAAATTGTATGCAACTGTATATAATTAGGTATTAAAACACCCTTTATTATATAACAGTTGCATAAATAACTATTATTATTATTCATAATTAACCAATTCCTGTATTAAGCTAATTGCCAAATACATAAACATTTTAATTATTAAATCTTAGTTTATTAATTTTATAATAATTTGTTCCGAACTTAGAATTACCAGCTTATACTGCTATTGGGTCACAATTTGCCACTAAACCTAATCATATGATTTGAACTTAAATAATTTGCAGTAAATTGATCTAATCTTATCTAAATCGAATATAATTATGCTTCAGCTAACTACCTACTTTAGAACAAGAACTGTGACACGTAAACTAGGCATTAACTAGTATTAAGGACATAAAATTTATGATAGTGATTTCATGTTTTTTTTTTGTAAGATTGTGTGTCCCACTGCTGGGTAAAGGCCTCCCCTTTTTCCTTTCAAACCTCTCTATTTTGTGCAGTCTCTGGCCATGTTGGCCCCGCAAACAATTTTCCATGAAAACTCTTTTTTTTAATTTTTTTTTCTACGTACACAACAATTAAGATTTGTAAGTAGCTTTGAAATAACAGAACAAAACAAAGGTTCTGATTATTTGAAAATTAAGACCTTTTATCGAAGTCAAGATCAGTACAACTACACACCTTCAACCTCCATTATGTGCTAAATACCATAATGCTCAATGTCTAATAAACTCAATATTAGCACTATGCAAGCTCATTTTCATATTAATCGATCAATAAATAGATAATAACTACATAATTGATGTAAAATATCCGTTTTATCCTTCATGTGTAATGTCACTCGTTTTATTATTTTTACATCCCGTCGTTAATATGCTAAAAGACCTCATTTTATCTATATCTATACCACAAATAAATAAAAATTAAAGTGTTTGTTTGTAATGTGCAAATAACAGCTTTTAACTAAGAAAGTATATACTTATGTTACTTGCAACAAAAAAACTATTTTTTACATTTTTATGTTCTGTTTGTTCCGGATAATCTCCAAAAAGGCTAGACCATTTTTGACGGAACTTTCACTGGTAGATAGCTGATGTTATAAGGAGTAACTTAGGCATTTATTTTAGTAAAAGAATTAAGGACTACGGACGCAGCCGCAGGCAGCTGATTAAATAGGAGAGATGGAGGGAAATAAGAAAATGGCGGACTTAAAGTCCCAACATTTTGATTGCAATGATAACAATAAGGAACTGAACTATAAACCGCACACATAAAATACAGGAAGTTGTGGTAAATAAAACATTTATTGCTTATATTGGTGATTTCATGTTGTGATCTAAGGACGATGAATACCTACAATGTATTATACATAAACTCATTGAACAAAACATGGCCAGTGTAAATAATGTGCAATGTTAGACTTACCTTTATAGGTAAAAAGCTCTATTATCGAGCATGTTTTCGCTTTACTACTACATTAGTCAAAGTCCCACAAAATCACCTACAACAACCACAAAAACCATTTTCCTTGACTGACTGTTAAGAATGATGCCTATTACAATGTTATTTAACCTCATAAGTACCTGCACGAGTCTCAACTAACTACAACAGCTTCTTGTAAAACATATCATCAAAGTAGCCAGCCGAACTAAACTGATTAAATGAGACCAAATCAGTCTTAGTTTCGCCTTAAACGTAGACAAAACAAAATAAACACTGCCATGGTGTAACAAAAACCCTGTCCAATCCAAAAGGTAGGTACCTCCGTGACATTACTACAAAGAAATCAAGATTTTTTTGTGAAAATAAGAACGATAATATTATTTAAAATTCACGTTTTCAGTAACAAAATCACGCAAATTATAAATTATCAAATTTTCTACACAGGTCATAAGTTATGAGTTGTAGATACCCGCTAAACGCCGGCCGCCCGGGGCCCATGTATTAATATGGTAAAATAAACCTTTGAAAAAAAAAACGGTTTTTCTTTTTTCTCAAAAGATTCGTCCATAAATAGACTCTCAGTATGATTCTTGAGTTTTTGTTACACGCTGTATATTAGCTAGTGCAGTGCAGACACAGTTAATTAGTAAAACAAATCAAAACAAATGTTTGCTTGGTGTGAATGTAGTGACGTCATGACGCCTGCTACAAAGGGTGTAGTGACGACAACGAGCGATTAAGTAAAACAAATTGACGCACGCCCATGAATAGACTGAATAAACCCTCTAATGATATCGCCCACGCCTTCATTATGTAGCTGTAACACTATCGTTTAATCGAGTCTAACATCGATGTCGTCAATCGGTTTTTATTCGAGTACTGATACCTACCTCATAATAACAAATACAGATAAGAAGTTTTGCGAAAATAAACTGTTGTGTCGTGGGCGTTGACAAAGTATGGCTTTTATTATACCCTAAGTGTTTGTTTGGTAATGTATCAGTTCCTGTTATTCCTGTTATAACTTGTCAAGTTCCAGTGACAATCCATTGAGGAAAATGCTTGCATAATTAAGACACATGGATCTACGTAATCTTTATCTAAGTAGGTACCTCTATGTAGAGCCTTAGCTCTACCCTTAACGCTTTATACATAAACTATTCAGATCTTAGCCATCTTTAAAAAAAATTGGTTCATGTTCAAGACACATTTAATTTTGCCCTAATTCTAAAGAAACAATAGTACCTAGAGCAATTTTGTAATCAGAAAGTGTGTACAGCCCTTCACACGCATGTTTTCGCTTACCCATTTCCCAATATGGCTCTCCAGTCGTAAATTATTATTCATATCGGAGACAATTTCTATTTTACGATACAATTTCGTCGTTCGGCAAACAATGGATTAAGTGTGTTTTATTATCTTTTAGGTACTGACGTAATCCTAACGTTTACTGAACATAAGCCGCAGTACGGGCCCACATGAGATTGCAGTTAAAGTTTGTAGAGTCAGCCGCGAGTCCGCGACTCGACTCGTGACGCTACCACGCACGATAAAGATATAAAGGCCAAAGTTTAAACGTATCACTGTGACTTTTTCTGACAACAATCATTCAGCCGATAAGACGCCATTCAAGAAATCTCATTTCCTGTGATCTAGATCCGTTTAGCAAAAGTCCAAAGTCCAATTTTTAAACATCTTACACACATAACAATCACGCACTGTGGGTGTCCCATCATTAATGCAAATTATAACCATTATCTATATACATCCGGCAAATTGCCAAAGACTATCAGACAAACTACTGCTTATCGAGACCTTTGCCACTACTCCAGTCTATACTTCAAAACACGAGGGCGAAAGTAGGGCCAATATTATTATGTTATTTATGACATCGCATAAATACATAATACAATATATCAAACTCAGATACAGTAGCTGGTTGTGATCAATTTATGATGTTGTAAATATGCCTGTCAAATATGAACGGAGCTGCTCTATGAGTACTCACTGAGCTTAATGTTTAGAAATCTTAATTAGCTAACTTTTAATTATTTATCTGGAAAGTTTTATGCAAATAATATCTTGTGAAAGCGTTCAGGTTTGTTTTGACTAGGTACCTAAACTAAAATAAAGAAGGAGGCTGGCGATGGTTATAAATCATACTTTACAACAAAGTTCAAGTGCGTAAAGACACACAGGTACTCCGTTTGACTTTTGTGATAGTGAACAGTTTTGATGGCCTTAATATCATCTTAAATGTGCACGTTGAGAAACGACTTGACAGAAGTAGTAAGGTCAAAAACCTTCATAAAATATCCTATTGTATGAATTTATTACTAAAACTGATAATGCACGAGAAGACAAACGATGCATTTTGAAGAGAACCACGAATCGATTTACCGTCATAAAGTGCATTGCCCTCAGTGCAAGTCGATGCTCCACATGTGATGCAGATAATTATTTTATTACTTATTGCATTTCATTGTCATCCGACGATAAAGTCATCTTGTTCCAGATAAGTTCTATAAGTTCATCACACAGGTGACTTTGAGATACCTCTTATACTGAGTACCTAATATTCATTTGTAAATATTCAAATGAGTCATTGTGAATATCAAGTTTGAAACCAACTGGTGATTTCGATTTTATTATGCGCTACTCTCGCATTAAAACTTCCTGTTTAAAGTCGCCAAACAAAACCGAGTGATAAATCTCACTTGCATTCCTACATAAAAATCTTCACAAAAAATGAAACTGTATAAATATTTAATTTTTGAACAAGTAATATGCTGTCAAAGATTAATGACTCAAATATTCAGTTTTTCTTCGGCAGTGCCGTAACCGTTATGCACACAAAACGACCCAGATAAGCGTTATTGATTTTGAGTAACAAAAGTTTCTTTCTGTTCCCTTTGCGGCACGGCGCTAAGTGGCAACCCACCGAGCACTGCCAGGGATGGCACATTCCCCAGATAAGATAGCGCGCCTTCCCGAAGCTCCCCCGCGCCGCATTGCAATCCGCTCAGTCATCTAGTCGTGTGCACTGTTTACCACGCCGGTGGTGCATCCTGCCATACTGCTTAAACGACTAATTTACACCAGGACATGATCAGTTTTCGTCGATTCAGTAACATTGACGTCTCGTTAGTGACCGGATGCATTATTTGAAAGTAATTCTGTCAACGCGTGAGAATTTTCAGAACTCATGATTAAGGGAACAAGAGCTTTCTTACAAGGACAAAGGACAAATTTCAATGACCGCTTGAGATTAATTATTATGAATAGTGGATCCTTCCTTGCGCGCTCGAAACCTCGAGGGTCAGTGCAGGTCTATAAAGATAACCGATGCAGCTGGTTGAACTCATAAAACGACACAAACGAAGCGTTTGTGCGACCAAGTTTTATTACTCCATAATAATGAACGAGTTTATTCAATTATCGATACCGAGAACCAATGTCGCGGGATGAGTGATTTACGTCGCGTTTGTTGGCCGCTACTGTGCGATGATCTCAATATCGCAGACTGTATGATACTGAGCACTTGACGATCAGTCATCAGTGTCAGCGGTGTGTATAATTAAATAGGCCGATACCGAAGCAGCAGCATAGCAACGAGAACAAAAGCCAGACGCATCTTAGAATCAAATTAACTAATTGGAAAGGTTTCGTCGCCAGTCAATTGCCACTGTCGAGCTTATTCGTATTTATCACTGAGGATATACGGACATGAAGTTGAGCGTTCTGTATGCTCCTATTTACTGTAGATATAATAATATAGTCAAGAAAGTTTCCGCGTGAAACAAACAAGTTCCAAGTCATTAAGGATTCCAGAAGATATTATAGGTTCCTAATTATTCAGGGGTCGACAAACGTACGGCGCGTGAAAAAACATGAATAAAATCGACAATCTATAGAGTAACTATAGACTTCGTGAAAATAATTCAATAAAAAAACTGTTCAGCGCCGTAAACCGTAACCTGAAAGCTGAAAACAATGAAATGACAATAACTATATATTTTTTAATTGTTTTAAAATATCTTAAATATTTTTGTTCGACGATATATTCTTACGTATATTTTACGGGTAAGGCAGCGAGTGCCCGCGAATAGTCGTGTGAACCTCATCCAATTCCCATGGGTCGCCGCTGAAACTCTAGCCATAGAGACTACTTCATTAAGATTCAGACTTGCGCCGTCACCGGTTGTATAGTGACCAAACACGTTTGTCCGAATACTAAGTGTTATTTCCTTTTTACCCCCTAGAAGTAACGTATTTTTTTTTTCAGAATAATTATGGATGTCAGAGAGACGTGGAGTTTTAGACATGTGAATCAGTAAATACCTGCAAATAATAACAAAATAAAAAGCATATCTACAGTTGAAATTGAAAACCTTTTTTGTAGATGGATATGAAATACCTAAGTACTTACCTACTGAAAAAAAATCACAATGTTTTTTTTTTACAATAAATTACGATTAAATTAGTACTGAATGACGATGTACAATATGTTAGTACATGTAGGTACACAGGTAGGCTTCCCAATAAATGCACTAGGCAGTTTAGAAAAACATATTTTTACGAGCACTTTTCTGGATTTGTACCTAAAACCAAAAAACACACATACAATATTTTTTTTTATAATCTAATTAGGGCCTGAAATTAACTTAGATGAGTAAAGAGCGATTGTTAGACATCATCCTACCGATAGACATTACAAGTATATAATGTTATCATCTACCTAGCCGGGTCGGCTGCCAGTCTTACCGGATGCAGCTGAATACCAGTATTTTACATGGAGTGACTCTTTCCTTCTTTCTTTCCGAGGCACAGAAGGGCCTTGGTATGTAAAGATGGTCAAGATATTTTATCAGAAGAAAGAAATATACGTAGCTAATCGATTATGAATTCAAATGCAATTCCTAAGTAACGACCCCTCAATCTCAGAATTAACTAACTTAGTAATTTCAGAATTCATGAAACGTAAGGCAATCAATTACAAAAAACTCAGTTGCAGTGTAGGTTTCACTACAAAAAAAATACCTAGATTAGGTTAATATTTCGCGAACATTAATTGGTGCAGCTTAATTAAGAAATCAAACATTTCCTCGAACGTTCAATATCTTGATTCGAGTCTATTTGATCGTTCAATGTCTCTTTTAACAGCATTCTTTCCCACAGTAAAAACATGGTGGTTTAGAGCACATGCACGATTTACTACGCAGTTAAAGTAAACCCTCGCAAAATAATTACAAGTACAACAGGCACGTTTTATTGTCCGCCGTAAAATTGTTTGTTTTATGCTAACATCAATCAAAATCGTAGAGGAACGGAGAAACGCGTAAACAGGAACATAACGTGAACCTATAATAAATGCTGATACAGACCATATCCTCCTATGGTTGTTTTAACTGAGCAAATTACATTTTCTAATTACATGAAGCCCGTAAATAATAATATTGTGTGTTGTATTTTATGTTGTTTATGCAAGTTAATTAATATTAGCAATTAATAATGGTAATAGCATGTTTATTGGCTGATATTTCCTGCAGGTTCGGTAGATAAGGCTGTCGTTTTAGTAAACAATTATGATATATTTATTCAAGTCGAAGTGATTAGACATTAAAACTATTTTGCAGGAGCTTGGAATGGCTACGCATTAACCTAAATAAATACAAAAGCTTAAAACAAGATCCAGAGACACACCATACCTAGGTAGATTTAATGATTCTGAATAAAATTGATATTTGCTAACGAAAGTTTCAATTTTAATTTCATGAAAATATTCACCTTTCCGATTATAGATACAATCGTGTGCCTATGGCTATACGTACCTACATAGTATGAAGTATCCTGTTTACCGCTAGGCTCTTTGCTACCTGTTTTTAAGTCTCCTTGTTTATATTTTTATTTATGTAAAGGCTTACCTACTCTTCATTTTATACTGAAGAATTGCTAATATCCTGAAAGAAATACCGTACCTACAACAATTTACACGACCAATTTACTTAACTCAAAAGTTCGAAACATACATACGTGAAACAAAGATTGGTTCATAAAAAAAAATCAGTTTAGTTTCAGTTAAACCGTGAATGAATCGCGGCGATAATGTATTTGTCACGTCTGGGGTATTAATAGAGCGAACACTCATCATCCTAATGGAAACTCATTGAGTGGAGTCGGCCAGCCGTCGCCGCCGTATCGCTCGCTCCTTCCCAGAACGACGCTGACGTGAGCTTACCAGAGCTTCTGGGCGTCCCGAGAACAGACATAGCTGTGGAGTCGTTGTTACCCTAATATTTTCCGGGAGGACGTTAAAATTACATTTTATTTGTCTTTTCATGTTCAGTTTTAGTAGATGAGCTTTTTCTGTACATTTCTATTTATAAATAGCTACCTATTTATAAATAGAAATGTACAGGAAAAGCTTAGGAGGGAAACCATTTTAATTTTGTCATTTTTTAATTTTGACATTTTTCAATAATAATTTCTAACTGTGACATTTTTAATTTTATTTTTTGATAGCTTCTTGACAATTTGTATAATTTTTGCGTGCCAATTTCCAGGCAGAATGTACATGGCTCACTCCTATCTACTCCACCTGTATTTTATGTAACCTACATTCGTTGCAAATAAATGATTGATTGATTGATTGATTGACCTATTTCTTTTTGAACTTTTAGCCAAATGCGGCTCATGTAGTTGAAACATCAAAATTACATAGGATCTAACTAAGTAAACGATAAACTTGCTTTTCAATGGCATTGATTTTGATTACCAAAAATAAAAGAAAAACTTAAGTATTAAACCAAAAAGGTATACACATCACAGTCTCCATTAATTTTCTTTTATCTTTATGAGCTTAAACAATTTGTTCGGTGATCCATCCTTGAGTAATACCCTTGGAGCTATTACGGCTCATTAAGTTACATTATTAACTATTACCTATCTCACAGGAGATACCTATAATCTTTAGATACCTACTCAATACCCACAAACTACGCATAAGTAGGTAGCTAAGAAATAATGCGAAATGTCGGGTAGTTCGTGCGGATTGAAAACACAATTCTACCGACTAATAATAGACTGTACAAAGCCTTCCAGCGAATAAGTGCTTATTCGATTGATTACATTTTTAATTAATGTGTTATTTTAATGTCAATATCATAATCAACAGCTGGAAAGCTTCCACTACCGACTCTCGCAATGGCGTCTTAGTTAATCATAACGTTGAATTACGATTGATACTGCAATGTGATATGATGTGACTAGCACTTACTTACACGTCATATCTTGGAAGAATGTAGGCCTACTTCGTAGAGTCCAGCGTCAAAAGGAGATCATATTAGGATGAAACGAGGATGACACAGATGCCTATGGATGTTGAGAATGACACAGATAAATCCTACAAGTATTTAGTTACGAGCTCTCGGTGGTCATCAACAACAATATTCCGTATGCTAAATTAGATGATAGGTACTCTATAGGATTCGTTCAGAAAAGGACCATGACCAAATTACTATGGGAATTGGCGCATTTGGTTTTATATAGATACCGCGGCCATCATTGAAACCTTAGTAGGCATTGGAAAAAACTATCACAAAAACGAATTTGATAAACGATTTTTCTAATGCAGTCAGAATTTCCGAAGTTATTTGAACTTGATTTTTTTATGTAGCTCGGTGAATCTTCTTTAAAACTCGATTCAGACTGATATCAAGTTATGTTACCACTTATTAACTTTTGTTCGTCATATTATTCTGCATCTACTTAATTTAGACTCAGTTGCCATTTTGAGAATTGGGCATTGCGCCTAAACCGTCTGACGGATGGCAGCGAAAAAAAAAAATGTCAACAGTTTTTGGTCATTGGCTTTTAGTACAGTCAGTAACAAAAGTGGGATTAGGTACACTAAGCACAGTTTCAGTAGAGTGTTGTATTTAAGTCAAGAGTTATTTTAGTCGAGAGTCAAGGGTTTTTGCTTCCCATGCTTCCCAATATTGTCGATGGACCGCATACAATATTGTTTGTGTTATTGTGCCGATACCTACTACTCTAGATTGTACCTATTGTACCTTATCTTTTCCTGTTAGCTGTCAAAGTCAACAGAGAGGAATGGATTCCTCACGGTAATCGTAAGCTGTAAATGAGCTACCTTATACCCACGCACCTTTACAATAGCAATATTTTTGTAGGGACAGCAACATTCAGACTGAAAAATAAGAATCTGGCATATTCTTTTGGTCCTAAATAAAAGATAGGTAGGTACGTAAATAGTCAAAGGCTATTAGCTAGAAGCTAATCACTTAGCCACGTGTTGCACAATTGCACTCCACTTTTCAGCATAAACAGTTAGGTATTTATAAAGTACTAGCTTCCGACCGCGGCTGCGCCCGCGCGGTATTTCGATAAAAACAATACCCTCCTTCTGGGGCCTAGCCTATGTCCTTCCCCGGGATGCTATCTATCTCCTTGCCATCCGTTCAGTAGTTTAGACAGAGTTACTTTTGAATTTAAAATATTAGTATGGACTAGCTGGGCCCCGTAGTTTCACCCGTGTAAGTCTCGATCCCGGTGGAATATCTCCCGTGGGAATATCAGGATAAAAAGTATCCTATGTCCTTCTCCAGGTCATGGTCTACCCATGTGCCAAATTTCATTTAAATCCGTTCAGCCGTTTTAGCGTGAAATTGTAACAAACAAACTCACTTTCACATTTATAATATTATTACTAGCTGATGCCCGCTTCGCCCGCGTGGATGTCCTTGTGTGATGTGTGATGATGAGAACCTTCCTCGAGAACCACTCTATCCATTAGTGGAAACAGCATGCGAAAATCGGTGCAGTAGTTTTTGAGTTTATCGCGAACAGGACGACAGACAGACGCGGCAGAGGACTTTGTTTTATATTATGTAAGGATATAGGTTTTACGATACAGGATAGTAAGTTGCCTGCTAATCCTGCAGGGAGCACGAAGTTGCGGACTTCCCTTCGTCTGGAACACTGAACACCTGGTTCCATTAAAACAATATCGTGGTGGCTTGGCTATGCAACCATTTAGGCCAAGTTAAAAGAAGTTGTCATCCTAATGTCCATAAGTCACACCCGCACTGATAAGTGTCAACTGCATTATTAGCTGTGTAAACAAAAGTCGAGATTACCATTCATGGCAATTCAGATTTCGTTATGCTGCGTGCAGAACGGTGAATCACCCTGAGCCAGTCAGGCGCCTACTACAGACACTGGCGAACCGAGTCTTAACTATTACGCATTGGCAATAAATTTAGACACTTTTGGACTATGAATAGCCATTATAAAACGTTTGCCTGCATGCACATAAAAGGCTATATTTATAGAATTCTAACTACTTACGATAATAACCGCGGATGCTTCATAATTGAACGGTATTTGTTTATTTTTCCTCGTATTAGGAGCAGATTGTAATTAGCAGGAATTTCGGTTCGTTATGAATAATTCCATTAATAAATATACATAGGTAGAGTAGGTATGTTGAATAAAATAATATACAATAAAATAAAATAATACTTAGGTACGGATAATTTTAGACTTCGACTTCAAGCAATGACTTCAGCGAATTTGCGTTTAGGTCATTTAATGTGTATCCAACAGGCAATATCCAATAAGTACATAATTACCAATTATACCAAACATAATTATACCTACCTAATCCTCGTTTGTTTCGTTATTCTCGGCTTTGTGAAAGATAATATTATGGCTAATAAAAAATCCGGAATCGGAATGAGTAGGTATGTATATTTATCGGTCGCAAACATAGATTTGATGTAACAAACTATGAAAACATTTTTTTTTTTTATAAAATCCTTCATGAAAGCTTTTTAAAGGATTATTATTATCCATATCACGGTGTTAATTAAACAGTATTTTTTCTTTAGACCGTGCAATCCGTCTGCGCTACATCGAGACCTAACAACATGACAACATGATCAGCCTATAATGTTCCCACTGCTGAGACACAGACCTCCTCTCTGTGAGAGGGAGTGGGCTATACCTAAACTACCACGCGGGCCCAGCCCAGTGCGGATTGGTAAATTTCACATGTCTTCGAATTTGTGGTTCTAGAACATGCCGGTTTCCTCACGATGTTTTCCTTCACCGTTTTGAGAACAGTGGTGGTGAAAATATTTACACAAAGTAGCGCCTGCCTGCGTTCGAACTCACCCTCGCACACAGCTCGTAAATTGGGCCGTTACCACTAGGCCACCACTGCTCCACCCACAAACAACATACTTAACTAAAATCATGCCAAAATTTAATTTCTACGTGGCCTAATCTAAACACGGGAAACCCTTCTGTGACAGACGGAACAACAAAAAGTTATCATAAAAAAGGTATCGTTTTTCCTTTTAGAATATTAAAAAAAAGCTATGCTTACAACGTTTGACACAAGGTAAGGTTATCCTTTAACCCTATAAAAATCTTTCACCTTTCAGATTGTCAGAGGCAAGCAGGTGGTTGCGTACCACTTGTGTACCGACAAGAATCTAAATCAGGGGTTCCCAAGTACACCTATTCCACACCTTTTAGAGCTTCAATCATGGACATCAATATAAGTAAGTAGCTACATAAGAGTGGTTAAAAATTGCAGCGTGCTCCAGTTTTCTTAAGACAAGAGCGTGACGAAACGGACACGGGGAATTTAAGTTTAGTAATCTGATAACACTCGATTTTACAGAAGGGACTAGGGACTCAAGCGCCCGAGTTTAGAAGCCTAAAGAAGTCATAGGTAACACTGAAGCCTGGGCGCCTAAGTGGAGTACTTAAGTGGATAGAGAGTCCATGCCCCCTTAAACACATACTCTACTCTTTGGTCCATGCAGTCGATGACATTCACTTTGTTTTGTCGTCAAAGAGAGTGAAGGAACTAGGCCTTCAAGCGCCCGAGTGATCATACATAATTTTTGGGCAACCTCGGTTGCCGGGCGCTTGAGTGCAGTACTTACATACCTACTAATTCCATTAATTATTATTTGTCCCGTGACGCGATTGGTAGCGCTATTCTTTCAGGCGCCATTTTGATGATTTCGAACTTCAGATAATAGGTTGAAACTAAGTTTGACAAGTAATGGTGCTAACAGCACGGGACAAGGTAGTAATTTGGTTCACCAAGTCACCCAAACCCATAGCACAATATCTTTGTTTCCATGTTCTGCAATAGTCCTACACCAACCGGGGGTTGTCCTTGGCTGCACTTGCATAGTGCGAACAGGGATAATCGTCGGTTGGTGCCTCATTCCATTTAAAATTGTCTAAGGGGCCTCTGCGAGGTGGCTTCGGCCCCTGCCACGCCTTCCAAAGGTCCGAGAACCCAGGGTCCCGAGATGTACAAACATATAAATTAATTTAATAATTCTATACTTAATTTGAACCAATTTGAGACCTTACTAAGGACAAGACGGCGGCATACGACTAGTTCCGATTTCAGCCGTGCACAAACTTATCTTGCACGCACTCTGTAACGTACATACTAATTCCATGGAAGGATATGACCAGTGTTGCCAACCCTACTTTTTTTAAACTTAACAGTAGTTCTACTGTTTTTTCAATGACATGCCATCCATTACGTACAAAAAACGGTAAGTAGAAAATATATATTTTCTACTTACTGTTTTTTCGTACTTTAGGCGCCATCTGAAACAAACAATCCAAAATACTTGCTTTATTTCATGGGGATGCACCAAGGTAGCCCGCAAAAAAAAGCAAAAAACGTAAGAAAATTTGAATTTCGCATTCAAATTTTCTTACGTTTTTTGCTATTTGCAAGTCAGTGTCAGCTTGTACACACGGCTACACATCAAGCTATACATTTCCAGTTTATGCTGATCTCGTATTGTATAGGATTTCGGTACAATGTGAGGTCAGCTTATACTGGAAATGTATAGCTTGATGTGTAGCCGTGTGTACCTATGTTGTTAAAATATAAATAAAATAATGAATTATTTATTTTTTTGCTTGCCTGCCCTTCTGATGTGATGATGGGTATCGTTGGAAAGGTCGTGCAAGCCATTTTTGGATTCAGGGATCCGTTAGTGAAATATTAGCTTTAATTAAAGTACAAATTTTTGCTAGAGTCAAGTGTCCCTACCAGCTAAATGGTTCGTTTTGGATATGTGAAAAAATTCACGGCAGTAGTATATATAACGAAATTATAAGAAAAACTATCACAGCTAAGTAGGCTCTACAAGTAAACGAGTAATAATCGACCAACTTAAATTTTCAGTTGAAAAAACATGTTCTCCCATACATTTCGTATAAGAGCGTATGTTTTTTACAATGATAAGTTTGTTCTTGGGATAAATTCATCCCAAGTACGGAATCTTTTATCACTTGGCTGGTTTTCATGGTTAATTTGCTGTGTTTTAGTTTGGTAGGGTTGGCAACACTGGACATGACAGTCGGACAGACAGATGACAGATGACTGAATCTGACACATCACAATGCGCTGTGAAAGAAAAGCCGGTTACTGGTGTTAGAAATAGTGGAATTGATTTTAAATCTTCTAATACACATTGTATCCTACGATAACAAATACCTCAAAGGTAAGATTAAAACATCTTTCTCAACTTTTGGTAATCATTTTATCTTGTATTTGCAACCGTCTATTCTAAATACTATTCATTTTCCAGATTTTGGCGGGAATCATTATCTACAACTATATCAATATTGTTGTCTATTGAAAACTGCATTCTGCATTTTGCATACTAATTCTGCAACGCAAAGCATAAATAATGGACAAAAAGAGACAATTCAGTAAAGCGCCGCCACCAAAGAGATTTAAATCGGGTGACGATGACGAAGATAACGAAGTGCCATGTAGTTTTGAAGAGCAACTCGCTTGTATGGATACTGAGTTTGAATCGCAAGAAGTGCTTGGCGACGGCCCAGAAAATCAGTCTACTAACATTAAATGGTCACGACCTACACCACCTTCAATGGATCCAAAGAAAGATAAGTTAGTTTTTCAACAAATAGATATTGATAACTATAATGGTCAGCCCATGCCGGGCATGCCTGGGTCACAGCTGGCTCCTGTACCGATTATGCGAATGTATGGCATCACTCTGGATGGAAATTCGGTTTGCTGTCATGTTCATGGATTCACACCTTATTTCTATGTAACAGTTCCTGTTAATTTCACCAATTCATCATGTAATGAACTTAAAAGTAATTTGAATAAGGCAATATTGGAGGACTTGCGCTCAAACAAGGATAATATTAGAGAAACTGCATTAGAAGTGCGCTTGGTTAAAGCTAGATCTCTTATGTACTATCAAGGGGATAAAGATATAACTTTTGCAAGAGTATCTGTGGCACTCCCTAGACTTATAGCTGCAGCTAAAAGACTAATTGAAAGACAACCAACCTCTTTTGGATTAATGGATCCTTTATTCTATGAAAGCAATATTGATTTTGATATTCGATTCATGGTAGACACTGCAGTTGTTGGTTGTAGTTGGATTGAGCTGCCAGTAAACAAATGGTCTCTGAGATCAAATGATTCTCAAATAAAACCTGAATCTAGATGTCAAATTGAAGTAGATGTAGCCTGGAATGAATTTATAGCTCACCAGCCAGAAGGGGAATGGTCCAAAGTTGCACCTTTCAAAATATTGAGTTTTGACATTGAATGTGCTGGACGTAAAGGAGTCTTTCCAGAGCCCAACCACGATCCTGTTATTCAAATTGCATCAATGGTTATTAGACAGGGTGAGCCTGAGCCTTATATAAGAAATGTGTTCACATTAAAGACATGTGCCCCTATAGTAGGATCACAAGTATTGAGTTTCCAATCAGAATCTGAAATGCTTGCAAAGTGGTCTGATTTCTTCCGTGAACTTGATCCTGACATAATTACTGGTTATAATATAAATAATTTTGATTGGCCATATCTCATAAACAGGGCAAAGCATTTAAAAGTGGACAATTTTGACTTTTTGGGGCGCATCAGAAATGTCAGATCTGTTATAAAAGATTCTGTTTTACAATCAAAGCAAATGGGGCGTAGAGAAAACAAAAATATTAACTTTGAAGGCAGGGTTCCATTTGACTTATTACTTGTTTTGGTAAGAGATTATAAACTAAGGTCATATACTCTGAATGCTGTCAGTTACCATTTCCTTCAAGAGCAAAAAGAGGATGTTCATCACAGTATAATTGGAGACCTTCAAAACGAAAGTGAACAAACAAGAAGGAGGCTGGCAATGTACTGCTTAAAAGATGCTTATTTGCCACTAAAACTTCTGAATAAGTTAATGTGTATTATTAATTATATGGAAATGGCAAGAGTGACAGGTGTCCCTCTGCTATGCTTGCTCACAAGAGGCCAACAAATAAAAGTTGTGAGTCAATTACTAAGAAAAGCTAAGGATGCAGGATATTTAATGCCCGCTTATCATAGCCAGGGCTCAGATGAACAATTTGAAGGAGCAACTGTGATTGAACCCAAAAAAGGATATTATGCAGACCCAATATCCACTTTAGATTTTGCCTCTTTGTATCCAAGTATTATGATGGCTCATAATTTATGTTATACTACATTAGTCCAACCAAATATGCAGAACAAAACCAATTTGAAAGATGATGATGTAACTATTACACCTTCAAAAAACATGTTTGTGAAGGCAAGTGTTAGAAAAGGTCTCTTACCTGAGATATTAGAATCATTGCTTGCTGCAAGAAAAAAGGCCAAAACAGACTTAAAGGATGAAAAAGATCCATTTAAGAGATCTGTTCTTGATGGCAGACAATTAGCTTTAAAAATCAGTGCAAATTCTGTCTATGGATTTACAGGAGCTCAAGTTGGCAAGCTACCTTGTCTAGAAATATCAGGCAGTGTAACAGCTTATGGTCGAGCAATGATAGAATTTACTAAATCAGAAGTAGAAAAGAAATACACAAAGGCAAATGGCTATAAAGAAGATGCAGTAGTCATTTATGGTGATACTGATTCTGTTATGGTAAAGTTTGGTGTTAAAACTCTTGAGGAAAGCATGGAATTAGGAAGAGAAGCTGCAGACTTTGTAACAACAAAATTTGTTAAACCAATCAAATTAGAATTTGAAAAAGTATATTATCCATACTTACTTATTAATAAGAAGAGGTATGCTGGCCTCTATTTCACTAAGCCAGATAAATATGATAAAATGGATTGCAAAGGAATTGAAACTGTAAGAAGAGATAACTGCCCTCTTGTATCCAACATGATGAGCACATGCCTTCAAAAGTTACTCATAGATAGAGATCCAGATGGTGCTGTTAATTATGCAAAACAAATTATTTCGGACTTGTTGTGTAACCGCATAGATATATCTCAACTTGTTATAACAAAAGAGCTTACGAAACATGACTATGCTGCAAAACAGGCTCATGTTGAATTAGCCAATAAAATGAAAAAACGAGATGCTGGTACTGCGCCTAAACTTGGTGACAGAGTCCCGTATGTTATTTGCTGTGCAACTAAAAATACACCTGCTTATATGAAAGCTGAAGATCCTATTTATGTATTAGAAAACAGTGTTCCCATAGATTTCAATCATTATATGGAAAATCAGTTGTCTAAACCACTGTTAAGAATTTTTGAACCAATCTTAGGTGAGAAAGCTGAATCTCTCCTTTTGAAGGGAGAACATACTAGAACCAAGGCAATGGTAACTTCCAAAGTAGGTGCTTTGGCTGCTTTTACAAAGAAAAAAGAGAAATGTATAGGTTGTAAAACTGTTATGCCTAATGATACTGTAAAAGCTCTGTGCAATCATTGCCTACATAAAGAGAGACAGATATATATTTCAGAAATATTTAAAGCAAGGCAGCTTCAGGAAAAGTTTTCCAGGCTTTGGACTGAGTGCCAAAGATGTCAAGGGAGCCTTCATGAAGAAGTTCTTTGTACTAATAGAGATTGCACTATTTTCTATATGAGAAAGAAAACAGGTATTGAATTAGATGCCCAAGAAAAAACTGTCCTAAGGTTTGGAGAACCCAAATGGTAGTTATTGTATTTTTATATTAAAATAAAGACAATGATCGTTTTAGTTTTTTTTTTATTATACATTACTTACTATTGTTTATTTATGTGATTTTTTTTGTATAATTGAGTATAATACAATTACAATCATTTAGATGCCTGGAAAAGCAAATTTGACACTTGGAATGTACATCATCAGTTCTTATTGCATTTCATTCAAGTTGTATCACTACTAATAAACATACAAACATGTATAATGGAACTTTTTATCCAATAAGTCTCATAAAACACTAATTCATACTACAGACTAATAATTTTCAAATAAAAATAGGTATAAAATACATTCAACTCCTTAACTTATTTAATTTATAGGCATTATGATTGCCTAATTTTATATGTGATATACAGCTGCTTTACTTATTTATATCACAGGAATATAATATTATGCAAGCGTGATACATAATAAGTACAAGAAACAAAATTAAACCTCTGGTATTAACCAAATATTATACCATTTCAAATGCGAATAAAAAGTGTAACACTTAGGGGCCGACTCACGAGCGAGAGAATCGCGCCGATGCGTCGAGTGTGAGCGTAGGGCCGCGCGGTTTTCGCGGAACGTGGCGCTCTCGCAGCGAGCGCGCTGACTGCGTGGCCTGTCTGCCAGCAAGGACGTTACGTATTGACAAGTTTTCCCGCGGCGATTCCGTTACGAGTCACGACGATACGCTGGCGGAATAATCGCTCGTTCGTGGAGATTACCCGACGTAGAAGCACGGATCCGCCGCGATTCTCTCGCTCGTGGTGGTGGCGCCTTATTAAGTACAATATTAATATTTCATAGATATGTGTCTATATTATGATCTTCAATAATTAGTATATTATCTTAATAGTTGAGGGATCATGTAGGTATGTAGTGATGTCTATTCCGTTAAGAAGGAAATTATAAATGAGTGAGTGCCAATAAGTAACAAAACAAAAATTACATGTATTCATGGCCTGGATGCAATAATTTACAACTTTGCTAAAATATTTTTTTTCCCCTTTTTGGTACATTTTGAAAGCAAAACCTATATCACTTGTCGTACAAACATGAATATAACATATATTATGATTTTTGTATTTATAGTTAAGTTTATAATTTAAATGGTAAGTGTGATGATATTTTCATCTATTCTCTTGTGATAGAGTTCGACTTATACTTTGTCTAGGAGTCTTGATGGAACTGTTATTCTTTATAATATTTGGTATTGGCATCTCGAAAGGCACAGGATTCATTCCTGCATGAGAAGTTAATCTCATTATGTCTTCTAATGTTCTTATGAAGGTATCACATGTTGCAGTAAGTAAACTCGAGGCATCTTCAATAGCCTGGAATAAAAAAAAACAGTTTCTTTATTACTACTAAATTATCATCCTATTTCCTCATGCTATAAATAATATATAATTTTTATGATTTACATATTTGGGCAATTTTTGCAAAGAATTTAATAAGCACTAACATTATGAAAATTCTGAACAGTAAAAAATACCATATAACAAAATTAGAAGAATAGGTAACAAAAATACTGATGATATTTACCTGGGTATCAGGACCCGCTTCAGTGTTAGCTGCACTCTTTACTGCATGAACTTGCTGCATCATCAGATCACAGTATAAACGCAACTCAGATTTCTTATGGCCCAAAGAATTGGTGTCTTCCAATGCTGCAGCTGAAATATTATCAAAAAACTAAAAGATTGTTTTGTTTCTGATCAGCAGCAGCATTCAAATGCAAAGAATGTTGTTGCTATGTTGATAAGGATTTAAAGAGGAATTTTTATAGTAGGTACCTAACCTAAACTTAACTAACAACAATACATTAATTAACTTGTTATTTTTTTATCACTCCAAGGACTATTGGTTTTTTTAAATTGCTGATAATACTATTTCAAACAAAATACCTACTATATAACAAGTGTGTAGTGTACCTTTCAATTCTTTTGAGTCAACACAAGCTTTGGCACTACCTAAAGCCACCAGCCACTTCTGTCTATCTTGGGGTGAAGGTGCTCTCAAGTACATGTGTTGCTGTCCAGGTATGACAAGATCAAGCCTTGTGCTGTCTATTGCATTCACTGAAAAATTAACAAAAGTAAGGTACCTTATTCTTTATTGGTATCAGTAATCAGCGTAAACAAGAGGGACAAGGCCTGGCCTATAAGCCAGAGGGTGGAACAAGGCTACCAATGATAGTGATGATAAACAGCATACCTAAGCCTCTTCATAATAAGGTTCTAAATGTGTCATAGACCTACTGAAAGCTACTGCCTAACACTTGTCACTGTAGGGTCTGCTAGGAATTTTTTTAAGTTGGTAATATAATATCTACCTGGTTATGTCACAATTACTTGACAAGTTACACTGATGTTATTGAAGTTATTACCTAACCAACTTTCACTATACAGTTAGGTACTACTTGGAGCCTCAACAGCCTTGAGACATGAATAAGTAGTGTCAGGAGCATACAGGATCCAGTCTGATCTATAGCTCTAAGCAACCCTAAAAGCAATTAAAACAATAGGTACTTACCATTGATTTGGCAAACCGATACTTTGACAGACCCTTTGCACCCTTGGCTGACTTCCTCTTGCGATTTGTAATATGAAATAATGCCATTCTCTAGTACAAACCATCTGGTTTGCCAGCCTGAAGCGAAAACAATATGTTTTATTATATTAAGAGACCCAGAAACATGGAATGTATTATTTACAACACTCGAATTATAGAATACCGTTCCAATAATTAGTCCACTTCCACAGAACTCCCTCCATTCTTAATTTGCCGTTTTCACAATCTAATTTTCTTTTATTTATATTTACTTTTCGTCTGAAACAAATTAGAATTTTCGTCTTGTTGGATTACAAGTGTCAAAATAAAATATTGTGTACTGTCAGTGTGAGTGTGACAAATAGTGCAAAAAATTAAAAATAGGAACTTGAATAGAGGTGCTCGACGTTATCGACGTATGAAGTAGTTCATAATCGCGCCATTCAAAAATAGAAACAAAATGCATTTGAATGAATCATAAAAACGAAGATTTTGGTATTTCTACAAGCTTTTATAGTTTAGTTTAATTACGTTATGTTTTGAAATTACATAAAGGAACATTACTCAGGTGAAAAAATATTCACTGGTGGTCACCCCGTAGTGTTGTTCAATACTTAGGATTCCCAACTGATATGGGAGAAAGGTAAAGTTGTTGGGGTTTACCTAACATAGGCCGACTTTTTCGTTGGTGGCAGCCCCATACGCAATGCGGGCAACGGGAGAGTGGAGACGTTTATCGGGACGGGACCGCCCGCCGCCGCACCGCCGCCGGTAGCGTCAGTCCAAAGAGTCAGTTGTGAGTCGCACGCATATTATAGGCAATTATGGACGCAATATTAGTTCCATGGTGGCAACACCTTACCTCGGGTGCGCGTCATCATTTGTTTGTTTTTATCCGCGTCTCCCTTCACACGCTAGGTCCACGGGACTGTCACCAAGGAAAATGTCGGCTTACAGTAATTTGTGCAACCTACCAAGTCGGAAAAATAGTTACAAAAAAATATATTGAGTAGGTATTATATTCATAGTTATTATCAATATCACTGCAATTGCTCGTTCAACAGGGATTTATATATTTTTCAACAAACTTGGTAAGAGGAGACTTAGTAAAAGGGGTTCCGCTTAGCACCCCTCGGGTAATGAACCCTAAAAACATAAGATGAATTGCATTGGCGTCGTTACGTCCGTTTATTTTGTTTGATGTCCACTTCGGTATTCCACTCCACTTCTTGTCCAGTTTAGTAATTATGCAATGGCAACACTTAGCTGTCAGTACGGGTGTGGCAAAAGTTCGTTGTTTGGTCGTTTACAAAATAAAGGAAGCTTTAGAAATCTTATCAAAAACGCGTTGTTTTGGGACGGGAAAATATCAGAATAACAACATGTACAAGCACTGCCTTTTTAGTTGTGTTTTTATTCTAGTTTCAGTCATAAATGGTAAATAACCAACTATTTCGAATGATGAAACGGATAGTTTCTTGATATTTCAGTTTATACTAAAATGTATTTAATAGTTTCAGGTCTGGAATGTTACGTTTGTGAAAATCAAGAGGACAACAATGAGAAATGTGTGAAAACAATCAAAAACTGTGAATATAATCAGGATGTTTGCTTGACTGAAATCAAATGGGGCAGTACTCCGTATTGGTCACAAGGCGCAAAGAAACAGTATTATGTATCGAAGCGGTGTTCAAATAAGACGGAATGTGCGACTACCAGGCAGCGTTACATGCCACTGTGTACACATATTTGGTACCAAGATTGGGTGTGTTCAGATTGTTGCCTCGGTGATAGATGCAACTACTATATTATAGTAAGTATACTAAGTATAGTACCTCTAACTTGTTGCAGTTAGTTTATCTCAGTTCTTCATCAACTGCCAGATTCAGTACATCTTATGATGTTCTAACTGAGCTCTGCTTTTTTTCTTTGACTTTGACTAAATGTGTTTTTTTATTTTCAGAGTGGAAGTGTTGCTGTTAAACCAGTATTTATGGTTTTATCAGGACTTCTTTTATTGAAGACTATAATTTTATAGAGACTCAACAATACTTTCTAACAAGACTAATATTTTAATCAAATAGTTTAACCCAGTAATGACATTCTGTGTTTTAATAGGGGCAATCTATTTCTTGTTCTTTAGAAGAAAAGCAAAAAAAAAATGCAGCAGGCTGATAAGATTTTAAATATACAATCATTTTCTGCCTAGATATAAGAATTTGTTTTGTGAATGTTAAACTTATGCTAATAGCACAGACAGGACAGCAGTGAACTTAAATTACCATTTTCTTGGTCAAAATAAGATTATCATTCAGTTGGATATAGTGACTTATTTTATTGATATTAGAGGCAGGTATAAATCTAAAGGCATCTAAAAAAGCAAAATATGCTACAAGCAATTATTGTAACTCATCATAATGTATAAACAGACTACTTGATAAAGCACAGTTCTTTGTCTAGTAAAATCTAATTAGCAGTTTATAAAACTCACATAAGTGGCTTCAAACTTAAGTTGTAATTAGTATGTAATTTCTAATAAGAATCTCTATTTGCTGAACATCAGAAATATGTTTGATGTTTACAAATCCGTCCAAATAAGTGCTTTTATTATGTAATAATGTATTTTATGTGTTATCTTACGACCGCCCGTTTTGGGATAAAACTGGAATATTTAATTTTAAATAAATGAATTTTCTGTATAATAAACAATTTTTATTGATGGTTAAAAATGTACAGAACCTTATACCTGAATATTAGGGGTGAGGCCGTAGACAGATTTCTGTCTACGGGTGAGGCGTATTTATCGTAACAGATAGGTATTAAAAAATAACAATTAACAATATTGTTCCTAACAATAAATCATACCATTATGACGTATTAATGCCACCATTTTTCCAGTGTGAGTGAGAGACGCAGCCTTAAAAGGTCGATAGCACCATCCTTATTTCATAGTGGAATAATGATGCCATTAATACTTCATAATACGGCCCCTGTTACTTTAAATAACAAGACAGTTACCGCGACTGTCACTGTTAATACATTATAATATTTATAACATTCTCTACACTGACTGTTACTGCGGCTGTTACTTACGTAGTTATCGTCCGTACAAAAATAACAGGCTGTTATTTAATAACAGATAGATACGATATACGACTTTAAACTAAAAGAAATAAAGAAGATTTTCAATTCAGAAGTATTTATCATCTGTACAAAAATAACAGGCTGTTATAACAGATATATGGATCTGTTATTTTTTTGCAACAGTAAAGTGGGTGATAGACGTGCGTACTTAAAGTACGCGATCTTTAAGTTCGCGACCTTACTCGCCTCGCCGTCGGTGACACACGTGAAGCTTGCTCAAAATTTCATTGTCAAATTGGCTCGCAGCTCGTGGCGATGACAGACGAGCGAGTAAGTTCGCCGAGCCATAAGTACGCATGGCACTTGATTTCTCTCATTCGGTTTGTAATATAAATTGGATGGATGCGAATGACGTCATCCGCGCCGCGCTAGCCTAGCCTAGCGTGCGGTCCGGCGTTGGTGACGTCATCAGCTGCGGCTTGGGGAGTTCGATCGTTTCAGGAACTGCGGCGACTGCGACGCGGGTGGGTGTGCGAGGTTGCATAGAACTTCATATAAAGAATTCGAATGCGAAGACTGCGGCGCGTGCGGTGCGGCCAAGTCTGCGTTCACCTTTATCACCCCTTTAACGTGGGTGATAGACGAAGCTTGCTCAAAATTTCATTGTCAAATTGGCTCGCTCGCGGCTCGCGTAATCCTATACAATGCGAGATCAGCATAAACTGGAACTGTATAGTTCGATCTGTAGCCGTGTGTACTGTATAGGTAAAAGCGTTCAAAAATTTTATTCTTAAAGGGTTGACAATGGAATTTTGAGCAAGCTTCACGTGTATCACCGACGGTGACTCGAGTAAGGTCGCGAACTTAAAGACCGCTTACTTTAAGTACGCACGTCTATCACCCACTTTTGTTGTCAAGAAGTCAATCTTTCGACCGCCAGAATAAATTACATTATTTGCTAGGTACACACGCACTTATGTCACTATGTAGTGACATAAGTGCGTACGAGATAAGTGTGTACTTAGAAAATAACTTTTAAAAGGGGCAAAGGGTGATAGACGTGCGAGCAAATTCACAGAGCACTACTGGTAGTACATATCGCTCGACGAGCCTACTCCCCCGTATGTCATTCATACTAAGTATGCGTACTATAAACTATACGTAGTATCTCTCTGTGTAAACAACTGAGTAAGTTCGTCGGCGATCCAACAGGTTTGAAATTTTGCTCGTAGCCCGCCTTGGCTGGCTCATATTTCTGTCAGTGTCATCGCCGGGAGCCACTATTTTGTTTCGACATTTGTGTAATGCCGGGGCTACATTGTCGCATTATCGCAAACTTTACTTCGCGCGCTCTCTCTCGCACACCGCTTGACGTTTCGCTGAACAACAAAGAGCGCACGAAGTAAAGTTCGCGATAACGCGACAATGTAGCCCTGCATAATGTTTGTTTAGTTTGTTTCGCCAGTGCATAGGATTTATTAGTCATTGGTGCAAACGCATTTTGGTACAGTCGTTTACACTCAACATGCTTAACGAGGAGGAGCATAGTGTGTAGGCGCCTTTACAAATGCCATTTTTTTAATCTGACACCACACACCAATCATTGCATGGATAACCCATTTATTAGTCATTGGGATAACCTTATAAATTATAGTCTGTGGTTTCCTGCCTGCCAGAATGCCACAGTGCCACAGACTACGTAGAGTGCCAACTGCCAAGTGAGCTGCTGCTGTTAGCCAACCAACTGCCAAGTGCCAGCCAACACCAGCAGCGGTAGCGGCAGTAATAATTCCACTTCAACATAAAAAGTGACTTATTTTACAATTCATAATGAATTGGAATGCATTTAACATATATAATTACAAAACGCTGGCTTGTGTCCTTTTCCTGGTAAGCATTTGTAATGTCAAAATGTCTGAAAATATTTTCACAAAAAGTGCACTAATGGATTGTTGATTTTATGGTCTATTATGAATAAGTAATTGCTGCATAATCTCCGAGGATTGTTATGTTTCAGATATGCCATAGTTTTTATAACCCTACCGATAGCGGTGCTGTGCAAATTACACAAAGTAATTTGGATATGGTATTGGGTGAGTTACATACCTACTCCACGTTTTCTAGAAGCTTTTTATTTTCCTCCGTATTGCGGAAATAAATTATAAATATTGTCCCTGATTCTGTCAAGTTATCTTTATTTTATTATAAACAAAATCAATTGTTTATATTTTTGTATCAAACAATCCTGACCAATATGACTAATTAATTCATAAATGGTTCCAGAGGGTAAATTTGGTCCTTCTTTTAATAATTTTACTAGGCCTTATGTTATAAAAATCAGTTCTAGAACTTAAAATAATATTAATTAGCTCATTAATCAGCTAAGTACCTAGCTTTAACAAAAAAGTAGCCACATCATCAGGTTTGATCACATAAAACCTTTAAAGTAAATAAACAAATATTTTCACAGTAGTCATATCTTAAACTACGTCATAAAGAAGTTAATTCTAGTATTTTATTTGTACTAAGCTTTGCTTTCTTTACTGTTTCACAATTCAATTTTTATTGCCTTAAGTAATTGCAGAAATATTCACTAAATGCCTAGATGTCCATATGAGATAGGGTATCAGTATTTCTACAATATAAATACATAATTGAAATAAGTATTTGACCAAATTCAATCATTTTATCATCATCTGCCTAGCCTTTTGCCAACTATTTTGGGGTCGGCTTCCTGTATAAATGGATGCAATCAGTAGTTTACATGGAGCGGCTGCCTATCTGACCTCCACAACCCATTTACTGGGTAACATGATACCCCTTGTCAAGACTGGTTGTCAGACTTTTGGGCTTCGGATGACTTGTAACAACAGTTAATAAAAGTACTACAAATGACAGCTGGGACCAATGGCTTAATGTGCTTTCCAGGGTATGATGGGGTCTTGGTATTTAAAGATGGTCACCCATCCTTGAACCAACTGCGGCAAGCGAACCTGATCAATCAACCCGTGCGGCTGTTATAACTTAGCCTCTTTTTTAAATTCAGTCATTTTTATGGAGGTATAGATTATCTTTATTAGGTTATAATTGATTTTATGCATCACTGACAATATTTTTATTTCAGCTTCCAATGAAATAGTATTCATAAATTTTTATGCTGAATGGTGCAAATTCAGTAATATGCTGATGCCAATATTTGACGAGGCTTCTGATGAAGTAACAAAGGCGGGCTATGACACTGGGAAGGTGGTCATGGGTAAAGTGGACTGTGATAAGGAAGGAGCTGTAGCAACTAGGTTCCATATAACTAAGTATCCCACTTTAAAAATGTTCCGGAATGGGATGCCTGCCAAAAAAGAGTACAGAGGTGAGTAAACATATCACACAATTTGCATAAATTTGTTGGTAATCTCAATTTAATTCAGTTGTCTCTCACTGTAATGTACATGAAACATTAATCCAAAAGTAAAAAACAAACTAGTACTTCCAGTACTTGATTTGTTATCTCCTTATTAGAATTCTAGTCTAGTTTCTGGAGTTTACAATTTATAATACTTCTCAATTTCTATTTAGGCCAGCGCTCAGTTGAGGCTTTTGCGGATTTTATCAAGAAACAGTTAACTGACCCTGTTGTCACATTTGGTGCTATCAAAGAGTTACTTGATCTCAGTGAGGACAAGAGGCACATCATTGGCTACATGGACAGGCGGGACCAGCCAGAATACGACACATTCAGAAGGGTGGCTGCTAACCTTAAAGATGAGTGCCAATTCCATGTTGGGTTTGGCGATGCCTCACAGCAGATGCATCCTGCAGGTACTACAGTAACTTTCTATTTAAGTTATAATTGTCTGCTTATTTTTAAAATCAACCAATGATTAATTTATTATTGCTTTTGTTTTGTGAAGGTTTTATTAACCAATCTCCACTTCTTTCTAGGTCAGCCAATTGTTGTGTTTAGAACCGATAGGAAGAAATCCACGGAGCCTGATGAAACATTCACTGGTTCCTTGTTGAATTTTGAGGATTTATACAAATGGGCTCAAGAAAAGTGCATACCTTTGGTCCGAGAGATCACGTTTGAGAATGCTGAAGAGCTCACTGAGGAGGGATTGCCATTCCTGATTCTGTTCCACCACCCCGATGACAATGAGAGTATAAAGAAGTACAAAGAAGTTATTCAAAATGAATTAGAGGGCGAAAAACGTAAGTCTATGTATAAAATTTTTACTTGTATCACAAACTACACATAATTATTTCTCCTTAAAATATTAGTTTTTTGTACATAATAATACCTCAATAGAATTTTTAAATGTAAGTATTAATTTTATATAGTTAGATTCATGAAAATCTTTTTATCAATGCCATATTATTATTCATATAATTATGATGTCAAGGACAGTATCAAATGTGTCATGAATCGTGAAATTATTTTGAATGTGTATACAGCTGTATCTACAGTCCATCCTAGTATTATAAATGCGAAAGTAACTGTCTGTTACTTTGTCATGCCTTAACCAGTGAACTGGTACAGATAGGTAGCTTCCTGGATCTTTGAATACACAGAGGCAAAGTTACAGGCAACAGCTAGTGTATACAAGGTGGCAGGGTATCGACATGCAACCTGTTACCATGGATTCAGTACATGATGCTGAAACTACTGTTTCATACATTTTGACCGTGTAGGTAGGTGTTGAACTTTTCTATGAAACAGCTTTTTTTATTTTTAATAAGTGATGAAAATTTTCTACACTAGATGGGGTCTAGAATCATGTGCTGAATTCATGGTTACAGTTTACGCGTCGCTCGTGTCCCTGCCACCCTGTATATGTTCCAAACCTGCTTTTCAACAAAATAAATGGTATCAATCAACCAATAAGACATCTCTATATAACTATTACAGAGAACGTAAACTTCCTGACGGCTGACGGCGTGCGGTTCGAACATCCCCTGCATCACCTGGGCAAGTCCATGACAGACCTGCCACTCATCGCCATTGACTCCTTCCGTCACATGTACATGTTCCCCGACTACAAGGAAATGGAGAAGCCTGGCAGACTAAAGCAGTTCCTGCTGGACCTATACTCTGGAAAATTGCACAGGTATGCAAGCTTCATTTAAATTGCGCGATTGATCCTAATTCAAGGTTGTCACAAGAATACCTTAGGATGTCAGGCATTCTTATGTGATTTTACCTTGATTTTTTGGGTTCTGTACCCAAAGGGTAAAACGGGACCCTATTACTAAGGCTCCGCTGTCCGTCCGTCCGTCCATCTGTCTGTCACCACCAGGCTGTATCTCATGAACCATGATAGTTAGACAGTTGAAGTTTTCACAGATGATGTATTACTGTTGCCACTATAACAACAAATACTAAAAAACAGAATAAAATAAATATTTAAGGGGGCTCTCATACAACAAACGTGATTTTTTTTGCCGATTTTATAGATAACGGTACGGAACCCTTCGTGCGCGAGTCCGACTCGCACTTGGCTGGTTTTTTATTCAGGTACAGCATATAACATCATAAGGCTTTTGTTTTGTGTTTCATTTCAATATAATGGTACAGATAAGCCTTAGTTCCTGTTCGGTGCACAAAAATTGAACAGATATACTTCAGTTTTTAATGGTCCATTAAAATGCTCTGCATACCAAGAGTATAAGTCCGTTTAAATAAATGGCACGAGTATGCCTTAATAATTTTATGGTCTATTAAAATTTCTAGGTGGTTAGCTACAGCTAGCCTTTATAATCTAGAAATCGTGTTCAAATGGTACATAACCATCACCTCACTTACCACACATAAATGTTTATGATCATGATTCAGTGTTCATTTATGATTCAACTTCGCAAAGAGTTTAGTAATACCATTCGTATTCTGCGACCGGAAAACAAAACATTCTTATATGAACCATAAATTTCTATGTAGTTATGTAATTGTACTCAATAATAGATGAGTCAGTCAATAATACTGTTATACAAATACTTTTCGCACATACTTTCACTTCATTCAAGTGATGAGCTGATTGCCTATAGCAGTTAAATTATCTTGTTGATAAGACTCAAGATCTCGGACATTTGTAATTAAATTTGTCATCAACTTTCCGTACTGTACAATTTATGTGTGATTTTTTCTTCATAGTTATTATTGATTTTTATATATGTCGCAAGTAAGATTGTTGTGGCCGTGATATAGTTATGTCCCTAGGGATTTATAATCCCGTTATAAAACTGTTATATAGTTATATGAAAGAGGTTCATGACTGTCTTACTAGGAATATAACTATGATACGAACACGATCTAGTAATATATATAAGGGAACTCCGACCAAATAGGTTAGATTAGAACTGTGACTAACTACGTGAAATTGGTTGCAGTAACAAAGTTTAGGGCACTCCGACAGTTATGAACCGCATTCATATAACTATATTACGGTAAATAGTTATATCTTTAGGGATATAACTATATCACGGCTTTAACCATCTTACTGCGACGTATACATATTATAATTTCTATCCTAATCCTAACTAATATTATGAATGCAAAAGTGAGTTTGTTTGTTACGCTTTTACGCTGAAACGGCTGAACAGAAATTTGGCACATGGGTAGACCATGACCTGGATTAGGACATAGGATACTTTTTATCCTGATATCCCCACGGGATCAAGACTTATGCGGGTGAAACCGCGGGGTGCAGCTAGGAGATAATAAAACAATTTATAAGCTGTTGCTAATCTAATTATTAGAATCCAGTTGGTATAAGACGTTGTATAAGGCACCTTTGCTTGAGTCGTCCTTCTGGCTAGCAGATTCTATAGGATCGCGACGACAGAATAAAATAATGATCGCTGACGATAACGTTAATCGTGTAGTCGTATCTCCATATCAGTATACAAGCCATCCCTTGCTTTATTTAAACAAGACGACTATCTTTCGTAACGTGTCGAACCACTATGAGAACCATTCTTAAGTTGTTCCGTATTGCCACAATCGTCAAGACAATAGATCGTTCACAATGAGCTCGCGGGAGATATTCATGCGCCTCGAGTAAATGTGAATAGTTCCGATTGCGATAAAATGCCTGACGTTGTATTGTATAACATAGCTGCTTGATTTATTATCCTGAATGTTGATTGAAGATAAACCTTTTCCATTAGTCGCCATCTATTGACAGCAGTTGTAAACATAAATTAATTGTACGTTTTTCTTTTTCAGGGAGTTCCACTATGGTCCCGACCCAGACCAGCCCGTATTGAACCTAGAAGGTGAAGTCAAGGTGACCACTCCTCCCGAGTCCACGTTCAAGAAGCTAGCGCCGTCCAAGAACCGGTACACTCTCCTCAGGGATGAATTATAAGGTTACTGCACCTAGGTCATGAAATTTAGTATAAGTCACTTACTAAAGAAACCTTATTGTTTAAAAACCGTTTTATCTCGTTTTTTTTATTTGGAAATTATTATATTTTTTCTTTTTCGTTATAAATCTCGGAATTATTACCGAATTATTTACTTTTTTGCTTGGTTGCGAACAAAGCCAGTTGTTTGATTCCTTTACTCACTATTTATTTTCAATGTTTCTGTTTTCCGTCCGCTAATCATGTAACTTGTGATAAACATTATTGAAAATGGCGGATTTATCTGATTAGACTTCTGTTTCTCAAGTTGTTCATATCTGTGAAGAATATTTATTAAAGAATGTAGTTAATTTAAACTTTTAAGAGCTATTCTTTGATTCCGTAGTTTCTACTTATAGTGTGCATAATCAGCCTATAATGTTCCCACTGCTGGGATACAGGCCTCTCTGTTAAAGGGAGTGGGCCGTAATCCACATGTCTTCGATTTTTTAGTTCTAGGACATGCCGGTTTCCTCACAATGTTTTCCTTCACTGTTTGAGAGCAGTGGTGATGAAATAATTTACACAAAGTAAAGCATCTGTTAGGGTTCGAACCTACGACCTACAACCCGTAAGTCGCGACCATTACCACTGGGCCACCACTGTTTCTCTTATAGTTTAGTTTGTAGTTATTTTCTATTTTTAAGTTATGTTTTTGATGTTCATTATTAACTACTTAACTACAAGCAATCAATTGCCTGACATGTTGAACATTTTCCCTCTCCTTCTGATACATTACGAGTGAGTATGGATTGAACGAGTGTGCTTGTACAGTAGAAGTATTAATGCAAACCATATTGAATAATACAATAAATAATGTGTCAGTTCTTGTATTCCACTTTGTATAAAACAATATTAACGTATCTCTAGTTTTGAAATCTAAACTTGCATTTTGTTACTTTATGATGCTGCTCATTCTCTTAGTTAGAATCAAAGATTGTTGAAATTGAATTAATTTATTACATAACTAGGAATCACATTGGCTTGAAAGATTAAACCGAAGAACACTCATGTATTAAATATATATTTATTATAGGATCTCTTGATTCAAATTATAATGTAAGTCTTATTGTATATTATTGATTAATGTATCTAATTTATATTGAATCCTGAGGGACTTGGCTTGTTGACTGCGGGAAATGCATTTCATAAATCGATCTGTATAGTTTGTGTGCGAACTGCTACTGTGTAAGTCTTAGAGAAAGCATCCATATTTCTACCGCTTCTGTCAATACGTACCGCATTTTCCGCAGCAAACGTGTTAAACTGGAACTTATTCGGTATTATAGCTCCTTGTGACGAGATAAAACATTCCTCGATCTAAAACTGAATAGTCATTATTTCCTATATTGTATAATTATAATGTGAAATGGTTGTACAAATGTATGTTTTGTGACGTGTGTTGTAATAAATTTTTTCGAGCCGACATACGTTATTTTTCTCCATTTTCCTGCTGGATTATCTCTATTTGCAACAAAGACTATAATTGGCAATCATCAATGATAGGTACGTCATTTAATCTTATGTTTAATATAGGTGGTGGTGTGCTGTTTAGTTAAGTGAGAGAGAGTAGTGAGTGCGCTATGTTATGCCGGAGACTGTACTAAATTAAGTAATGAAGCCAGTCAAGTCTGAACAAAACTAAAATAACGCTGCAAAATAAAAACAACAAAAAGAATCACAAAACTTTATGATACAAAATCAATTAAATTTTTATTCAAAACTCGAAAATGTTACTCTCTCAAAAACTCGAAAATGGCTGTGATGAAACTTTGGTAAGTTGTTGTGTGCGCGTCGGCGAAGGTTCCTAACAAAACAAAAACATGCAAAAGACATTGCTCCGTATTCCCGTCGGGCATTTCCACTTTCCTAAAAAAATATCCTATGATATATTTATGCATGATATTGGTTATTCGAAGCCATTTCAAGTAATAAGCTCATATTATGTCTTCGAGAGCCTTTTTTCGATCCACAGTGTGTCGGGGCGCTTGCAATCGTAATGCTAGGTTCTTCAACTAGTGCTGCTTTCTCAAATTTACCAATGCAGATACGTGCCTTCGTGTAGGTACATTATGCAAATGCTTTTTACACAGTTCACTAAACAACCTGTGGAAGTGGCATCTATGAAACGCAAAGTTCAAACGACGTATGGGAGCAATGAAAACAAATATTTGCAGATTTGCTCAAGTACGGGGTGACTCGGCAAAGGCATACAAATACCCCAACACACATTACTTTCACACCATGCATCGATTTACTATTATGCGAACATTTTTTCAATTTCTTGAAAGTGGCAAGAAAGAGCAGCACGTTTTTGACCCAGCTGTGTCCGTCAGTAAATGGGTGCCGCCATGACACGTGGTAGTTTACCCGCTCCACGACAGATGGCGTTGATTATTTCAATTTTCAGATATTTACTCGTATTCATTGGAACAAAAAAGTTGCACAACATTGTTGTAGCTATCAGACAGAAAAAAAATTCTGTGTTTCGGGAATTCTCGGGAAAAATATTGCGCTATATTGCATTTACACCAGAATTCTGACACCTGCGGATCATGGAGAGTCTGTGCTACACTACTTTACGTTCTAAGTTATGTAGATACGGTACCTCATAGGTGTGATCATCTGTGGTGTGATGAAGTTTTAGGGTGAAATTGCAAACTGAAGTAAAGATAGTAAATTGAGTCATGAACTCAATTTCAGAGACACTGGAACTGCTCTTTTAGTTATTGAAACATGCGGCGTTGCATAAAAATTAAAATAGCTCCTCGAGTGGTAGGAACTTAAACTGTTGTGATGTATTTATTTTCTCAACCACAACATTTGACATTTTACACACCTATTCCAATGTCCAAATTGAACTTATCTGGGGTAATATTATGAAGTATTAATTCCATCATTATTCCACTGCGAAAACAGGATGGTGCTAGCGGCCTTGTCTAGCTCCGTCTCCCTCTCACACTGGAAAAATGGTGGCATTAATACTTCATAATACGGCACCTGTACCTATCTATATAATAGCCTTTATCGTCGGCCCTAAATAAATGAAGAATGGATTCCGAATCAGCAACGCGGTAGGTAAGGTTTTATTTTATTAGGACTCAAATAATTCGCAATAACAATTATAAAATTAGTTCAGATTCCCGACTAATATTTTTTTTGCTACGAAGCTATAAAACTACAATACTTTGTCGACTCGATAAACCTGACACTAATGACTAGTCTCATTCATATTGCCTTAATTACTAACAAAATTGGCCATTTTTACAAAAAAAGGATCATAATGAGAGCAATAGATTGGCGTCAAAAACGTGTCATCGTTATATCGGAACGGCTTGTTGTGTAAAACAAACTGCTCTCGAGATGTCGTTTTTACTGATGTGGGGTAATTTCGGCTGTCAGGTTATAGAGAGAGGTCCGTTTGAAATCGGCCGCGGCGCCACGGGGAGTCATGATGCTCCGCAGAAATCTTTTACCTACTTCGTATATTTTTTGTGCTGTCCGAGCGGACTTCACTTTCTGTGTGTGAATTTTGATGTATGTTATTCTATACAAACATCGTGCCGACTTGTTAGAGGGTTACTGATTTTTTCGATGTTTCTATGCAAAAAATGAGTTTAGGTAGACCTATCTACACCTATGATAAGTATTATAAAGTTATTACTATCTATTTGTTATAAAATACCTCTAAGGCTTCTCTCTGTCCTTCAATTCAGGCAGTACCTCTGCTACTACATACTTTTCCAACCATGATGAAAAAAATTATGATCCGTTAGAAACAATGTAGGTACCTTTTTTTTTCAGCTTGCCACTGCGTTACGCAAATATTTGACAGCTCCTATGACAATGCCTTGACAAGGGAGCGTCGCTTGATGCGAACCTGTGCGCTTCACATTGTTGTAACAGGTACATTCGGTGATCTTGTTACACCGACACAATGCACCCTTCACTCCTTCAGACGCAGATCGCGTAAGACGCGAAATGAGCGGAATTCCGATCAGATAACAACAATGTCCGTTCCTATACAATAGCAATGTAAAACTTATTCGTAACCCGCGTAACATTTGAGCTTTTTACGCTCTTTGTTGCAGGAGAGTATCAGATTTCTATAAAAAAGAGATAATGCGAGATCAGCGGATTTTTGGAGTCATTTAACAAAAAAAATTCTAAGCTAAGTGGCACATCAAGCTTTTGAATGTAGGTATGCAGACCTTTCCGACCACTCAGATGAAGGTAGGTACTTATCTAATCTATCGCTATAACTAACAGGTTGCTGTACCCCATTTGAAATCAGTCGTGTCTCATTGGTCGTAACTTCTTAAGCCAAGTATTGGAAAATCTTATGTTTAAAGCCTCTGAAATAAGAGTGAATAGCAAGTCTTTAATTGCATGTCTTAAGATCGATTACCTGTAGGTACCTACTGCCTAATATTATTAATTTTGAAAAAGCTTTGATTTAATGTAAAAACCAGGAACTTCAGACGATAGATTTATCGATCCAAGACGAATAAGGAAATGCGTTCAGAAATGTAATCTCAGTTAAAATCATAATTCAGCTATCAACCATGACAATAGCCGAAAAATAAACAAAAAACTGGGGATGCCATAAAGAGCTTCGCATGCACAATTTACTCCACATTTTACTGCATTGCGTGGGTGCCGCGCTGGCTGCCACAATAGTTGACACCCGACACCAAGCCGGTACTTTTGAGTCGCACTGTTCCCATACAGGGCGAGCAAAAGACAGGAAGTGAGGACATCGTGCGATAGAACCAATTACCCGCCCACGATATAAGAAACCTGTAATTAATGTAATATACCGGCCTCCTTGAGCGGAAACGGCCGCGCGATTCAGATTTCGATATATTCGCTAATGATTTTATTATGATATCGTGAGCTACAGAACGAATTGGGTTTGTTCTCAATGAAAGTGGAGTAATACTACCTAAACAAGCACTTTCGGCTAGAAAAAAGCTACTGTAAGTACGTAGTCAGTTAAGGCACAGATATTATAATACTACGTGTTAAGGCAGTAAATAGACACCAATTTGTTAACTGATAAGACAATGAAGGTTAAACTTGCTTTGGTATAACTTTTATTATCACTAAAACCAGCATGAGCTCATGTCGTACATTTCACTGTCAATAAACGCGGCGAACACAAACGCACATCTACAAAGTTCTATGTCAAAGATCAAAAGCAATCGGCACAATATATTGCACATGCAATCGATGGACACGACACGTCCGAAGACAAGCAAGCAGTGAAAGACCATTTTTTGTTCACAAAAACGCAGTAGCGGCCTGATTTATGGCGGGAGACGATCATAGGACATTAGTAGTCGACATTGTCCACTGCATGTGGGCTTTGTGGCTGCCGGCTCGGACACAGTAGCCCGTCATCCGAGTCCCTTGCCAGGCTATTGTTCTAGGGTGTCGTAAACATGTCGACAGGTCCTATTTGTACTAGCACAGTATGCACGGTAGTCGGTAGTAGATTCGGGGAAAGACTTTTGTCACAGTCTCTTTTTGAAGCTCTTTGAGTCATTAAATTCTGCAAGTGCACGTATAATTTCTATGTGAAGTCATTATGGGATCGATTTCATGGTTTTCCTGTACAATAATGGTTCTAAGTGATTTAAAAAACGGAAGAGAGCCTTAATGAAACACAAGTGCTGAAAGGCAGTCTTATGATGCGTTGACTTTTTTGTGCATTTTGACATTGTTGGTACCTACCATCCATCCCAACCATCTTCATTCGTTGCCGATGATCTGGACTATGAAATATAAAAGATATTGTATTTCATGATTTTTATACCAATTATCAGGTTGAAAAAAAGACTCCTATTCTCCAGGTCCCTTTAATCCGATAACATCGTTATGAGACAGATCGGTAGCCTACCTATATCTTTCTCATAACGATCAGATAACTAGTTTAGGCGTGAAAAGGTTACGGACGGACAGAATTACTTTCGCATTTATAATATTACTTAGTAGGATCTTATCTTAGTGTGAGTAGGGAAAATTTCATCACTTTTCAATCGAAAGACCTGAAAGTCACTATGAAAGCCCAGAAATTAATGGTACGAGCCGTACGAGTTACTAATCTGATGAGGTTTCCCATGCCTTCAACCATGATGTACAAATAAACCTACAAGCTTTTGGAAAGCGAGGCAATTATAGAAATAAAAAATACATGATACCTACATAAAATTTTGTTGAAGGAAGAAAAGGGGACGGTTCTCTAACAGCCGCGGTGTTTGGTAAAACAAAAGCAGAGCGAACGATTTAACAAACTGCCATATTTTAACAACGTGTAATTAAAGGTTTGGCTCCGCTCGAATATGCATAAATCATGCGTCTGCCGCGAACTGCCGACCGAAATAGAGAAAAAATTAAATACATTAAGCGTCTCAGGGAACTGGGAACTGAATGTTATCTGCCTACAAAAGAAAGATACTTATATGGGCTGTGATGTTACTGTTTCGTGGTATATCCATACATTATTGCCTGGTACATCCTGAAATTGCTTATGTATATCTAAAACACTGAAATATTATGTAATTTCAGGTACCAATTCCAGCAAGTGTTGATGAAAGATTGTTCTATAGAATTAGGTAGAACCTCTTCTTAATTGCAGTGTAAAAGACATCAACGAATGTGTTCCCAAAAAAAAACTTTTTTTACAAAACAAGCTTCATGCTGGTTGTTAGAAGGTAAATGAATTCAGTTTATCTAAAACCCAATTAAAAACCCTCACTTAATGACTTCAACCCAATGCGGAACGCGATAAAGCCCAAAGTAAACACACACTTAACGTAACCTTTAGCTTTGTTTGGACGGTTGTCGTCTCGCTCTCATGGCTTTCTCATAAGAGCCGAACTGGTAAGCTCATAACTCACGGAGCTTGGTGGGGTGTGTCGGAGGCTGTGGCGGGCGGGGCGCGGGACGGAGGGGGGCCCGGGGTGCGCGCGCGCCGTTCCCTCGGGGCAGAGGGGCCGGGGCGAGGTGACAACCGCTTGTTACGTCTATTCCAAGCCAGTTATTAAAAACGTCTCGGCGCGAGCGGTGCGCCGCCCTGTAATTATCCAGTTGAAGGTTTCGTCGCGCTACGTTGTCACCACACTCGCCGGAAATGCAATACGTGGATCCGCCCGCGCAACAGGTCCGTCCGCCCGCCCATCAACTACTGACCATAATTTGAGAGTTTATTAATATTAGAGTAAATTAAGAAAATTAATTAATATTAGAGTAAACGTTTCGTTTTATACGTCAATTTAGCTGCGATTTTGTTGATCTTAAAAGTTTTAACAGTGATCGAGCCAACTCTCCTATAGTTTACGCAAGCTTTAACTAATGATGTGTTAATCTTTGCAGATGATGAACATGATGTCGGGCTACGGATGTGGCTATGGCCGCGGTGATGCTATATCACCGGCATCCGACCTATCTTCATGCAGCAGTGCGTCGTCAGGCACTTGGTGCGCTCCGCCCGCGTGGCGTGAACTGCCCACCTACCCTGCGCAGTACCCTGCGTACTGGCCACCAACACCTGCGGCCACAGAGGAGGCAAGAGAACTTCAGCGTCGTTGTGCTAAGTGCCGCTGTCCCAACTGCCTCACAGAAGCCGCTGGTTTCGGACCAAACTACGGCAAGGATGGCGCTAAACGTGAACATGTGTGCCACGTACCCGGCTGCGGAAAAGTCTATGGAAAAACTTCTCACCTGAAAGCTCATCTCCGCTGGCACACTGGAGAGCGGCCCTTCGTGTGCAACTGGTTGTTCTGTGGCAAGAGGTTCACGCGTTCCGATGAACTACAGCGACACTTAAGGACGCATACTGGTGAGAAAAGATTCGCGTGTCAACTGTGCACTAAACGGTTCATGCGCTCCGACCACCTCGCGAAACATGTGAAAACCCACGCGAATGTATCGAAGAAGAGCAAGAAAGCGAAAGAGGATGATAAGGATGAAACTTCGAGTGCTTCAAGTGAAAAAATGGAAAATCCAGTAGAGCCACAACCCGCACCAGCTCCGGCGCCAGTTACATCAGTTGGAAGTACAAACTACGGGACAGTGCCAGTTGCAAGTGCTCCGAAACAGTTGTCTTTGAATTACACAGCGGTTGCTCCGAGCATGATGCCAACTATGCCGAGTGCACCTAACTATAACAGTGGCGGAATGTTCGGGAGCGGTGTGATGTCGGGCTGGTATCCTGAAGTTAGGCAAGACGCCCTGTACCCTCGGCCGCCGGTCCGTGATCACAGGATGTACCAGCAGTACCCTGCCCCCATCAGCACCTACCAGTGTGCTACGAAGGACAACTACGCAGTGTTTCAGGGACATTATAACTTACAACCACCTGTGGCTCTAGGACAATAAGTGATTATAAATAGGTGTGTATAAAAGTTTCTGTTCTTTTGGGACATCTCTGTGTACTTGCATGTGTCCATGTTATCGTAGGTAATATTTAAAATCTTTTTAAGTTACCATGAATTTAAAATGTGATGTCTGTAAAATAGTTTGTAAATTAAGTCTTGTAATGAATCATGTGCCTTTCAAATGTTGTAAATTGTAATGTCTATTTTTATTGAAGCGAAAAAATAAAAATATGATTTAATAATTTTGTGATCTGATTTATTTATATACCTATAGCCTGTAACGATAGTTTTACTCTTAAAAGTTTGCAATTACCTCTGGAAGTTCTTATGTTATATAGCAAATTCAATAATATAAATGTCAAAGAAATTCATGTTTACTGTAGAGCACGTTTATTTACGAGGAACATTCACGTCATAAGTTTTACTTCAGTTGTTAATACCACTATTATTTTAATTAAAACAAGTTACATGCTAACAAGGTCCGAAATCTCAAACCTATAACTTTAAATCTTAAATCATAACCTGTTAGATGTTACTCTAATAGACGACAGAATATTCCAATTTCGTAATAAACATAGTTGCAATCTACACAAGCGATCAAAACGATTACATTAATGAAACAGCGAAAACTTATTATAGGTACGAAATGACCTTTGACCTTATACCATACGAAGCTCTGTTACTTGGGGCGTTCCGAAGCTTCATTCAATTTTCAAAATTATCATACTAAGTAACTCTCAAATATACAAAACATTATGAAAATCAAAAACCAGTCTCGTACCTAAATCGTCGATCAGTGCGAATATAAATTATGAGTTTAATCACCGATCGAATCGATAGATAACGGCATTTTTAATACTATAGTAAGTTTTTTAGTAACATGAATTATCAAATAAATACTTAACGATTTATCGATATACCGAATTAAAACATGTTTGGTTATGCTCCAACGAATGTTTCAAATACATCAGAATTTTAATAACATATAACTAAAGTCTTTATCATCAAGTAGAGGAAGGAACTATTTTAGTAATGGACTGTTTGGAAAAATTGGATAGGTATGTAAAAATGCAATAAAATCTTACGTATACCCAGGAGCTTAAACAACTTGTGAGGGATCGTAAATTCTTTCTACATTATTTCATGTGCATGTTTTATAGACAACAGTATAAAATCCATATAAAGTTGTGTTTCTGCAGGTTACATATTTTTAATTAACGCTAAATAACTGCTGAGGACAGAGCAGCAGTCAGAGCAGTTTACCAGAGGATTAAAAAAAATATTGTTTTGTGAATTTCTGGGTCAAGCCTCCATTGTGTGTATGAAGATATACTTTGTTATAATTACCACAGTATCGACGCAAAATAACTGCTAATGTTGTTCCTATTTAATAAAATACAGCTCTGTGTTGAGATCTTAGAAGTTTTATAACATCTACGAGCAATATGATAATCAGAATTAGGGGATTTTATCTTTGGTAACTTGTAGCAGCATTACCGATAGTTATAAACTTTAAAATTAATATTTGTTTATAGTTTCGTCTGGTTTGTTGTTACATTCAGTTTAATATGAAATTTTATCTAGGTGCTACGTCGCGTGCTACGCCGCGAGCTACGCGCTGCTACGACAAAAGTTATGAATTTCTTATTGAACTTTCAACCCTTTTTTTAAAAGGTATAAAGATTTTTGTCTGAAGTAAACTGATGGTTATGAGAGCATTGATTTATTTTCATTAAAAAGAGAACATTTTTTTCCTATAATTCAAAATTTAGAGGATCCAGCTGTTATCGAGCTCTGATATTTTTTAATAATTTGGTTGGTTCCAATCATGAGTGAAGGAAGAACGCATTTGTAAGTGTTAAAGAACCTCTTTTTTAACGGTTAGTGTACTCATTTTATGAATGGTGAGTTTGTAAGTATACTTCCAGTTTGTCCGCCCGTCACAAGATGGCGTTAGCAGTACCGGTGTGTACACTCGGCGTCACCGCGCTGCGACGTAATTGCACGCGGCTATTATCTGGGCGGCGCCGAGCGCGCATGGCGGCCGGTGCGAGCGGGATGCACTCGATAATACGTAAAACAAAACGAGGGAGTAATAATGGTAAAAAACGAGCAGCACGCAAATTATAGTGAGAAATGAGGCAGCCGGTAGCGGTGGGGGCTCGTGGTGCGGTGGGGGCCTCGCGTCAGTCGAGCGCCCGCTCTGAGAACGCGCCACCCGCGCCGCCTGCGCCGCGAGTGTAGTGAGTGTGTGACATGCGCCACCACCCGGCGCCAGCGCCATGAGCGGCAAGGGCTCCTCCTCTCCGGACCTGCTCATGAATGTGAGTGCATGAGCCGACCAACACTCTTACCGCACACCTTAATGCTAACTTAGTGTAAACAGCCTTACTAACATTCTTATCACTGACTACTTGATAAGTGGCGAGTCGTTACTTGAACCAGTAGTCTTTAGGTTATCCTGAGTTATTTACTAATAATATACGGCCCTACTACAAGGGTCTATGAGGTCGTAAGCAATTGGATACTTTAATGTTATACCCTGAATGAATCCAAGTTGAAAATACTTTGTTAACTAAATCAAGATGATGCCCTAACCTAAAACTGGTTTCCTTAGTTTAATTCAGGATAGTAACTTTTCATGTCTGATAACTTGCCACTAAATATAATAGCCTAAATCGGACACATACCTATGTAAAATATTTACTTAGGTTTTCAACAAGCATAACGAATGTTGAATGTGTTGAACTAATCTAATTCCAAACTTATAAATAAACTTATTATAACCGTAGTCGGAGAAATCTTCACGGTTCATGAACTTTAATGTTAAGAACAAACCGAGCCAAATAGGTGAGTCTATGAAATGGTTTGTTAGTCAGCGGGCACCCCCGGGTATTGTCGATTTAGCACGCACCATAAGCGGCACATTACCCGCTAGTGTGTGCAGCGCCCGCGCTTCCTCGAGCCAACCTCTATTACTATTCATGGCCGCCCCCGCGGCTCGAGTGGACCGCCAAATATCCCCCACCGAAAGAGAAAACATTATGTGTAAATTTTCTTCATATTGCCGTGGTTTTGAATAATAATTCAAGTCGCCGTTTACTTGGTCGTCGTCCTGAATAATAAATCCTACTCAATTTGTTCCAAATAGTTTAAGTAGGAAACTGTAATCGTTCATGAATTATACATTATATCTTTTTAACGGTCTGTAATAAATCACTGCATGCTGAAGTTACCTGCTAGTTATTTATAAGTTACAATATTCTATCCGACCGGCACCCAAATCGGTAGGCCTGTTTATTATTTATAAAGCAATATCCGTCACATAAATGTCATTGTTATTATCTGAAAATAGGCCATTATATTTCGTTCCGAACATCACTAGCAGTTCATAAAAAGGTAAAAGTTAATTCAATTAAATGAAGTCAAATATAATAAAGGTAGCGCCGGCACTTTGGAGCGGCGTAACCAATTCTTAATGACACATAGAGGCTTCGTCCATTTTCTACTCAATTTCCTTTTCATATTAGTTTAATCTAGAGGCAGGACTACTGGCGCCAAAAATTATGCCGCGACGGCCGTGTCGGGCGCGGCTAATCTGTTTAGCGTTATATTGTAGGCCGCCCGGCTCCTTTGTGCGGTGAAAAAGGAAGAAATTTATGCGTTTCGGCGTTGTGTGTAAGTTTTTTGTGGGAATGTAATTAATAATTCGGCGGCAAAACTAACAGTGTTTTCGTTGTTACGTCGGCCGGGTGATTGATGTCCACTGCTACGATTGCAATTAGTACGCGGCAACAGAGAGCGTGTTCCTATTTGCTGTATATGTTAGTAGCTCTATTTCAATCTGAACGTAGTTTTTTTATTGTATACAAAGATTCACAAAAAGCTACAATTTGGTCACACACTGGAATCATACCCAAAGAAACAAAACTGTTCAACAAAACTATTCAACAATTTCACACATCCTTCACTCCTCCTCATACAGTTATTCACTATAATGCCTGCCTAGCGTAGATATTTTGAAAGTGTTTGAAAACATGTCTGACCGGCATCGCAAGCGCGGGCGGTGCGTGCGCATGCGTGGGCGCAACGCGGCCCAGTCACGGCGCAACGTGGCTCAGGTGGATCATTGTTTGTTTTGTACACCGCTGCGCTACCTAGATGACTCGCGTTTACAATATCAGGCTTAGGCCTATACACAAATAGTTTTAGTTTCCTTTACTGTAGCTAGGTAATATACAAAACTTGATTCTTTAGATTTAAACACACGTTCCTCCCCAATATAAGGAAAACCCATCACTAAACAGCTAATTACGGACGTCGAAACTGAGAAGCGGTAACAAGTTCGGTGCCAATTACGGCTCTTTCTCGTCACGCCTCGCCGGTCGTCGCAGCCGCTCATCAGTGATCAGCTACTCCTGTCTCCTCTCTTTATTTAGATAGCGGAGGATACGAGCAATTCACAACAAGTCAACTGTGTTATTTGACCGTTTTGTGCGCGAACGTACCGTTGGTTGCGAGTACTTGCGAGTCGGCACTCGGCACTGGTGCGGCAACATTTTAATTGACCACGCGATGTTGTGCCGCGTCTCGGCCGACTTTTTCTCCACTCCTCAAATTGCTCTAAAGTGCTTAATGAGAGATGCGTGCAATCGCCGTTTCCCCGTACGAGAGGCTGCTCTTATTTTACATACATAAATAGTTCAACACGACGAACTAATGCCAATTCTCGGTACTGTAATTGCGTCTGTGACAGGCTTCCGTCGCCTTTCCAGAGGCTGGCGGTTAAACGCCAAACGCCGGCGTCGCCTAAATTATAGTTATTTCGCATTAATAGCGTACGCATCGACTAGTGCGTGCGCATGCGGCTCCGGGCACCATTGACATTTGCAACCAACATATTCAACTCGCTCACCAACAATTTGTATGACGGATACGTGACTAGAAAAAGATAATTACAATTACATCCCTCAGGCCTTAAATATCCATTTTAAGTCGATAAAGTTATTGTCTTTGACAGCCTTATGAAGATATATAAATATAAATATACTTATGAAAAACTTTGTTAATCGATAAATAAGTGATAAATTTATTAAATATGGCGTTTTTTTTAAAGTACGTAATGAGTAATATCTGCCTGTGTCTAGTTGACTCCTTGTAGATACGCCTTCCATTAACAGAAGTTACTTTATTATAATTTCATGCTGACTGAATGTGACTTCGTCAGCATTGTTCACAGAACATAAAACTAAATTGCGGGTCATTAATTAGTTTTGCATTTGAATATGGATAATTCGTGACTTGAAAGACCTTAGCTACAAATATGTTTATAATGAAGGTACAATTTGGTAATTTAATTATTTCCTCTCTATGTAAAAATTATCCGCTGCGTAAGTAAGTACATAGGATGTTCACTACTTTGTACATAATCACCAGGAAGCAGTGTTAGAGATTCCTGTCGTGTACTCAGGTACCTGTTTATTGTTATCGCGACAGGTGCTGCACCACCTTTATTTTAAGTTAATCATTAATAAAGTGCTCTCTATACTAATGATTAATATGCGCATGATCGGTCAAGTTTGTCATACAATTCTATAAAGCAACCATGTGTATTCGCTGCTAGTTAAGATATTAAATTAATAGGTAAAAAAAGTGGCATATGAGACGATGATTGATTAGTTCTTATCTTGTGTGGCAATGTATGCCTCGTTGGTTGATCATTTTGTAAAGTATGTGCCTCTCATACTGATGAAGATTATCTACAAACTCATAAGGAGACTGAATAAGTTTTACATATTAATTGTAGTTTTATAGTAAGTATGTAATAAGTATACAAACGCACATACACTATGAATAAGTATCGGTACATTTTCCCCTTTGCTGGCGAAATTGGTTACGGTGTTCGTAGGTCGCCCTTTAAAGATATTGCTTGAGGTGCTGTTGGGAATAATATTCGCAATTCTGCCTTAAGCTATGTTATAAATATTTATTTAAGTAAACCTGTAAACTCTTTTCGGTTGCAGGTAATAGATATGGGCGCAGCGGAGTCTCTAGGAGTGTACACTGAAATAGTTTCCTCAAAAAGAGTTCAAAAATCTTTTCCCATTATTTTGTTTTTACTTTTTGGTAACTTTACCTCTAATTTTACCACCATCAAATAAAGAAATGAATAGATAAGGCAAGCCATCATTAGATCTAAATTAACACAACCAAGATTCATTATGTAGGTAGGTCCTAAATCTTGACACTAACTTTGCAGTTACATAGTATCTAAGTACTATGCAAGTGTATTAGGTAGATATACTTTTATAATGCACCATGCACCATGTCCATTATATCGGTCCCATTCCCATCGGTTATCATTATCTATTCCACAACTTAATTTCTAACAAAGTTTATTAGTAAGGCGGTTAGTAGCCAACTATAGGCGATTCCAGTCTTTAATAATGCAATGTCATTATTTGTGTTTCAGATTGCAGGTAGGTAACTTTTTAAGGGTAGGTACAGAAATAAGCTTTGGTTTGAAACCGGTCGAATGATCATAGCGATGGCCGCCATTTGCAATCCAATTAATATACTCATTAAACCCTTGATCTTAATATCAGATATAAAAGTTTTCAGTTATATTTTTAAGAACTCATCTCTGGTACTTATTTATTCTATGGGCGTTTTAGTAACAAGTGGTTTAAATAAATAAATACGTTGCTAATTTTTTTTGCTGATACAAGTAACTTTTGATATACTAATTAATTAAGTTTATTGGATCAGTTAAGCTTTCATGACAATTTCTCCATTTTCAGATTATGAGAATTAAGTCTTGAAATAAAATAAGCCCGTAATCGAATGAAACGGGTTAGGTTAGAACTGTGACAAACCATGCGAGAGCCGAGTTGGTCCCTATAACTAAGCTAGGACACCCCGACCAAATAGGTTGGGTTAGGTTAGGTCTCAATCCAAAGCAGTAAAGAGCACACCATCAAAATCAAACATCAGTAACAAATCCAGGCCTATCATGTCACAATCCTCTTCCCTTTTCCATATCATATCACACGAACAGATAAAAATCACAGGAACAATAAGATACACCTCACATTACAAAAGTAACAAAAAACAATATCAAATCAAAGGATCGTAAGATGTGAGACGAATCTCACCAATGGCGGCGAGTCGACCCTCCATTGGCGAGGTGGATGTCACCGGAACCTGTCCTGTGACGTCACACGCCATATAAAAACGTACACGGTGTAATTATGGGGGTATTTTGATTGTCTCTGAGCGAGTTTCTGGGTTATACGAGAGAATATTTATGATGGGATTGAGGTTTCATTTTGAGCAGCCATTTTACAAGATGTTGTATTAAAATCTTGAATGAATTGAACTTTTTGATTTGTGCGTCTAATAAACTAAAAGTACAACTTAGTTTGTACATTATTTTACTCAAAGTTACTAGTTAGTTAATTTTACTATTTAGTTGGTTAGTTAGTTTTACTCTTAGTTTTACTTACTTACTTAAGTTTTACTTTAGTTAGTTAGTTTTACTCTTGTGGTCGGTAGGTACCTACTGGCTATCGGGCACTGAAACATGCCTTACTTTTTGGGAATATATTTAGGACTTATTTAACATGTATATACCTACACACTTAAATAAACAAAGAAGAAAAGTACAAAACATACGTACACAAGGCTACATATCAAGCTATACTTTTCCAGTATAAGCTGACCTCTCATTATATGGAAATCCTATATAATGCGAGATCAGCTTAAACTGGAAATTTCTTTATTGTACCCGTGTCAGTGTGTCCAAAGATGATGCTTATTTCTAAAGCAACCGCCTCCGTATACATTAATACATACATACGAGTAATAATAGGTCTTTACCTATGAAATTGCCGTTCTGCAGTACTGGCCATTTCAAATCAAAATAATTTTTGTTTGGCTAAGAATTCTAATTTCAAATTAATTTTATTTTAAAAACATGGAATTCTTTTTTCAAAAGAAGTCATTTGTTTAATGATTAGTGTTACATTTTCATCGCATTTCAATCTTTTTCGTCATCATGGATACGTTAAAAATTCGAGTAATTATGGAATATGAGTACCGTTGTGGCACCAACGCGGCACAAGCGGCACGCAACATCAACGACGTTTACGGAGCTAACACTACAAATCAACGCACCACCTGTTATTGGTTTGCTCGCTTCCGTTCTGGAAATTTCGACCTGAAAAATGAACCTCGCGGTCGTCCGAAGACTTTGGTCGACAATGACGAATTAAAGGCGATTGTGGAAGCTGATGATACACAATCTACGGCTGAATTAGCAGCAGCTTTCGACGTTAGCGTCAAAACAATATTAGTCCATTTGCGTCAAATTGGCAAGGTAAAAAAGCTTGACAAATGGGTGCCCCACGAACTCAATGATCGCCAGCGCGAAGTACGCGTCGAGGCGTGCCTTGCACTGCTCAACAGACACACAAATGAAGGAATTTTGAACCGCATTGGTGGTCTAGCGCCAGTGTGATTCATCACAGCTTCTTACCAAACGGGGTGAGCATTACTGCAGATGTGTACTGTGAAGAACTGAACACAATGATGGGGAAGCTGGCACATCTCCAACCAGCATTGTTCAATCGCTCGTCTCCGCTGCTCCTGCACGACAACGCGCGACCTCATACTGCACAGCAGACGGTCTCTAAGTTGCAAGAACTGGGGTTGGAAGCTCTCCGTCATCCGCCCTACTCACCAGACCTTGCGCCTACAGACTACTACTTTTTCCAGAATTTGGATAACTTCTTGGCGGGAAAAAAATTCAATACCCGAGAGGCAGTACAAAATGCCTTTGAAGAATTTGTTGCCTCCCGTCCAGCTGATTTCTTTAAGAAGGGCATCAATAAACTGCCACTGCGTTGGCAAAGATGCATTGATTACATGGGTGATTACTTCGATTAATATAAATAAAAAATACATGAAAAAAAATCGTTTAAATTTTTTCATACAAAACGGCAATTTCATAGGTACCATATACATCTGTCAAAACAAATAAAATTGAAGTGCCTGTTTGTAGGTTTTTACTAAAAGTTGAAAGTATATACGGAATCTATAAGAATTTTTATATTTGTCTGTGTCTCTGTTTGTTCTGGCTAATCTCCGAAACGGCTGGACCAATTTTGACGGGCAGATACCTGATGTAATAAAATAGTTTACTTTTATTTTAGAAAAATATTTAGGGTTCACGCGGGCGAAACTGCGGGCAGCAGCTAGTCTTAACACATAAATAGCCACTGTAATTACTCATATCCGCTCATTTTCATAAAACCCGTTGAAACGATATTCCATCAGGCATCAACAGTTTTCTATATTACAGCGTTCCATCCTAGTCTGGGAGCGGCACTCATAGGCAAAGAGCTTAGTAATATTCCTCCCCGTGAGATCATAGATAAGTGTGAAACTGACATTTGTACCGTTCGTAGATATTCCGATGCGCTGACATACTCATCGAAGTCTGGTCACGAATCGATTTAACATAAAATAAAATTTATTTTAATATATGATAAAATTATACACGGATTAATTTTAAATCCAATATTTGAGAAGTGTTTTGAATATGCAAATATATAATATTAAGTCGCGTATTTAATGACGGGTTTGGAGATTGATCTCGTAAGTCTGAAAATATGTAAAGTTATACGTGTGCGCAATGAATAACATTCCCATTTCTGCAAAGTTTGCAACAAAATAATTACAGAAATAAACATCGCATTACAAAAAAAGAAGTCACTCGGTGCTAATTTTAGCAACCTTTTTAGCTCTCCCCATTTTTACCGTCACTAAAAAGATAAATCTCGGAACCCTTGAGTGCATCGTTTCCTGAACAAGTCGTTTTGTCGCAGAGCACATTCCCGAGACGAATGACTTGATTATCATAAAACAGCAGTTTGTTTTCTCCGGGCCAAATCCACTGGAAACTAGCACGTGGCCAGATGCAACATGTTTCCGTAAACAAAATCGATTACGACGTAAGATACAAAACATGATACAATTAATCGAAACGCCAACAACGATTCAATAATACGCGTCGTTCTTGTAATTGCGACGTTTCTTCTTAGTTTCTATCATCAGCTGGTTACATTGTAACAAAATGTTTTATTGGTTAATTATAAGGACTTGTACAACCTTCGAAAGGTTTCAGTAAGGAATAATTTCTCGTAAGGTCTCACTTTTTAACCGAATGATATTTTTAAAACTAGTTTCGTGAGTAATTACGGCGACGTTTAACTTTAAAATGAGGTTTTGTCATTCGTTATGCACATATATATTCAGCTTATTACGAGAGTTGCGATGTTTTGTTTAATGCCTCATGTATGCTTCAGAAGAGACTAGAGGTGAATTAAATGTTATTATTAAATCTTATAAGTATCTAACGTTCCGTCTAATTTCTCGTATCTGCAGAGATATCTGGAACGAGCATCAAGTTGATACATTTATTTCTGCCACCCATGACTATTGTAAAAGTATTTCCAGTGTTTGTAATCAAGCGAGATACGATCTTACGAACGACATTCAGTGCTATCTGCGTGATCTCGTGAGTACGTCACTCGCTGCGCCCGCGCCACCGGCAGCGAGGTGTCGCTCTCTTTGTTCCTAAGCCCACAATGTTGCTCGCATTATACGTAATTATTATAATGATTTCTGAGTAAGCGATTAAAATTTATAGGGGGTATACACTTGATACGTACATGGCCAAATGATATTAATGCTTGGGTAACCTAATGTGCAGTAAGCAGGCTGTTTCCATGTTCCTTTCCTAATAAGTCGTTCAACTTGATGATTATATTGAATTGATGAATAATTACGAACGGTTACGTTTAGTGCCTCATAAATAATGATTTATTTAAATATATGACTTCACTTTGCGACAACGATGTGACATGACTTTACTCGTTTCAGGAGAAATATAAAAGTGCTAGGTAGATGGAGGCATGTTTATTTATTCTATTATTAAATATCCAAACATTACACTTAAGTTGGTAAAATCCTTCTCAACTGTTGAAATTTTATAAATAATAATCATTTAAAATTAATTTTAAATTTCATAATGACATCAATCAATCAAAATCTAATTTTTAGTTTCGGGAAACGTATTTTACTGATATTTTTTCAGGATTATATTATTTAGAAGTGTAAACCTGTAGAAAAAAAACTACAGTAAGTATATTTTTTCGAGAATAAAATTAGACTTTGTTACGTTAACACATGATCCTACCTACTGAAAAAAAACAATACAATACTACTCACACGGATGTGTAAATTCGAACAAATAATCATCCTATCCCATGAACACAGGGGGCCTAAAACGGCCACATTAGCAATTCCTCTAAAAACAAAATTAATCTCCTGAATTTCCAGCTGTCATTAGCAATTCCTCTAACTTGACACAAAAGCAATTCATAATGTGTTGACCAAAACGAATCTCCATAGAAAACTGACAAACAGATGAATTATTTCGTAATATGAATCGCAGGCAGATCATGTTATGAATTGTCAGTTTGCGACATTTTACGATGATTCATAATATTTTCCTATTATGATTCTGCCAAAGTGACTGTTTTAAGCCCCCAGTACTAGCGGCTGATCCCCATGCAGCCATGTCAGTTTCCACATCATTTAACCCCGCGGACAGTTTCCTACGCACTTTGCTTTGACATTTATATTAGCACTTTTTCTTCGCTCCTATGAGTTTACGTTGTTATTGTGTTTTTTTTTGTAATTTTGCACCGTGAGAACAATGTTATGAGGAGCTCTGTTAGTTATTCTAGAGTTTCCGCCTTCTAAACTGTAGCTGTTGTTTTAATTACAGATAAAATAATCTTATGGAACCATTGATTTAAAGACTTTCAAGTAGTTGTTCTAAATCATGTCATTAAATAAAAATCAACACAAAATTATCCATCATTTGTCCTTTCGTTGTCTCTATCAAGAACTGCAACTAAGCTGGCATTTTTTCTTTATGTCGGATCAACCCAAGCAGTCCTTGCACCTATTCAATAATCACCCATTTACTAAAACTTAGGTAGGTTCAAGTTACTACAACAGTACTTCCCTACAACTTGAATGCACCTATTTGCCTAACTCTTCGAATAGCACGTTAAAGTTTGCGGTATTGATTCATTACAAATATATTTTACGAATCGGCATGCCTACCAACTGAACTTATGAACAAGCATCGTTTTCGCAACACTCACATTTCAACTCGGCTCAGAGATCACAACAGTAGGTCGCAACAATATAACAGGTTGCCAGTGCAGCGCCTCAGGTCGCGATTAAGTAACCCTTCCTTCATTCCGTCATCCAAGTCAGCAAAATCGAAGAAAATAAAAAAGGTCAGTGGAATGACGAGACAAAACGTTCAATTAAAAGACAGTAGGTAAAGGTCTCAAGTAATGGGACTTTTCTGAATGGATCTCGATCGACTTGTGTCCATCCTCTGTCGCGTCGCCTGCCTGCGCCTTGTCTCCGAGTCTTCGTCACGCAAGTCGCGACTCACGCGCCGCGCCTCAAGCGCGACGATTATAATTTCGAGCGCCGATCAACATGAAAATGAAGGTCCATAAATTTATTAGACATAGTGTCGGCTCACTGGCCTGGGGCTCGCATTATATAAAATATGTCAAGAATTAAGCATTATCATATCTGAGAATATTTTTACGCAGATAAAAATAATGTAATCTACCGCAATCGCGATGTAACTCACAGATATTGTGTTCGAGATTATCAGCTGAGGATCTGAGTAGCCGAAAAAAGACTTACCTAACTGAATAATTTATTGTTTTATTAAAGTAATTTTGGAGGCTAGAGTTTTATAGAAAAATTCATAAACTTGGTACCTACTATGATTTATAATCGTCTTAAACTTGTAACTATTATAATCTATACTTAAGTATCATTTGAAAATTATAGATTGCCAATAATGTCATCAGAATGTCCACTTGCGGTATTGAATGTTAATAGGCGTCGTTGAGTGACCTGGTCACCGTGAGATCCGTACGCGCAATTTTCAGATACGAGTTTTTGATCCTAAACAGAGATATCGCGCCCACGTCCACCGCGAGGGCAAACTTATAAAATGTAAATTTATTGCGCGATATTTTACATGAATTCAAATTGACGGCAATATATCGCTTGCCTTTACATTACCTACATCACGTAATTATGCCGCGCACAATTATTATAATTTTCCTATAATCGCACCCGTGAGGACGTGCGAAACGTTTTTAAAAGGTAATTCACACTGATTTATGGTCTGTACAGAGGATTCATTAATTTATTAAACAATCTGTACATCAACTATTTTAAGTAATGCCTTGTACATAGTCGACGGGTGTAGTGAAAAGGTCATTAAGCCGGCGAGTAATTATAACGTAAACATCTGCATCCACAACAAGTGGTCACGGAACCGACTCCGGCGCAGCTCCACGCATCTAATCAACGGTGATTCATCTAACGAAATACAAAAATTAATTATATACTCTGTTCTCAAATCTTACCTGAAATCGTGCTTTTAATTACAAGTTACATGCAATGATTTATAGTGGACACACGTGTGTCGATGATTTATGTAATCTATCTGAAGAAAAAACTTACATGAATACACACTAGTGATAACGTTTTCGTAGACAAACGCGCATTTTGTAAAGCTATTATGTTTCTGTCATTAAAACTATTAATTAGAAGCGTAGAATCGCAATTGAATTTCCAAGATTCTGAGCCCCCGCGTCGTGCGCGTGATAGTGGACACCTTTCACATAACTAGCTTTAATTAAATCTATGTCTGTAATTATGTCCTTTGCCCCATTTGTTCGGCTGGAATTATTATACATAATTATAGACCACGATGTCTTTGAAATCCAACGTCCATCGTACTGAATACGTGATCGGCTAAATTATTCCTATACTCGGGTTGGAACGGCGGAAAGTAATTGTTAGATTTTAAATTTTTGATCAAATAACACCTGAAATAAGCTTCAGCGGCATGAATAGTATCTAATAGGATGATAATTAAAGGCGGTGATTAAGGCGTGGTCCGTCCACTTAACTTATATATTCCCATTTCTATGGTATTCTGAAATGTATTAGAATTTGTTAATATCTTCGTCGCCAATGAAAAGTTCTATTACAGTATTTAGTTTTACATAACAATTTATTGTAAACCGAATTTATAATAGGTTACACCTCAAGGAAAATACTTTAAGCATTTTTTGAATGTTTGAAGGAGGCTCTCCTCCTTCAAAACCTCGTCATTAAATGAGACACGAATTTCCTCAAACCGGGTCATGTAACATTCCAATGAAATCGAAATCCTCGTCGTATGTGTCTCAGATAAATTCATCTCCATCTGTAGTCACCAAGATCTTGCTCTTGACTTAATGTGACTTTTATTACTTCGCTTCCAGCCTCATTGTGCTCCCCTCCTTGGCTGAACAAACAGAACCTTTCAGCTCTCTCCTTTCAAACCAGCTGTTACACGTTTATGTCACTTTAATACTTTTCTTAGTAAATGTTTAACATTCGGAGTATTACTTTGAATGGTGTATTGGTATGAAAGGGCTTCGTGGCAGACGTCGTGAAAAATGTTTTACGACTGTCTCTGAAGATAATTTTCTTGTGATACCTAGTAAGTACCTATATACATAATACAAGTAATGGTATATAGTATTGTTTATTGTTTAATTTACCGGAGTTTAATTTTAGCTTATATAAATACTTATAGGAGCTCGTGGCTAAGTAATAACAGCCGCTCGGGTCGATCCATCAGGTTAAGCTACGCTTGCCGGGGTTGGTCCGTGGATGGTGACCATTTTCACATATCGAGACTCCTCCGTGCCTCGGAAAGCACGTTAAGCCGTTGGTCCCTGCTGTCATTTGTGTATCTTTGACAGTCGTTACGGGTCGTCACAAGCACGAAAGTCTGACAACCAGTCTAACCAAGGGGTATCGTAATTACCCAGTTACTGGGTTGTGGAGGTCAGATAGGCAGTCGCTCCATGTAAAATACTGGTACTCAGCTGCATCCAGTTAGACTGGAAGCCGACCCCAACATAGTTGGGAAAAGGCTAGGCAGATTGATAAATACTTATAGGTTTTGTAAATTTTTACAATATAATATCAACAGCTTCTAATAAATGTGAATTTCCTGAAAAAAAATATAGATTTCTTCGCAAATATTCCTAAAATTGTCATTAGCACAAAGTCCTAAAACCCGTAGATTCAAACTGTCCGCAGGTATAAAAACAAAAAATGGTTGATGCCCCCATGCGGAGGCAAATCAGCCATATGTTATGTTGCGTCAAGTATAATGGGGGAGAAGGGGGAAGTGACCGGCGTCATTCATCACACGACCGCAAATAGCAAGCGTTTTCATTTTCACTGTACTAAGGTAAAGCGGCTACTGTTTTGTTACATATTGTGCTGGTTCCGTAGCCTTATGATACAGTAGTTTAATCGACTGTAGAGCATATTCTTGATGACCGATTTAATGGAAACCAGAACATAATGTTCTGGTTTCCATGAAATCGGTCATCAAGAATATGCTCTAAATTGTATATTATGTTGAAAATTAAGGATAGAGCAATTTACTAGCCATTTCAAAGTTAAAGCCGCTTCAGGCTTTATGCCTGAAACGGCTTTAACAAAACCATTTTTCTTTTTTTAGAGAAGCATCTGTTTTTCCTTGTCTCCCATAATTGATTAAAACATAACAGTTTGCCATTTGTACCAAAGGGTGAAAAGGTGTAGGTACTGAAATACAGAAAAGAAAATCCTGACTACCAGTTTCCCACTATTGATGATGAATTGGTAGGATTAGCTTGATTTTGGTGAATTTTATCTCGTCTAGTATCTTAGAGTAATAATGACCAAGGTCCTCACGCAAACCTCATCGTCCGGATGACGTCATAATTGGCATTGTTACAGCAGAGTATTAAATCATAGTACCTACATCACGAAATATTATAAAGGCGTTCTGTCTGTTAACAGGTGATTAATTGCAATGATCCTATAAAAGGGTAATTATGAGAATAATTTTCCTGAGGTAAGATTTCCTAAGACTCGTGGTGACTGAAAAATCGCTAAGTATAGGAAGGATTTTTTTTGAAGTCCAGAGGTTGTACAGTATGTGATAAACATACGAAATATGAAAGGACAGAAAATCTTTGTCAGAAAACATCTATACTTCTGCTTACCCCTTTTAAAGAAGATACGTGTGACGGTCCCGTACATATTCGATCTAAACGGTACCCTAAAAACGAAAGTCGCACGCCCGTCCGATAAAGCCGTTAACGCTTTTCGCCATAGTTTTTTTCAACAAACATGTGAAATGCAATATTTTACACAAAGGGGAGTTTGTGGTCGTAATGATGGGCGAGTAATATTCCTCTTCCGCCCTGCATTAGGTAATGAACCTTAATTGGTTTATTAAGGCTCTCTTTGGAACACTCTTGAGTGTGAAATGCATTACGATTTAATGTTGAGTCACTTCCTGTATCTCAGGGATCGAGAGGTTTTCGATATCGATTTGAGAGAATGAATATATTAGGCTGTAGCACTTCGGTATAACGACGTTAGAATGAAAGTTTTAAATCTCCACCAGTGATTTATCGTCAGGTGCAAATTGTTTGAAATCAAAATTTATGGTCGAAGATGTGTTCGCTGATAGGCAGCCTAAATCACCGACTCGATTGAAATGACCTTCAATAAAGCAACGATGCTACTTAACAGATCGAAGAACCTGCATAGTAAGTCACGATCTCCAACAATGAAAAATACAGCTAAGATTGTAGCTATGATTGATACAGCTAAGTTGTTGATGAAATGAAGGGGGAGATCAGTAATTTATGAAGTTGCTACTGTGAAGCTTTTCAGTCATAGACCTAGCAATAAGTAATCTTAGAGTTCTAAACTATTCCTAAAACCAGTATGCACAACTTTATTGAATCGGTAAATCAAACTGGGGTAGCACTGAAAGTGCCTTAATTAATATCCAGCATACGATTATCCTTCACATCAATGTATTATTTTCGCTTGTAATTTTCAGCACAATTTTGACATCTGGAAAATGAAAATGTTATTCCATTGTAGTGTTAAGCAAGACGGAGAGTCTTAGTGCGATTCAAGTAGTTTTTTTTTCCTTTGTCCCACCCGAGCCATCGATTAAACATTTGATTAACGTTCAATCAAAGTGAATAATTCGTCGAGTCCCCTAGAGCTACGTCTTTCCTCTATCGTCTGTAATACGAGTTGCTACTGTTGCTAGGCACAAGCGCGGGTGCGGGCGCGAATTAATTTCGCCACAATTACTCGGTCGCGTTACTAATTGAGACATCAAAGAGCGGCGTCAGGCGGTCGCCGCCATACCCTCGCACTTTGTTGTCACTCGTTGTATTATAATGTTCAAGGATAGAGCTTGTGGTTTGCTTTCATGTTTGCTCTTTTGTTTTGTAGTTAGTTACCTAATCTAATATAGAAGTTTATCTAAAAGGTCTCGTAAAAAAAAACTTGTTTTAATAATTTGCTGGGCCTAATTGTTACTCGATGTTTTAAACCTAAATATTGGTTTCAAACGAACTTTTTGGTGAAAACTTAATAGAGATTATAGCTGAAAATAGTATATTATGCAATTAGTGAATAAAGGACGGATTTAAAGCGAGGGCCATAGATGGATCACGAGCAAGTGAAGGATTCTAACGACTGAATCACGACCGTAGGGAGTGATTCATGTAGCGAGTGATTCAAGTGTTAGAATCCTGAACGACGCGAGTAATTCATGGCCCTCGATATAAATCCGTTTTATTCAAGAGTTGCATACTATACTTTATACCATGACTACGAGAAAAAGAACTTCGAGTATGTTGTTATGTAAATGTTATGCCTTGGTTTTATAGTACCTACACCGTAACATAGAATACATACTACATAATGTCGATGACTTCTTTTTCTTCGACAACTCATTAAAATAAGTTAGGAAAACAGACTGAAAATGTGCCAGAAGCTTGATTTTCATTTTTCCATTTACAAAACTAATCGTAGGCTTTGATGTAAAGCAGCTGTAATTTGTTAGGTAGCAAGTTTTCTACTATATCGGCCGCCCTCTCTTTCATAAACTCAGGTGTTAACACATCTTCATCACTTGAAAACATTTTCAATCGATTTATTATTAAGTAACCCTAAACTTTTTGTGGGTACAACTTACAATATTTAAAATAGCGCCCATTTACTAATGACAGCAAAGAACACAAAACAGTTTTAATTCTAATGCTAAACTCCTGTTCGAAAATCAAATCAAATAGGAGTTTGTATATCATTGGGATGGAGTTCGAACAAATTGGTGTTCTAAATTCAAACACCAAAACAGTGATTAAAAGTGCTTTTTATTCACTGTTTTCAGTGAATAAAATAAGCTTTTTAGAGGGGGCATGGTATAAAAGACATTATGAGACCATCTAATATGCCATTATGTTTGCTGACACACGACAAATCGTCATTACAAACAGTTACGGAACAATTAAAACGGCACTTATCGGTAAGTCTTACCAACGTATAGGTACGTGGCCGGGTGTAGGTGTAGTCATATTGAGTCCATTAAGGTGGTCGACGCACTGTTTGCACTGGCCGACGAACCGCAATATGGGGTCACCTGATAATGGCTACGTAATTACGCCACCATTACAGGTCCGGCTGCATGCACAAACACCGCACTTCTTGTTACACGATCAAATGTCTCAGACGTGACTTGTTACTACCAATAGAAGCATTATCTAGATTCCAAATAAATTATTCACAAGCGCGACCGGCGGGCGCCTGCTTGTGCTCACCTCAAGGGCAAAATAAGTAGCGTTCGCGACTGCGTAATATTTAATAGCTCCACCTATCTCAATGAGCCTTCAAAATCAGTCAATTCATAACTGAGTTAACACCAATAAGTTTCGAATTCCACGAGACACGATTTCCGAAAGAATCGATAAAATGAAAATTGGTGCGATCAAAAAGCCGAAAGGTGTCGGCTGGATATTAATGGTCTCGACCACATCAATAACGGCGCGGTCCGCGTGTGGGTGTAGCAATGTGATGCAGTTGTTTGTCGTGAATATAATCATAGTTTACAAAATAGCACATTCTCTGAACTGTTTGTTCGACTGATGGAATTTTAAATTACATTTATAAAGTCGAAAGTTTTAGCGATTACGACTGCAGGTAGGGTGAGCCGTAGAATGTCTGACAGCGGTGTCCGTCAAGAAGTTTGCCAGGGAACAATCGATCCATCTCTCCGTACAATTTACGTAGTGGCAGTTCCTCCGGCAATTTGTGTCCGTCGCCTTCGCCTGCCGTTACTCGGTAAACGCTACTGGAATATTGTGCAGTCTGTGGTTGAGTTCCCACTTTTAAACGCACAGTCGTCCGGACGAGTGAGATACATGCTAATTATGGGCAATTTTCAAAATCGATCGCCGAGCTTTTACCCTGCTTGCGGCTTCCTGCGTTCGCTCGTTCTCAAGAAAACGTAAGCAAACACTCCACTTGAAATACCTGCTTTAGACATTTATTTGCGGTCAGTTTTACTCGTAACATCTAGTTGTATGTCATAGTTCCGAACCGACGCTGGTAATAGGCTTGTTTGAAGAGCAAGAACCTATAAAATCTATCCAGAAGTGACTTACAAAAGTGAATTATGAGTGTCCGAACAGGGGCTCGCTGTAGCTACCATTTAATAAAGGTATCATCGAGATATCGACGGTTTGATCTGATGACTGGTTGCGCAATAGCGAGCGCAGTTAGATCGAATTATCGAGCGATCGATGGCTTCTAGATTGCATCTCAATAATCCTTGTCCGAGATATCGCTCCAGATTGCGGTGCGAGCGTGCGTCTAGCTACTTTCCGTCTTCCTGAATCCACTATAATGAAAAGCTGGAACACACGTCTTGGAGTATTCGCTGCTATTTTTGATTTAAGTTGAGTCGCGCTCTAATAATGGCATACGTTTAGAAGGATATTAGGTATGCGTCTCGGTCGATGTCGTTGAGACTGCACGCCGGTGACCGTCGAGACGCGGTAATTGATGACGTCGCGGGCAAGCGGTGTCCGCCCATTTTCCGTCAATTTTCGTCACTTGAGTGATGGTAGAGCGTCCCGCCCACGGCGGCGCTCCCGCGACCCCCGCGCGCCCCCCCGGAGAGTCCCGCGAACGGCACGCGCCGCGCTAAATTTAAATGGGATGAACTTGTAACGGGCGGCCGCCTTCAAGGAATGTAACCGGCATGATGCGTTAATCATACATTTGTGACAGTTACATTCATTCTGAGACTTCGGCGAACCACCACAAAAAATTCGACATTGAAGTTTTTCTATTTGTCTCGTCATGTGTCATGTGAACGGATTTAATCTGTTCCTTTGGGGAAATGGTGTGTGTTTTAATTTATTATCAACATAGTTACTCACATATGACTATATTGTGACAGCCCCAAATCTTCCAAAATAAAGAAGCCCCTCTTAGTGTCATTGTTTCCCTCACGGTGCAAAGTCAGCTATAGACAAAACCACCTAATTTCCCCTGCAGTAACAAAGGCCCATGGGATGGGATATAAATAAGGTGGGAGCACTTAATGAACACATAAACTGAAGAGAGGTAGTGGACCGGGAGACAGTTGGTTGCCATGACAACGACGAGATGAGAGATATCAAGAGAGGGACTTGATTGTTTGAGACTGACGAGTTTTGTAGAGTCGAGGTGACATGGAATCTTCTAGAAATTGGATTGAAGAAGAAAGGATTGAAGCAAAGAGAAGACAAATGATATTAATCAAATCTTCTTCTTACAGCTTACACAACTAAAAAGTGGAAACTCGAACTGCATCAATGTCCTTTAAGACTTACAGAGATGCAATAAGAAATATTTTTCCGAAACCTAACCACTAAAAGGGTCCAACAAGGCTTTAAAGCCTGCCTACAAACAAACCTATTCACGAGCAACAGCTAGTATTTGATAAATCAAGTCTACAAATCCAATGTTGAAATACATAAATTATAATTTCATTACACATAATCTCCACGTGTACATTCCAATTAAAGAAGCTCATACCATAGGCGCCATTGTAGGTACAGTCGAGCACTGTAGTCATGCAATATGTTTTTGCTGTGTTTTGACTTAAAACAATCAATAAGACAGTCGTAGCCGAGAGTCTGATGGGCCACATCATGCGATGCCTGTGCGCACGTGTTCCTTTTTATTACGCCTATTATGTTGTCAGATGAAAAAATATTAAGTATATTTAAGTGTTGCTATTGTTTTTTTTTCATAATTGCTCGGAGCTATTGACATCGTTTTGGTGGTGTCTGGATATTTATAGGCGGCGGGTTATTCAGAAAAGTTCGGCACGTGTAAGTTTCTTAAAAATATTGGAAGAGTTGAAATCTACGAGTACGAAACACACAGAACTTTTGACATTCAACATACAAAATGATGTTTTGATTTGCAACGAAGTCGCGACGACTATAGACTGGCCCTGTTGTAACTGAAAGTTTATAAACGGCTGCTTCGAATACTCTATTTTTTATTCACAGAACAAAACTATAATCTGCGTCCTTGCATATAATTACATAGGTAACATAACCGCTATGCGTCATCTAAATAAAAAACAAAGTGTAACACTGACTTACATTGGCATAAATCTGTGTTGAAACAAACAATTGTGGGATTGCGATGCAAAGTAATTGGCGTTGATAGGCGATTTCGTAAAACTGTGGTAAGCTAGTCAACCGGTAATTATAACTCAACAATAACACGTTGTCAATGAGTAATTGAGGGTATCATAACGTCTTTACATAAGTTCATTATATATCGGTAATCGAGTATAAAGTGGACGTTTAATGTCGCGTGCACATTGGGTGATTTATGAAGCTGCGTGCCGCGGACAACGCGACTTGTCTGCGGGACTATCGCGGATAACCGTTGCTTTTTTTACATTGAATCTTCACTTGAAAGATTCCGATGTCATTTATGATGCTCGCTTCTTTGTTGATTTAGTAACACTGACAGATAGACGGCATGCTTCTATTAGCACTTTGGAGTTAGTCATTTTGATTATGGGTAGGTATCTTTTTGGAGACTGCCATTTCCACAGCATGAACTCTTTAAATACGCGTATTTAAAACTTGAATCAAGCAGTCGGCGTTGCGCCAGCCGGAGGAAAGATTTATTGTCCTATTTAATTTGCACACAACTTTCTCGAAGAAACTTATTTTACACTTTATGTTCGTATAGTCAATATGAACAATGTCCCGGCGGTGTAGTGCTGAGACAAAGCGTGATATCACCGCGGCTGGTTGACGCAACAGCGCCGGGCAGTAAATCGCGAGGCGGGGCAGTCGATACAGCCGATACCGCCGTGATTTACCTAACAAATAATAAAGGAACGCATCCACCAATCGAATGGCTCTTATCGATAATTAATTCCGTTAATCCACACCCGATGTTAATTAACTCCGTGAGAACACGATACAAAAGCTAAAATCTAATTTAACGTTGATTGGTGTTGTGGACGGTAGGATAATCTAATCGGTTATCTTTACAGCTGCTATGAACAATACAAGATGTTGAAAATGCAGGTATAATAGGTCTATTTAATAGATAGGTATATTTCGTGAGATGCTTTCCTTTGATTGAAACCTATAAACATTTTACCAAATTGTTTCGAGCAATAACATCGTGCACCTCTTTATCATAATTACGTGACCTCAAGCGAGGTTTTATCTACTTACATAAAGGCGTCTAAACTTCACCATTACTGACCACTAATCGAAAAACGCTGAGAGGCAACTTCCACCAAACCTTACAAAGAGTCCCGAGGCTAAAAGTCCGAAGAGGGACTCGCGACAAGCGGCGGCGTCACGCTGCCTACACACGACGGAAACGCTCCGCTCATGCATTATTCAAAAGCAAAGGCAAATACAAATAAATAGGCACGAAATAAATACAAACAGGCTGAATGGAGCCACGGCGGTGGGCGGGGCCGCGCGACATAAATATCGCTCGGGCTGTCATAAGACCGGCGGATATCTGGCCGGGCTATTTCGGACGAGACGCCTTACCCGCTTGTCCTACGAACGTACTCGTACGAACCGAGTTCGACTTTTATAATACCGCACTAACATTCGTGGAATTATTATCGGTAATAAATTTCGCGCTTGACAAATATCCCCATAATTGTTGGGTTGATTTATCTCGTCTTTTAATCAAATATCGACGATTATAGTCATTTTATTTAATCATATAAGAAGATATATATATCATCATATAGATAAGGATGATCATATAGATAAGGAATGTGGCTTTAATTGGTTTTGAAATAAATAATGTCAATTTATTTATATCTAAGAATAAATTATAATCACAGAAGCATTATTATTTAAATCAAACTAAGCTATTTTTTTAAATCTAGCCAGGCATTCGGTATCTTCGGCATATAGTCAGTAATATTTTAAATAAAAAAATAAAAGTTGTATAAACTATAACCTAACTACGACAAAAAAAGTCAACTAAAAAGGTACCTACAAGACATCACTTTTCTCATAATTTCTCAAATTATGATATTTATGATGAGGAGTTTAGAAGTTATGTGGGAACAGATGAACATTATAGACCATACATACCAGTCAAAACTTTAACCCTCCTTTTTGCTTCGCCGTAGTCGAGTAAAAAAGGCAAGCTGATTTTATTTTCAAGACAAAGAAAAAATTAATAGTACTTGAAAGTTTACATCACACTACAGTCCTATGAGAGCTTTCTTACTGATTCCTACCCGAGACTTGTCGATATCCATAAAAAACTGGGACATACCACATTCATGGTGTTTAAGTTATGACCTCAACTATGGAGCACTGAGACATGCATTATTAACATTTTAGTAAATACTTTGTAACTTTGCATAGCCGTGGTGGCCGCAGTTTATACTCCATTTATTATAGTATTAGAAAAAAGAGGCTTGTAGAAGCAGGAATGCAAAACCTTTTATATCAAAGTTAATTTATAACTTTTTTAGTTAAATCTAAGACAGTCTACTAAATAATTAGATAAACGAAATCAATGTCATTTTATTTTAAATCATGCTTTACTGCATCTTCATACATTACAACAAAACGAATAAATGTAACAACCAATCACATGGTGATTTAAGTTTAATTAAGAATAAAGGAAATAAATGCGTCCATTTCGGAGTGGATGGTAATCTCCATCAACTTTCTTTGCATCAAATATTAATGCAGCATCCGTTAAAAACCTTTCAGTTGATCCTGTGAAATACAATAATTACAAGTCAATTTTTCCGCACCTATATAATTTCACTGCTAGAAATAGGTCCTAAATATACGATAATACACGACAACATTTATAACTTTTAGTTCGCTTTGCATGTGTTACTTCCTAATACAATAATATTACTTAATTAATAGTCAATGACAATGGGTGTTCATTTGTTAATGGTAAGGACAGTCAACAAAATGTATTAAAAGCAAAAGCAAGTAAATCAAGTACATACCAATATGAACAATGATAAGCCGCCTTCCTTTTCCCGTTGTATTCTTTAAACCAGTGCTTCTTTTGAGGACTTTATAGTGGTGTCATGCCATATTAAACTTGTTGTGTGACCTGTATGTATGATTAAAGGTTATTAATTTAAATACAATATTCACAAAACAAATTAATGAAATTATGTTGTACTTTTTTATTTAACTATACTAAATCATAATACTACTGAATGCACGAGGGGCATTCACTGCTTGGTGCATAAAAAAATGTTAAGAAATATTAGAAGTGCTGTACCTTCATTTAAAGTCTCATCTGAATAATATATTTTTCTTCATTAATTCCTTAGCCTTTTTATTTAATGAAGATATTTTAGTCTCCATAGGACGATCTTGTGCTTGTCTATGAGTACACTCTGCTCCATTTGATTTATGTAAACTTTAATGTTTCTTTACAAACTGAAAACTCATCACATCACTACTAACTGCTTCCAATATCTTATCCAAGGTGGGCAACTATGAATTTTCCTGCGTATTCCACTAAATGTTATATTGTCAAAATCATTCCACCATTACCATTGTTTCATGTGCTTCCGTTGGCGGGGGGAGGTTGCAGGCGACCTTCTTTGTTGTACGCTTTGAGTATATTGTACACAGTAGCCCGAGATACAACTATAAATAAGAAAATATTATTATATAAATGTTTTATCACAATGCACGTGACTTTCGAACATTTGTATAGTAATAATTTTAGTAATCATCCTTACCGGCAACTTCTGCGGTTTTCTTTATCATCTCAGTCTCATAACAAGGAGTTCCTGCAGGCCAGGACTCCTTAAATTGCTTAAAAATATTGATGACAGTTTGCTTCTTTCTATTTTTCTTGGGAGACATTAAGAACCAACATAGGAAAAACAGTACCTGACAAATAACAACTAAATCACGAAAATTCGACAATAACAAAACACAAGGCGTAGCATTCACAACTATTCACAAGGGAATGACATTAATGACATGACAATCACAGAACATTTACGTCAATTTCCCAGACGAGATAAACCGGTAAAATTAAAAAGACCCGGTTGTCACAGCTTATGAACGGATTATGTGACCTTTTAGATTTGGTAGAATTATAGTGAAACGAAAAACGTTCACGGTATTGTTTACTGCTGCTTCTTTTAGGTTTTTAGCATTGACACTTTCATTTTAAATTGCAATGAAATAATATATTTAAATGAAAGCCTCTTAATTTCATAAGATAAATAGTTACAATGATTACAATGAAGTGTGACAGCTGGTATACGAAGAGATTTGAATTAATTTGGCGTCAATGTAACTGTAACAAGTTTATTGTACTTTTTTTACAAAGTGTACATTAAAAATAACCTTTTTTAACTTCTGTCTAATGCTAAATGAAGTAGGTATAGTTATGGCGTAGAAGTGACATAGCTGTCTCGTAGCTGTAGCGCAGCCGTGACGTAGCAGTGTCGTTTAAGTGACGTAGCAGTGGTATACAGTTATAGTGTACGGTAAGATTCCGTTAAAATGCAAAGTACACAAACTTATTTTAAATGTTTCTTCGATTAGCTCATTAAGAACGTGATAAAAATGTAGATATACAGAGAACAGGAATAAAAAATGTTTGCAAAGTCAACCGCATGTATATCAAGTAAGAGGTTGCAATTTAACAAAATTAAAACATAAACTCAGTAAATAATAACATGGCTTGTAAGCTGTACTATCAGCATTGCCTTACGTACCTCATCAGCAATTTCTTGACTATTCCTCGCACGAAGTCACACATGTTCAATATCGGATCGATAATAGCTTTTTAATTTTACGAAATTATATTGTTTTAATCGAGAACACGATTGTTTAATCAGTCACAGCTGCTATGTCACACTGGGTTATTACGCGGTCGGGAGAGAGGTTATTATGTATGCAATATTTATCTTGGGCGTGCGTGCGCGCAATGTTGGGTACGCGAGTTTACGCGACGTGCGCCGATCGCGACTCATCCACTCTTCGCTTTAAATTACGTGCAATTTATTGCTCAAGGGCCACATTAAATTATCGTATAATAATTTACAAACAATTATTTCAAAAAACTATAATGATGGTCAAAGTTAAAATCTCAATGCGTTGCAAAGGGACGTTGATGACATCACGTAGATAAACAGTAACATCGCGTCATAGATTCTTGTGCAAATTGCATCAAATGTATATTTTATGAAAAATATTCACGTTTCTATTTCGAGGGTAACATATATAATATTAGCTGCGCCCCGCGGTTTCACCCGCGTAAGTCTCGATCCCGTGGAAATATCGGGATAAAAAGTATCCTATGTCCTATTCCAAGTCATGGTCTACGCATGTGCCAACTTTCATCCAAATCTGTTCAGCCGTTTTAACGTGAAAGCAACAAACCAATAAACAAACAAACAAACAAACTCACTTTCACATTTACGATATATAGTTAGGATAGTTAGGAGTATGGCTTATCCCATTGGACCCTAGATAGATTCATGTACCCAGGAAAGTGGCAAGTTCGGAGCATTCACGGGTTTTATAACTAATAGAGATTCAATTTTATAATACCTTGTCGCCAGTCTGACTTTTAGTAGGCACTAAAAGTCAAACGTGCTGTACAGTACAAAATATATCTTTGAAGATTTTTAATACACGGTGGTATCTTAAAATGTGCATATCGTTTTTGAAGATGCAATCAAGTGTAGGTACCTGCGTAGCTTAATTTAATACTCCAAGATATTAAATTTTTAATGCCCTTAAATTCAAGATATTCATCACTATTTACAAGAGCAAAAGAATTTCAGCAAAAAATTAAAACAAAAACCAATTTTGTGGTTCTTTAACGTTGACTAATGGAATATAATTGGCAGGTAATTTGCGGAATATAAAATTTTAATTGAAACCCTGAGTCAATTTCGCTATATCCCGGTAAAAAGCTCAGCGTCGCCCACTTGTCCGCTGCTCGTAAATTGCGCGAATCGCCATAAATTGCATAAAATCGCCAATTACAAGGATAATGTCGGGAGCGAGGGCGGCGGCGCAAGCGCATGGCTCCGCCGCGAACACGCGCTTGCGATCTTACGACGTGCCAAAACCAACTCAATCCAGTACCTTTTTAGGTTCGGATAGATCACCACAATAATGTAATAATTAGGGTTCTCTGATCGCGTAACGGAATTAATCCGTTGATGTTGTGCGTCACGTGTCCTGTAATGGCGGGTCGATAGCTAAATTTATTTTTAACCTCGCTTCGTGATTGAACTTTTTGTTCGATGTTTTTAAAGTTCGGAGCCCGTCCTCGGATGATCCTTGGTAACTAACATAATTTGGGTTGAGATTGAGATCATAGTTTTTGATAAGGTTTGTTTTGATATAGAAATATGTTTTTATAGTAGCCTTAAGTAAGATGCACAGATGCAGTTTATTGTCAAAAAGTTCCAAAAATGACGATGACTTAAGATTAGACACATAGTAAGTAGGCGCAAGCTTTCAGTTACAGTCAAAGAGTGCCTACGTCTACTTTGCAATCTGCAGTGAAATCTTTTACAACCGAACTCAAAAGTTAAAAACTTTTCCTTTTTTCCCCACAAAAGGCTAGACAGTGCGTTTAAGCGTGATCTAGTGGGCTGCAGGTCGGGTGCGCACGCGGTGACGGAGTAATGGACAGCTCACGAGCGCGCCATTACGGAGCGTCCGGCTGCCTCCTGCCGCATGGCAGCCTAGCTGTGAGCTGGGAAGAGGTTTTACTGAAAGAAGAGAGAGTGTAAGCTTTACTAGATAGAGTGACTTGAGTATTTTTACGGGTCCTGTAATGTATTGTCATGAAAATACTTCTTTAGTAAGCCTTCACTCAAAGGTACTGTTATCACTTTCAGTTCAAGTGTTTCCCACATACCAATTCAAGAAAAAAGATTCAAGATGAGATACCTATTATAACTAATAGGTATCTCATCTTGAATCTTTTTTCTTCAATCTTGAATCAAATATTGAAAAATACCGATTGTTGAAAGAAGATTTCCTCACATGGTTTTCGCCGGTAATAGATTTTATGCCTTCCTGCAAACTCACATGGATCTTCCATTACTTCTTAAAGAAAGCTCACTAACCAGAAATATCGTAAACACCCGTTTTTTTATGTCCAGATCAGATACCTAATAAACAAGTTCTTGAATTGGGATCAAAAGCTGAATCTTCATTGTGACAATCGGTGTTTCAGAATAAAATATTGTATACTGTGCACATGAAAACTTTCAAGGCAAGCATGAAAGCTTTTAAAAGAAGACTAATTTATTTATCTTCCCATATGATATACGTACAGAAGTATATGACTAGGTTCGTGTATTTAAGCAATCAGTAATTTCAAGATGGCTGACCTATTCGACCGCTGTTATCTTAATCCGCAGCGTTAAATACATAATGATGGCAATTTAGTCTTAAAATTTTAGCACGAAAATCTCATCAAGTCTGGAATAATATTGTCCTTTAAAACACGAAGTCCTTTGCGGACGGGATCGCCCGAATAAAAGGCGGTGTTATTATGTTGGTAAAACAAAATTCCCCATAATGGCCTCATTATGTGGCGAAAATTGCCCGAGAGCTTTTTTGTGTGGTAATATAAATGTATTTGTAATAGCTTTTAGAAATATTGCGAAGAAGCGGGTCAGGAATCAGGCGGCGTCTGATTACCGAAACTTAATTTATTTTCATCTTTAGAAAAAAACTATAAAAATTGTCCGCGGCGGCGTGGGAAACGACCCTGTCGCCGGCGGCCTCTATTACGTCATTATTTTCTATATTAGATTGTATATTAAATGGAAGATTAATAGGAAATCGATACGCTTAATGATCTAGCCGTATGTTTAAAATTATCTCGGGTACATGGAAGTTCAGCTTCTACGGACGCATCGATGTTGTGTAGTAACAATTTAGGAATGATCGCGATGTAATGAGAAGTTGTAATAATTGGCAGTAGGTATGTGGGTAATGTTTCCGAATACATTTTTAATTTGTAAAATTTCTTTCTCACGGTTTTCTTGGATGTGGACTGCTAAGCTTAAAATGGATTGATCGTGTGGCCATTATCACTTGTATTTTTTGCCTCGTGTATGTAGAGATCGTTTAAATTTAAATTGCACGCACCTCCACTGTTTGTTGTATACACATTTCAAATAATCGTATATAATTTTTTTTGAGGGGCGCGCCTTTTTAATTTCAAAGAACTCTACGTAGTTTATGGCCTGTGTTGGATACTGCTGCGTTCCCTAGTTTTTTCAGGTATTCGATTGTAGCTGGATACCACTTAATGTACCTGTTAATATACTTAACCGCCTATTTAATACTTCACAGGACATCACACCACACCTCATTACACTAATAAAACACAATTCCGCAAATTATCTTTAATCACCAACCGGATAAGCTTTCCTGCAACCGTCACCGCACAGTGCACGTTAACAACAAGCTGATTTACAGCGCAGTAATAAAATAACCAATCAATGATAATAACGCAGCCGCGGAGTGCGCGCCAATTGGTCCTAATAAAGTCGGCGAATGTTAATGAATCGCTTTTCGGTCCGTTGTGAGATGTGTCATAAAACGAGCCACTGGGTTGGATGTCGCGGGTGCTCCGCCGCGGGGGGCCGAGGGGAGGCCTAATTGATTTGTGCCCCAGGCCACAATCAAAACAGATCGTATTTTATAAGACGTATCCTCGAGTGAGGGCGAGGGTGCGCGAGTGGAGTGGGCTCAGTGGTTGAATTTGGGGAGTGTGGGTTCGATTCTGACATGAACAGTTTTTAGAGTTGCTTGGAATCTAAACTTCAAAATTAATTTCTGATTAGATAATTGCGAATGATTTTATACCGTATATAGGTAGGAATGGGTATTTTTTTATCGACGACATTCGTTAGTCTTAAGTACATTCTCGTCAGTACGCCAAGTTGCATACATAAACTGGCTGATGCAAAAGCAATTTTTTATGTAAATTTTAAATTGATATGTTACATTAAATCAATCAAGCTTTTTCAATCTAAACTACTATACTTATTTTACAAGTTTCATTCAGACATGAATATGGAGCGTGATGACCACCTTTTTATAAAGAAACAGTCTTTATGAAAAGGTGTAAGTACACTGATATCTTAAAACTCTAGAAACGGTTAAAACGTAAAACATCTCGTTATCGTAGTCTACAACTTCTATGAACTTCATGGTCTTAATTTGCAAGTTTCAAAACATCAGGATTTGAAACAAAACCAACAAAATAAAATAAAAATGCGCCCAAAAAAGTGAAGCTACCAAAAGTTGAGCTGTTGCAAATTCTAATGTGTTCAGTGATCAAACACAAGAAAATCAAATGATCATTTGATAAATAGTCCCCGAGGGTGGTGCGCGTTGTCGCTCTCGTAATGCGGTCAACTAACCCCGCACCCTGGGCCTGCTCCCTCAGGCCTGCTGGTGGGAACTGCACCATGAGAAATTATCACCGCTTTCGATACGGTACTTGCTTTTATAATTCTGTTTGACTTTGTTTTGTGTATGACAGATTGAAAAATTGTGTAGAGACTTTTGACTTTTTTGGGATCGGGGCCTATTAAATTATGCGAGAAGGGCAACACAAAACATATTTTTCAGCATTGAAATAGACAAATACTACGTCATATAGTGGTAAAAAATATAAAGGTAAGTAAAATGCAATACAGTTAGCTAATACAAAAAAATTCAGTCCCTGAAATGCAAAACTGAATCACAAAATCTGCTCACAAATAACAAACAAGAAAATCCATTTGACACGTAACAGCAAAGACAATAGTCCACAAGCTATTTCCTAGTATGAAACAGTTTGCCGGGCCGTGGGCAGTAAATAGATCGTGCGACAAGCATTAATCAAGCTGCGCCTGATTCGAACCGACAACTCCTCTCTCGTGCAATAAATCTCCGAGGCAACTGCATTGCGGTACGAACGCGTTGAAAAATTGCCGATTCAAATAAACATGCCAGCGTGATTGCGTACTGTGAAATATGCTTAGGAAGACCATTAGTGTGTGGTGTAGCCATTTGATTGTATTCGGTAGGCTGGTTTGATGGCCATTTCCCTTTGATCTGGTAATGAAATTGAAATGCTAAAGGATCCAGGGTTTCAGCCCACACAGGTGTTTAGTCTGAAATACAGAGTGAATCAGTTGCTAGGTTGATTGGTGAAGTGACAGGGACATGAACTTTAATGGGATCGATGAACCAACTTAAAAGTTACTCAAATATTGTCGGGGATAGATTAATCTTAAAAAGTTTTATAATACAATATTTACCTACATAGTTCACACAGCTTTCAGCAAACCACATTTTGTAGATCGGGATTTCGTATGAATCATAACTTAAGAAAACAAAGATCTTGGTTCTTAGCTGACCAAAGACTGCTATAAAAATTTGACGCTAGGAGACCACCTCACTGGCCAAGTGGGTTGGTGACAGGTGACGAGACTATCTCATACTTCTCTGTCACCGCTGCACCGACCGGTTGGAATATTTGGACTGCCGACGAAGAAAAAGAAAAAGTACAAATTGAACTCATGGACTATTTAAGTAATGTAAAAAGAAACTGTACTATCTATTACTAAATATAGCCCCTAGCGAGTCGCGTCCAAGCACACGTGCACACAAAGAATGCGCTACATGCGCCCACGCAACCACATTGTATGCAAATCGTGGGTCGCAGGTCGCCATTCGCGGCGTATGTTCCGACCACGACCGCTGTGGTCATTGTTTTTTTTTCGAACCCTTATTGGTCCATTCTTGAGGCATAAGTATTTATTTTATCGGACTTGAAATTAATTTTGAATTTGAAAGAGTAGGTATCAATCTACCTTCTTTGAGTCTTGGGTGGTTTTATTTTGGAATTCAGGAGTAGTTAAAGATATTTCAACGATATATGTTATTTCTTAGTATACACGTAGCGTGAGGAGACCAAGAAATAACGGTGTGAATCTAAAGGGTGTTACAAAAACCCAATAATTATTAGAACTATTCACATTTTATGAGCTAAACTTAATACGGTCGTAAATAGTTGCTGGTTATTATGGCTACTTGATAGTTATATCTTTTCAAACCTGTGATATTTATTGTTAACTATTTTGTGCTGTTATGTTTCTCACAACCTCTACGAATAGGTGGTAGGTGTTTTAATTATTTACATTTCAGGATTTTTCCAATCGAAATGGAACTAACTAATGTATGGCCAATAGGTATACAAATCAGCTTGGTTATCAATATTACAACAACTTTTTTTTGTTTGATCTGGACCGAAAATGTGTAAGATAATAATTTGCAGGAAAAAACCCTCCTAAACCGTAAAGCCTGTTTTTTGTAATTAGTTACCGACCCTATCTCACCATTCTGTATGTTTTTAAATTGTAGCTCCAGTTTTCTATATTTCCAAACAGAAAATTCCCAACTCTCTCTTTTTACCATAACGAACTCTAAACACCAAACGTTACAATTTCCGTGTGTATTAAAAAATAGACAACCGTGTGTGGTGCAAAGAGCATGAATGGCCGACATTCTGCCGCGTCATGACGTGAATGCCATTGTGTCTCGAAATCAGGACGAAACACGACAACGACACGACATATGTGCCGTGACACGAGCCTAATTGTGAATAAATAGGGGTCAGAGATCGACTCGGTGCGGCATTGGTATCGATACCTATTTCCTGTTATGAATATCATTTTCTTCATTTACATTCTATCGACTATGTTCGTTTGACGTGACATCTTACAGCCTGGGTTTCAAGGACGTGTTTGTAAGTGCGTGTTTGCTAATACTTATGTTATTATTGTACTTAGGTGTACCGTAGTAATTCTTTTAAAATGTTAACTGTAACGAGATACTTATAATAACTGAAAGGGTGGCTACACTAGCATTAAAGATTTAAACGCAACGCATACTTAGCGTTGAGGATGTTATTAGCAATAACTTATCCTTACAACTTTACTTTTGCAGGTTATCGTTTTAAATTCTAATTAATGGTAGGTAGTCGAACGGTAGGTTTTCGAAAATACATACGTTGTCATCTTCAGAGTGCTCGTGTAGAATTTTATTATTATGTAAAGGTGCTAGGACCACTCCGACCCATCCCAAATTATTTAAATAGGAAACTCAATTAAGAGGCTACAGTACGCGATTCCCGCTTCAGATAGAGCCCACATGTAATTAACTTGGTAACTTTCCTTAGCTTCTCCAATAATAGTCAAAAGTTTTCGATATTTTAACGGTCACTTTAGAATAGGGGAAGCTTTATTATTATTCATTTATGATAGCTGTGAAATTATAGGCGTATCAAAAGGTGGGTTAGGAGGTCCTTATATGACCAGCTTAGACACCTTACAGAAAAATGAACTGAAAAAGTTACAGATAGGCACAGACAATAACTTGATCTCCATATATCTAACTATACATCATCATCGTTCTTGTGCCCTTATTCAAATGTATTACTTGGTCTCCATAGATTCATCCTACCTATAAAATATAAAACCATGTGTAACAAAAACGCGACAGCATTCTCCGAGCCGATTCACCACCTCAGATCACATCTAGATATCTGGTCTCAAATGAGCGATGCCTGGCAGCGGTGAGCTAATCCTTATAAGCCAGATAGAACAATATACCCGAGTCCTGCCGTCCAGAAATTTACTGTCCATAATTACAGGGTTGGGCCAGTTAATTGCAGCCGGGCTGGCCGCTCGCTTTTTTTCACTAAATAAAAATTGACTAATATTCATAATAAATAATGAACTCTCCGTTCTCAGGATTACGCTATGTAGATATTCGAGCGATTAATATTTTTTCGAGTTTTAATCGAATGATCGCGGCTGGCCAGCGATATTTTTTTACGAAAGATTTTGTTGTGTGCAAAAGTCAGATTTGAGATTTCTTTCGTACCAAAAATGTTTAGTTTTGTGTATAGTAATTCCACGGGATTTTTGTGCCCCAACAATAAATGGTAAGTTCAACATGTATTTTTTTTTATAGACAAGTTTTTTTAAAGACTCTCCCGCTTCTTCATGGTTTGCCTAACATCATGCTTGGGAATTAGCTTCAGCAAATTTTCACGTTTCTGTAAAAGGATTTTGACCCATATAAACACCACGTTACGTCTTCATTTATTTCGGGGAGACCGTCTGAAGAGTCACTCTGATGTCGCTCAAAATATTCACCGTGAGATCGAAATTAAATACCAATCTTGTACTTTTATACTCGATTGATCCTTATTCGTCACCATGTCCATATTCGTTCTTTTTTTTACAACAATTATCTTTATTTCAATAAAAAACCGAAACGAATAAATTTTCCTTGTAACAGCAGATTTATCACACGACCTATTGATGGGATGCATTTTGGTAAATATATCATAATTTAGGGAACGAGGCAAAAACTCGTTCACCTCATGCATGTTGGTTGTTGCTTTAGGCTCTTCTTATAATTGTGGGGTTTCACCCAAAAGCCCTCAATTATAAAATAATAGCAGATGTGGATCATAGTAATAACAATTATTATCACGCTCGCTTGCTATCATTATGGTTGAAATATAGCCGATGCCGTCGTATGCAAACTTGGGAATTTTGCCGCGTTCTGCGATCAATCCACCGCGCGCCGCCGCCGGACTGTCTCACTTATCATTTGCCAACTAGTTTGGAAAACTTGCTGCAACAGCTTTTTTGTTGTTTTGTTAGAAGTATGTAGTGCACAGGGTGATAAGAATCATACTGTAGAAGAATCTTGGATTAATAAATTGGTTTGCAGTGAGTTACAATCTCAATCTAAATGATTTTTAATTGGTCAATAAAAAGTAACGGTATTGTGTTTAAATAGTTTCGATTAGATTACAGTAGGCAGGTAGAAAATATATCAAAGAGTAGAAAGATATACCTTATTAGACTGAAGAAATAACAACGTCGTTACTCAAAAACATCATATATTACTATAATTTTTGAATTTACAGTAATTACCAATTTGACATACAAAATTCAGACGTTGTATCGTATAGCAGGAACTAACAAAAGTATATAATTGCTTTCGTATCCAAATCGCAGCGCAAAATGGCTGACTAAAAGCATTAAAAATTCTTGACCGACTGACTTAATAGATGAATGCGGAACATTATACGGTCCGTTCACTGTAGATAATTATATGTTGAAATCGCGGTATATTTGACCGTGCATAATAATGTTAACTTGTAATGCGCCGATTATTCAAATTCTCGAACAAGTGCCTTACCCCGCCTCTTTGCAATCGCAATCTTAATAAAGACTTCCTAGGTGCACTGCTAACTTATTTTATTTTTATGAAATATCGTCCGTCGCGTGTAGCTTTAATTAAAGATAGCGTTTAATTAAAGCTCCACAGATGAACGTCAGATGGAAGTCGTGTCGACTTCACAGGAATTTGTTTAATGAAATCTCTCATGTATTTTAAAACTATATTTTGTTCTGTGATGTTTCAAGCGATTATATGGGTATTTCTTTCAATTTGTTTTCTGAAATAGCTGTCGTAAATCACAATAATAGGAAACATTTGAACTATAATCTTCGAGCTCTTAACTAACTCTTCTCATCTGCTTGGAATTAAATGACATGCAATTTTCACAACTAACACTTTATTGCACTCTAACTACTGTTCTCAAAATCAATAAGCACCTCGGTATATGCAAATCTCTGTAAGGGCCAATCATTTTAAAGCTATCCATGTAATGTAATGGACAAGTCTTACTATAATAAACTTTTTCATTAGTAACAACGATGTATAAAACGCTGGTGGTCACCGCATCAATGATGGTGATGGAGTAGACAGCCCTAGAATGCGGAGCACAGCTAGGCATGCGCGCGCGCATTCGTCCGCACAGCGCGGTGGGCCGCGTGCGCCGCTCGCTATGCGCCCGTCATTACATCGGCAGCCCCGCCGATTAATCATTGCTCCTCTACCGGATAATTCGGCGGTTGATTTAGTGAAAAACAACATGTTATTACGGGATAAATCTCTATCTAGAAAAGCTAAGAAGGCCTAAGCGCTCGCCTGATTTATTGCGCCCCCGGCCATCGCCGAGTGGCGTTTGATTTGTGATTCCCAGACAACTTTGTTGTTTTCATCTTTAGTTGAATTTTAATTAATGGTTCACAAATTATACGGTTTAGTGTGTAATTATACTTTATTGTATCACTGATTATTGCTTTTTCGATTGTACGTTTGAAATATATCCTCGCGGTTGGGTTAAAACATCGAAATTATATCATAGAGATTACAATGATATCGATAGACGGAGATATATCTAGATGATTTATTACTTACCAATCAATACCGGTATTCGGTATGTTAAAAAATAGAACAAGTTCATTGCCTTTGGGGCAATATTTTTTATATCACTATGTGGAACATTACTGCAAAACATCCATTTTGATCATTTTGTTTTCTATTTATAAAATACTACCTGCGCCCCGCGGTTTTTCCCGCACAGGTCTCGATCCCGTGGGAATACCAGGATAAAAAGTCCTAACCCAAGATATGGTCTCAGGCTATAGTATGCTCATGTGCAAAATTTCATCCAAATCCGTTCAGCTATGTTAGTGTGAAACCATAACCAACAAACAAACTCACTTTCGCATTTATAATATTAGTTTTAATATTCAGGAACACTCACACTATCACTACTACACACTATCACACACACACGCACATCTCACAACACACTCACATACACACACTGTCACTATTTACAACAAACCAAATATTATAGTTACATACGGTATCGAAAAATCTTAGGGCTACGAATATGTGCTACGAATTTTCGTAGCACACGACAATTAGAAATTATTTATTTTCAACTATCATTAAAGTATTCAAGTATTCTCATATAAGCTACAGGGCTAAATATAATCACAGTTCAATGTGTTCAATAGATGAATATGTATTATTTTACTTGAGTAGGTTGACAAAAAAATGTTTGCCTACGAATATGACCTACGAAGTTTCGTAGCACACGGCACTAATCATTGCATTATTTCTCTAGCATTTTTAAGTTAACATTTTATTTTTTGTTGTATCTAGAGAGCCCGTAATAATTCCAATGTCTAATAATAAGTATTTGAGTAGATGGAATAGTAGTCTAAGAATGAAGAAGCCGACCGACGAAAAATCTTTAAGTTTAAATTATAGCAGTTTAGTTATAGCAGTTCGTATAGTATACACCTCTGTGTTATATTGAATTGGGTTTTGTTGTACTCTCTCAACAAAACCCAATTCCACATAAGTGTTCCGCCATATTCGGTAGATATAGATGTGTGTACATACGGTGCGTAAAGCCGAGGTCCGGCGACTTACCCTTTAGTATCGGCGCTCGTAATGCTCGGCGAAGATAATATCTTGATTTATTGCGGCTATCGACCTCCCCCCCTGCCCCCTACCCACCTCCCGCTACACACCTCGACCCTCCTCTAAACTCACCTGATTTGCCTTCTTTAAAGCTTCATAGTGATGGCTAATTGGAATGCGTGTCAGATAAGGAAATGCTATAACGCTCAATAATTAATAAATCTATCGGCGGATCATCTCAGCGTTTAGAGGCGTAATCCGTTGCGGGAAATTAATGAAGTCTTCCGCGGAGTGTTTCGCGGTTTAATAGCGGCCATTAATTTTATCTCAACAACGGACATCGCCCATGTACCGGCTATAAGCGTCTCTCCTATTCGCAATGCACGCTGTTTTAATAATATCGTGCCTATTATAATTCTGTTTCGTTATTCGATTTCATCGATCTTATCTCTAAAATCAAATTAATCTGCAGTAAAATGTTTGGGCAGAGATTCTTGATAAACTTTATTTACTCAAATAGGTTTTAATCTCCAAATAGAATGCCAGAGGAAGACTGTTTTGATTAATTTTTTAAGCTTTTTAATTATAAAACGCATAAAATCTTTATTCTATTATCAAATTACTAATATAATTTAATACATATTTATAAGCACGCCTAAAATAGAGAAAGTAGTTTCTAAAAGAGTACGGCCATGAAATATGAATTCTCGATTAAGTTTTCAATTAACAACCGCTATTATTTCTTTATACGTTGCGGTTATCTCTTTTTATAATTGGAAAAATTCATCTCGAGCGTCGTGTGCGCAACTGAGCAACTCTCACATGGAACGCGTTCACGGACTGCGCACTTATATGGTAATCGGTGCTTTGTCAGTGTCTCAGCGCATGATCGTGTTTCATCTCGACCGCTGCGTATGATACTCTGCAACCTAGCTGTACATACATGCGCCATCCTTACAAACTTACAACCGACCTCAAAGAAAGTATTTCATCTGCCAAACAATATGACGATGGCACAAGTAGTGAACGGATTTAAGAGGCTCTTCCGAGCAATGCTAAATCTTTAAGCGCGGCGTAAGTATTCAATAAAATATTCTCCAGTCGTAAAGTGAAGCGCGGCGCAACGAGCGGCATTCATCAAAAAAATGCCAAGTAGAAGCTTCGACAAGCTCACAAAAGCTCGTAAAAGCTCTCGACTATTATGTAGTTATTGTTACAGGGTGGAAACACCATTATTACACGGGTTGGCCGGTTTATTTTGTTGTTTGGCACGTCGCGGCGCGGCGCTGGTGTCGGCTCGCGCCGCGCGCTGCTCGCGTCACGATACATGCACTTCATATATAGAATACCCGTATTTATTTAATGATTTTGTTCATATTACTTGGCCCGAAAAAACACAGGAACTTAAACCGATACCCACAAAGTAGAACTGAAATGAAAGCTGCACGTGTATCGTACGTAATTAGATAAAGTAACTTAACTCCACTCAAAAATTCATATTCCAGGTACTTACCTACTCGAGTACTTACCTTAAAGTACCTATCGAAACGTATTACAATTTGTTATCTCAATAAAATCGAGTGTAGTATTCAACAAATTTGAACATTTCAAAACACAATATCCCCTTTAGACTTAATCCTATTATGTTCGTAAACAGTGTCAAGGACTGACGTATATCGTCAAGTGAACATCTCGCCCGCGACAGATATTGTCCCGACACTCTGTTCCCAACGGATCAGCGGAAACATTTTGAATACCTTTATTCCGGGATTACGCGAAATTTTGCATAGGAAACTGTCGTCCGATGTCCCGGTATTGAAACATGAATGAATCTGTGTGAATGGAGATAATCCGGGCCCGTCAACAATACGTCGCACTCAAAAGACCAAATCACACGTGTTGTCAATGAAATGTTCAACGTTCTACATATCTCTGTGTATTAGATTATCTTTGGTTATGCTTTGTTGATATTTAGCGTAAAATATTGCACCTTTCAACAATAGAACTTTATAAACGCAGTAGGTAGCTACTGTTCTTCATGCATATAACATATGTGACACGGACCTTAATGATATCAACACGATGCGTTGTATTATTACTTTTTAATTACTGAATAATCTATAGTTACTAGCTACCTAAGAAATGTTTGATAAAACACAATAAAAATGTGCGAAAATATAAAACAATCCTTAACAACATGTTTTACTGCACAAAATTCAAATCAAACCTGTTTATATCCAGTGTTCTTATACATTTGGTATAATAGTTAAATACAACCGTTATCTGTGGCTGATATTCAGCGGAAGTTGGTGTAAGATTGCAACCGGAAACGTAGCACCCCTTCTATAGGCAACTGTCGTGCACTCGGGTTGCACAATACCGTGCACTTCGGGGTAACGCGACGGCTGTGCGTGCAAACCATTCTATAGGCTACCTATGTTGTTTCAAGTTACAGCAGAATGTTTTGTGTGGAAGTGAGTTTGTTTTTTCTTATTGGGATAGGTTAGTTTTAACTTAATCTTGGAAGAAGTTGCTTAGTAATTCATTCCAGTTTTAAAATAACTGATAATTCTATAGCAAGCAAGAACGGTATTTTCATGATTGAATTTACATATTTTGTGAAATTTTCTTCTCAAGCCTTATTTTTATCACAAACATCTAACTAGATTTCTCCACACAACAGTTTGTCACTAATGTCCACTTTATAGTGTTGTTCACTTTGGACAAACTTCATACCAGATTTATATAAATAGGTAACACAGCTGGAAGTTGGCCCTAGCTTTCATTACAGCATTGTAAGTAAGTACAACATAACACACTATTTCATTTTGGGATATTATAAATAGAGCCCAGAATAATGCGAAATATAATAATGAAAAGTATTCGTTGTTTTGTGATTGCAATCCGATACGTTCGGGTTCTAGGGCGGCGCTGGGCGGATCGAGGGCGGACTGACATGCGCACGCGACGAAACGCGTTACATAATGAGAATGTGGCAATACAAAGAAAGTGTGGACATTTGGCATGTCTGTTTTGTATGTAGTAGTGTAGAAAATTTTAATAATAAATATGTGGCCTAATTTATTGTTAGTTCTTGAAGCTGCTGAACTATCGGTAAATCGTTTAAGGTCCTTTTCCTATTATCTTCAGACTAATAATAATATTGTTACATACGTAACTAAAAGATCTATTACAAGATAAAACATCTATTGCGAAACCACGAGGTAACAAACAAGATCTTTGTTACTGAAACCTTCTGTAAATACACAACTTCCAATCAACCTCCCTTATAATCAACACAGCACTTCCTCCACATTCGCACTCGCACATTACCGTCAACAATAGAGCCGCGCTGCGCCCGCGCTCCTTGCCGGTTCGCGCCTGCGCCCAGCGTGCGCCCCGAGATTACAATAATTACGCGCACACGCCTCACCTACTCTGCTCTAATAACTATCATTTGCGCATGTTATTCTATATTCTATACAAAATGTTCGCCCTATCGCTCGGTGACATCGCCGGACCTCATTGTAAAAATCACGACAGCTGAATTGTTTAAAAGTACATACGTTTTTGAGTAACGCTAATGGATATATTTATTCAGTTACACGCTGATGTGTAGGCGACGAGTCAACAATTTTGCATTTAGTGTCACTAATTTTGTAATGACAAATACCTTATCCTCCGCATTTAAGCAATGTTTCGTTCGGATTTCCAGTCAGCGTGGTATATTACCTATATTTTAATTTCTTTTTAACCGACGAAAAAAACGGAGGAGGTCCGTATATAATTTTTTATTCTTTTTTTTTATTTTTATGTATGACCACGCATAACTTTTTAAGAGTGGTCCGATTTTTAAATAATGAATTCTGAAAAGTGGTGTGAATTGACACAAACTTACCTAGCGTCAATTGAACTTTTTTTGTTTGTTTTAGTTGTGTGGAACGCTGTTCATGCGTTCAGTTACATTGCCACCGTCTATCTCTTTTTTTTTCATTCAGAGCATTTATCAAGCAGTCATCAGTCTTATTTGTATCTGCATTTTGTTTTATCGGCAACTCTTTAGATTTTATTCTTTTTATAAAGATTTGATTGCTAGATAAATGCTGATGATCGACAATAATGATGCTAATGCAATGCAGCCGCTTTGTCGATCGTTGTCGTAAATTGCATAGCGTTTTGTTTTAATAATTGACTAGTATGATTTTAGACAGGCAATGCTCGGCGTTTTATGCAATCTGTGACTGTCTTGTTATTTTATTTCTAACAAATATTCGGTCTATTGTGATATTACATAATTTCAGGTGCCAACGTTGTGAAGTGTCGGATGGAACCACCAGACCGGCTAAGTTGAATAGTGGTGTAAAATATTATCATGACGAAAATCATGTCAAGTTTTATTTGAAAAACACGAGTTATCTACTGCATAACTAACGTATCATAGCTATAATCGGTGGTTTACCTAAGTTTACCTAACAAAGTGATTTATCGATAAATAATGTTTTGCTTGGAGTGAGTGAAATTTTGACAGGCTTAGAAGGACAAAGGGCACAATGCACAGGCTAGCAGCCTTTCGTATTTTCACAATCTCGTAAATGAACAAACATTTAATAGAACCTGAAAAACGTTTGCCGAATCCGAGAAAACATTACATAAAGAAAAAAACTTACCTATTTATTACATAAAGAAAAAACTTACCTATTTAGAAACACTTAATTTTTCTTTTTAACACAATAACTATCCATAAAATCTAATCAAATCTCCCAGAACATCTGTTACGGTATCACGTGACCATTTCGCATGATACCAACATTGTAGGGCAAGCGTATCCTGTCATAGGAGCCGTATCCGCCCCCGCCGCTGTGGGACAGTAAAAAATGGAGCAATTTTTATAATAGTCGCATGGGTTACTATCCCGATGTTCTTTATTATGAACCGGAAACATTTATTACTTTTGGATGGTGTAAAAATTGTCTTATTATAGATACTTATGCACTGATATACATTCTGATTCAAAACACGTTAATTATACTTTTAAATAGGTATAGGTATAAAATTTTTATTACACTTTCTTCCCATGTTGAACTAGATAAGTTGTTCAATTTTAAATCTCCGAAAGGAAGGCAAACGCTTTATTAAATTTCACAAGTTCTTCCGTTAGACAATTAGGTGCTATAGAAATCCGGATCTTAAGAGGTAATAATTTCCTCTTGTCTCTGGGAAATTCTTTGCTCCTTGACGTTTAAGAACCTAGTTTGCTGTTTGAAACTATGCTAAGTTTCAGTGTTTTACGTAAAGAGGTGTAAGGTAACGGTGGCCTGACTAGCTAAGGCTTGTCAAAGGAATTAGTTTGCTTACTAAAGGGATGTTTTTTTAACGTGATAGTTAACCTTTTATAAACAAACTCAAATATCCATTTGACATCTTGTTGTAATATTAGGATAGGGCAAATATTCAGAAAATACCAGTAAGTATCCATACTAATATTATAAATTCGAAAATAACTCTGTCTGTCTGTATGTTACCTTTTCACGCCTATTTGTGCAATCTTTGCCTGTCTTGTCTATACTATTTCGATTAATTTAAAAACAAACTTTTATGTTTCATACTTTTTAAATAGCTGTTTTTGTAAATCAATCGATTACAATACTGAAAGGTAGAGCCAGTATAATAGATCCGTTTTATTTTGAATTATTGTGGTGTGAAAATATATCTATAGCTCGAATAGTGGGGTCTCTCTACACTACACCAAAACAATCAGAGATTTAATTTCCCAACGCACTAAAGTGCGTAGTACATTAGTTTTGCGTGTGCGACGTAAGCCCGCCCTCGAGCCGCCCTGCGCCAGTCGCCGCCCCGGCCGTAAACAAACCGCGCAGACCGGCCCGAGCGAGACGCAGATACCGTGCGAGTGAGACAGCAACAACACCGACAGAGCACCAAGAACCCTACAATTAACATTTAGTAGGCGAGATTCGTTCGCCGCATCGATTCGTTACGAGATAATTGTTCCCCGAAATTTTCTTTGACATGGAAAAATTGTCACGCGTGTGCTAGTGACTTTGTGCTCGTGTCGTATTAGAATCGGATGGCGATATGAACTGTGCGTACTATCACCAGCACGGGGCGCCGCATCCGGCTCCCCATAATGTCAATAATAACTACTTCAACGAGGTATATATTATTTTTATTACTTATTTGGTGAAAATGCTGAGTTTTTTGTTGATATTGTTAAAATAAAATAAAAAATCTTTGTTATTTTTTTCTGAAAGTAAAATTGACAGAATAATAAATCCTGAACTATTTCGGGATTGTAAAAAACTGTAAAGAAATCTTTTATGTTTCATTAGTAAGTACGTTTATTTAAACGTCGCTGATCGAAAAAAAAAAACACAATCAAGATTTAACTGATAAAATAAATGAAAACAAAAAAGCTGAGTTAAAAATCCAATTTGAAAATGCGATAAGAACTGCAAGCAGTTGAAATACTGATCCTTAAGCTAGATTAACGTAAGTATTCAAGTTAAATTGACTGTAAAAAAAACCCACATACCTTATTTAATTACTAATACTAACATAAATACTAGCAATATCTCCACAAATAATGAGTCTTATTCAATAAACTTATACAAGCCATAACTGAAATTATACCTGTAATTAATTTTGCTACACAATGCTAATTATCTTACCACCGCCATTATTGTCTAACAAAAAAAGTTGCGAGCACCCAACAATTTATCACAATACAATATTAATTAGCTATTTCATTGATTGTGAGACGACTAATTTTCGTCGACGGTTCGAAATTCGAATGTGCGCAAAAACTTCACGGTTGAATATTTGACAAACAAAAGACGTTCACCGAATATACCGACAAAGGTACAGTACACACAAAGGCAGAATGGGAATAAAAATATTTAATTGGTGTGATTACGTTGTGATTACGGCACAAACACCTCCCGGGGTATGCCGTCGCCTCGACAATGAAACGCGAGACGCCTTTCTTTCATTGTTGTTTCTTAGCTATAATGCCTTTTTGTTATTCAATTGATTTTAGGCAAATATGAATACAATAATAGCCAATTTTGTGGAGTGTAATAATATTGCTTTTATTGAGAGGAAACAGTGTTGCTTTTCCAAGTCTGTGTTACTTCCAGTTCTGTAATAACTTGGCTTTTAACAGAAAAAAAGGTTTAAAAATTTAAAAACTAAGTATTATTTTTTTGTCTCGATTAATTAGTTGATAATCATTACCAAATGAATAAGAAGATACCTAAATATAATAATTCATCTTAACGCAATTAAACCGACTTAAATATTTAATTCATGCATCCACTTTTATTAACATTCGCTGAATAAGTAAAACGCTACTCAAAAGATATCAGATTTATATCTAAACCTCTCCTAACAGTAAGTAGTTCTATATACATTAGTCATCATTGGCCGAATATATATAATTATCATAATGTGGACTTAAAATGTTAAAATATATTTTGGAGTTACAAAAGCCAGTCATCGTAATTAAGCGAACGATTCACTCGCACCTACTGTTAGGAGCGGTGACCAAACAATGCGAAGGCCAATCACCTGTTTTTATATTTAAATTTTATTTAATAAATGAAGAAACTTATTAAAAAAGTAAACCCACATTTTCTTAAGGCAATTATTATTGACAACACAGTTTACGTAGGACACTTCGTCCTTGAAAAGAATTCTTGGAACCAATCTTGCATCTGCCCTCGGTAAACTCTCATGACACATTTTCCTCATACTCAGTTACAAATCCCTCTGATACAGGCCTCCTTTCTATGAGAGTTTCAGTTGCAAATACAAAATTATACATGACATATCGGAGCATTCAACCGCCCACTTAATAAAGTTAATCTTCTGAATTCACTCGTCAGTGACTGGACAGTGGCTTTGTAATTAAACTAGGGAGTTACTCGCAATGTTAGGATTTCTGCGAACTTCAGCGATCGTTGGGAAACAGGCGACGCTGACATGGCGCGGTTGAGTTAACTCGGCTCTTGAGAAACTCGGTTCTTTCACAAGTTCGCTAAAGCGGTTCTCTGAAGACGAAAATAGGTTAGCTACTTGACTACAATTAAACCATGGTCTCTATTCAAACATTTTTGTTCTTATGTTCCTATGTACACACGGCTACACATCAAGCTATACATTTCCAGTTTAGGCTGATCTCGCATTGTATAGGATTTCCGCACAATGCGAGGTCAGTTTATACTGGAAATGTATAGTTTGATGTGTAGCCGTGTGTACCTACCTAACATGTAAGTGAGTGTTCCATTTTCTTCTTTCTTTTCTGATAGATCTTTGATACTAGAACCCCAAGTACCAAATCGCCGTAGCCGGTCAAAAAACAATACAGCAACATCAATTTTGCAAAACCGACGTTGATAAAAAAAATCGGGGATTCTAATTTCCCTGGGTTGGCTATCTGCGGCTAGCTAGCGGGGGAGGGTCGGGGGCCGGGGTGCACACTGTTGGGTCCCGCAATTACGGGCTCCATAATTACAGGGCTGGCGGCCGCGCGGCGCCGAAACCAGCCCGCTCAGAACCATTCTCCTGGCGTAATTAAAAAAGCTCCAAATTAAATTCGCTCGTGTGTACGGCCCCGACTTATGATATTAACTTTTTAGGGACTTTCTAATTAGTTTTTTGTTTTCCTACTTCGACTGATGGGAAAATAGGAAATCAACAATGTTGTGTACGAGGGCTGGGTTTTTGTTGCGATCAATTTCAGGCCGGTTTAATGAAACGCGAATTTGATGTTTTGTTTAACTGAATTTACATAACCTTCATGGTGGTCTTTAAAAGAATCAACGTTAATTTCCTTTGCACCTTTTTTACATTTTTACGTTTATTCCTTGTGGAAAGCTCCTTTGGAATTAAAGGATATCTTTATCAGTATTAATCGATGCCATGTTTTTCGTTAGAGTTAACAGATTACTAAATAAGTTGGTTATCTATTTCGGAAACATTAGAATTATTCGTGAATTCCTCATATTAAATGTGAAAACTAACTCCCTCTTTTCTTTGTTACCAGGTTAGTATCGACCCCGTGACCGCAGATCACAAGGATATGAAGATATTAGTAAGTACTGCATTTGTTATTATGTTTGTTTATATATTTGTGACTTTAGCACTAACACCCAATGGGTTCTTTCTTTGCCTTTCATGTTCTTAAAGGCTCTACACATCTCTCCCGTCGATGAAAAGTGGAACAACAACCATTACTTGTATCCTGTTGATTCTCGATGATTGAACTGCATAATGACTCCGAATTCTGACCGGGTTGGAGAGTGTGTAGAGTCCTTAGATCACAGTGGTAATGAAATCAGTTGGTCTAATGTTACGTTTATGTTGAAACAAAACATGTGACAAAGTAACTGCTTGAGAGCCTTTGTACATAATGCCCTCTGCTGACGAAGCTTAACCTAATTCTGCACTACCTACCTACTTACATTAAAGTTTTGCATTAGTAAAAAGCAATTAAATGTTGAAGCTATGCCACCACAGGGTTATTGTGTTCAATGGTGCTAATACTCGTACCTAAATCTATGCAGTCTCTTGAGTTCTTGCGTCCACAGAAGACAAATCTAAGACACATGGACAAACTCATAAATCCAGTCGCTTATACATATTACGCGGGATGATAAATTGCGCATAGATAGCGGATAATTCTAATTCATTTACCTCTTGCAATTCCTGAGCGGTAATACCGACGACGCCTCTATTACAATTTTCCGCTATCGACTAGTGAAATTATATCGGAACGAATATCGAATGACGAAATCGGTAATTTCGATTTGTCGTCATCGATTCGATGGACACTGTGAAATGGGTATTGTGAGCGATGAGAGCCGCGAGTAATGCATTCGACACGGGCGGTGGATGCGCGCGCGCAAGACACGTGATCCATGACAATGTTAGGCCCAAGTATTGTGGTATTTTATGCAAAAGGAGTTTTTAACTGTATACCTTTTTGGAGTGTGAAGTTTAATGCTCTGGCACCGGTTAGTAACCTTCCGTTATTTCAAAGGGAAGTGCGAGCTTTGCTTGCTAGATCATTGCAAAAATTCGGATTTAGGTACCTTCCTATTTGTATTTATAGTTAAGTAACCACATAAAGAGCTTTTCAATCATATTTCCGGAATAAAAAGCTGCTCGTACTTTTTCTTCTTTCATAAAAGCTGCCACGTTTCTGAATAAGAGATCAAACAATACAGTAAGACCCTGTTTGCTGATTCCATTTTGTATGTAATCTTATTGCTCATGCGCATTTCAAGTACTTAGTTCAGAGGAACTTATGTTTTATTAATTAATTAATTGATGATTGTTTGCTGTTCCAATTGATAATTGATCAGCATAGATTTATCTACTGGACTTTGTTTCCTATTCCACAAATAAATTTATGAAGATGGACTTCATAAATTAATTTATTTGTGGAATAACTCATGTCAATTAAATAGACTGCTTGTTGTTGAAATGATTGAAATTTAATATTACCTACTTGGATATTTAAAAAAATCAGTGAGTGTAGAACACAACTGAGTTAGCTATTAGTACCAAATTAGCCAGAAAACAAATGAATGTGTGTAGTTTCAAGATAACCGAATCGTTTAGTTAAAAGCACCTATATAAAAGCTGAAGCTGTGAGCTGAGCTGAGCTGAGCTAAGCTGAAGTAGTATAGTTACCTACTGCGATAATTATTAACAATGCAACAATAACTTTTCAGTCCGCCGTCGAAGATCTACGTTCATTTCAGCATCTAACCACGATTGTAATAACTAATACCTATTTGTTTTAATACAATCGCTCATAAGAATGTTCAATTGAAAAGGCTATCGTTGAATAATGCCGCACAATGAGCATTGAAGGCAATGCAAATCGCAGGCGACGCCGCGGGCAGCGCCTAGCGTGTGGCCCTCTGTGCCTACATTCACAAATTGTATTGCTATAACGACAGGGTAACAAACATTATTGTTATGTGGGTTTTTATTTGAAAGCTACATATTTATCTAACATAGATATTTTTCGGTCTAACATAGATATTTTTCGGTCTAACATAGAGATTTTTCGGATATCTGCGATTTACAGGAACGGTTTTTCAGTTTGATTATATTTTTTTCGGAATTTATTTAAACACTGATTATTACTACGTTTTCTACACTGAATAGATATAAACTGGAATCATTAGGACTTTTCATGAAACCGTGGTCAGTTATATTTTTACCGACTTCAAAAAAGGAGGAGGTACTACGTTCGGATGATTGGTTTTTTTTATATTTTTTTTTATGTATGTTCACCGATTACTCCGCCGTTTGTGAACCGATTTAAAAAAATCTTCCCATATAAATTTTATTAAGTTTTATTGCGTAGATTTTGAGCTAGCTTGAATATTACGTATTTTTCCCACAGTCTATGTAGACGATATAATTATTAGACTCCTTCACTGTTATTTACATAGCAGGTAGTAACTTGTGTGGGGTAGGTACAGTTAAGGTAAAGTTTTTAAAAACTTTTTAAAGTTATTTTATTTATTTAGTTATTTATATTTTTAAAGTTATTTTTCACTTTTTTAGTGCTTTTTTTGAAGTCGGTTGTTTTTTTTTGGAAAAAGTTTTTATATGAAGTATTTTCTATCATAAGCTAACTTGAGATTTTACTTTACCTACTGAATGTAGTAATTGTCGTGTAGAGTTAAGAATAAGAATAAGAATAATTTATTTCTAAGTATATGGTGCATTGAGATCTAAAATTAAACATTGATTCACATATACTACCATTGCTGGTGTAGAAAAATTAAATAAGCTAAGTGCATGCAAATCGTAGACATTACAATATAAGTTATATTAAATTATCAAAATTGGTTTGAATTTATATTTTATAGCTTATCGACTTTTGTTAGTATTTATAGGTAGTATTTTCTCCGTTACTGAACTAGTCCTCTTTAGTTGGCTGACTAGCGCTAACTAATTACGTCCTCTGCTTTAGGTAACCCATATCACTAAGTTTATTGTACATTATGAAAGAGCTAATCGGTTTTACTAAGAGATATTTTCTGATTTCAAGGGTCGTTTTCCACGGTCGTTTCAGTTCCTACCAAACTATAAATCGCACAAAATCCAGTCTGATATTCATGAGTAGTCAGAAAAACTGATTCCATGCCAACACTTGACCCAATGTCAGCATTTATGATTATTTGCCTAATTCTATGAATATCAAATACCTACCCAAAATCCAGCCAATAGGAAATCATCGTTTTGAAAGGTACATATAGCTACCTACACTGGACACATCCTGAATGTGTGTAGCTTTTAAGCAAGTAGATAGGTAGACCACTAAGTATATGTGAATAGGGTCGTACCCTCTATATAGATGGAGGTAGTAGGTAGAGGGTCGTTGGCACGTTGAAACAAGGCATTCATCCGGGTGTTTTCCTCCTTGAATCGATTTGTTTGAATCTTCTTTGCTACGAGTAACGAGTTTAGCTTTACTGAGTCGAAAGCTTTCATAATAAGACTTATACTTGATTATAGTTTCATGAAATTCTGCAGCATTGTTACTTACCTATATTTATTTTGGCTAATTTGGTACTAGAGGGCCGAAGCACTGCAATCTAGCAAAATATTTTTATAGCATTACAATTACAGCCTATCTATGAATCATTCTATTAAGTATGAAGGTACAATTTTCTCCTCTTTATAATAAATGATTTGTAGGTTTAAACAACTTTTTTTTTGTAAAACACGTCAGTGATATTTTAAAACTAGATGGTCGTGGTTTCCTATCCAACTACTCGGAGAAAAAACACCGAAACAAACTCAGAGGTCACAGTCTCTTATAAATTCCAAACATAATCTTGGTCAGATCATGGGATCTTGGTGAAGGTACACTAACTTGGTAATCTCATTGTGTTCAGCTTCAATTACCCATGTTTAAAACAAGTGGGTTTATGTTTCAGTGTTTTCAAATATCAAAGTGATTCCAAAAAGTCTTCAGTCGAACATTTCCCACAGGTAAATATTAATTCGGTCTTCACATTCGACAGTAACTATTGTTTACAAGTCAAGAACTAAGTTTGTCACAGTTGAATGAGACAATTACAGGCTATCGTGCCATTGACTCGCAACTCGTGACAATTACCAAGTGTGGCCATTATTGGAGACAGCCCTTTTGATATTCCGTACTATATTTCACGACACACTATTATAGTGGGCACATAATTGTTTTTGGGAAACTTGTTTTCATGTAGTATATCTATTGTTTCTTCGTTGATTTGTTATTATTAAGGTTACCCTTTTCTTAACGTTCTGTTTTTATAATCAGTCAAAGACATAGCGTCTAAAATTGTAACATAGAATGCTTCTTTCAAGTTAAGAACTCTATATAAAAAACAAGCATATACTCGCAATCCTTCAAAAGCCCTAAGTCTTCACTCACTTTCACCTTTAATCTTTTGAATATTTGAAAAAGCCCTGCAGGAAGATCTTTATTCATCTATGCATCACGTATTGGTATCTTATATAAAATCTTTATATAAAACACAAACTGACACCAAGTTAAATGGTAGTGATCGAGTGATCCGAGAGTCGGTCCGGCGTCGGTCACTTCCGCCTATTTCCGCCAGGAGTGCCCGACGCCGGCCAAACTGAGATGTATCAACTGTCATAACTGGCTACAGGATATAATGTACTGTGGACCTTTTAGCCTACATAGATGATGGACACAAGTACATGGGATCTACCTGTATCTGGTGATGGAGTTGGTTAGAGATGCGATGATGTCAGAAAGAAGAGTGGTTTGATGTGATGCAGATTAGAAAAGTGGTTCACTTAGGTATAATGATATATACCTGCTGGAGTTCTTTCTCTTAAAGAACCTAAATCCATTAGGAAATGATGCAGTCTTTAAGTGGCAAGGTATCTTGATTGTCTGGTTTGAATGATATCTACTTTTTAAATTATTGTCTACCTACTGTTAGTCTTAATAGGCTTAACTACTGCAATAGCAAAAACTATTTTAGTTACTTGGGCCTGACCCACTAATTAGCTATACCTTAATAATTCACATCTATATATCTACATATTTTATACATAATAATAAAATAGTGACGAAATCAAAAGTACATTGCAAATTTTTGAAAAATAAAGTAATTGCTACGAGATGTGTGAGTGGGAACGAATCTGATGCCAAAAATATAGTTTTCTGATTTTTTTTGTTTATCTGTATGTATGTTGCGCATTGGCGCAAAAACGGCTGAACGGATTTGGATGAAATTTGGAACTCAGATATTTTATTACCTGGAAACTTTTACCTACGTTCCCGTGGGATATTTTCCGACATCCACGCGGGCGAAGCCGCGGGCCAATGATAGTTAAGTAGATATGTTATTAGTTCTTCATTCATAGATCTATATGAACATTTTTGTTAGATAGATAACATTCACATAGAAATAGGAACCCCTTGGTGAGTTAGGTATGCGAGAAGTCTTATCAAATTATTTTTAACTCTCATTCAAATTTTTCATATTTGGTTTGTTATCTCCGATGGGCTCGTAGAAACGCCTTTCATGAAATTTCCATGTAATTTGATTTCTTCCGCACACGCCGCCCTTTCGTCGTAATTTCACATCTCAGCGTGAGTTCACGTTCAAATTAAAATGTTTATTGCGTTAAGCGGAGTTCGCACGGTCGCCCATGAGCGGGCTGAGCATTTTTATTTCGTTATTCCGGACACGCCCATTCACCCCTCTGCGCCTGCACCCCTCACCTCGCCACGATTTCACTATTTTATGAACCCGATGGCACCCCTGTCTTATGTCGCTATAATGCCTTGCGACTGTCATTTCCGGTCTTCTCCGAATGGAATGTTGCACCTTGAGAGCTGTAACATAAAGTTCAATATAGTTTGTTGTATGTTGGAACGTTTTACTGGTGTTATGCGTGTCATAAAACTATTAGCCGTTTAAGCTATTCTCGAAGCGACGACGTCCCTCTAAGAAGGTTTATCGTCTGAAGGAACTCGGGCGCGGAAGGGCGCTATCATTTTTTTTCACGCAAACTTTCGTAGCTCTGTTTTTTCGTGCCATTACGAATTATTTGGTCGTGTTTATAATGTTTTTTGTGGTGAGCATTATATTTCATTATCCTTAGCACCTTGTTGGTCGTTCACCGGCGCTATTAGCTCGTAATAACGTTCTGTCAGATGTTATGGTGAAGGGGAAATTTGTGTTAGGGGTATTTCTAAACAGGCAGATTTGTGTTTTATAAAAAATGCTTTTATAACTAAATAAACTTTACGGATTCTAGTAAAATCTGTGGTAAAAATATTTCTGCTGTAATAAATCTAAACTTCAATCCCCTCTTATTCCTATTTATTATTTTCACGTTTTTTTAACAAAGGTGAAATTATCCTAGTCGTTAGAGTAGATTTTTGCAAAGCCCTGTACAAAAGCCCTGTTGCCTGTCACTTGACTATTGGCCACTTCAATCAATCAACCAATCCAGCTTAACACAGTCCACTTCTGATCAAAGGTCAGGAACATCCGGTTAAGTTTCCACACTACCCCGTTAGTGATATAGTGACTTATAAAAAAGGTACCTAATATTTATTTATTTCCTATTCAAATCTACTTCATTTTTAATAATAACATTAACGAAGACTTCTTGCTTTAATAGGGACTTGGGATATCTTGATATAATAATTCTACTTATAGGTAAGTAGGGTAGGTACCTAGCTGTTGTCTGTAGGTAAAACTCTGAGGAGAAGGTGACGTTGGAGTAGACGTTTTTGTAGATAGGTATTCTATACATAGGCTCTTCTTGTAGTACATTCTAGAATAACCTGTATTGTCATCAAAATTGTAACACAGCTCTTTTACAATATTGCTAATTCATGGGTAGGTAAGAAAATATAATTAGAAAATAGTTTATTGTCCAGAGGCCCTAGACAAAGTGACATTCTATCGCGATAACGATGATGTAAAAGGAACAAATGTATAGGACTGGCATAAGCTATCGAAAAGCTTATGTCAATTCTGTTGAAAGTCGTAGAAATACGAAACGCTTTCGAAGCGATTGTCACTTTACTAGGCCCTCGGGTATTATAGAGTGAGACGACATGATTAGCTTAAAAATATTACCTATAGGTTACAAAATTATTTACCAGTAAGCCCCAACCATGACAGTTAGTCTGTATCTTGGGGCACTTACAGGTAGGTAGGCGCAATGGCGGTTTTATCGCTTATAGCGATATCTTCAGTCTTGCTTCTTCTTAATGATTTGAAGCTCATACCGCTTACTCACTTATCTAAAGCTACATAAGTAGGTACTTATCATATTTTCTGTCTTCTGACTAACAAAGCCCGGGATAATTTTGTGACAGTTATAGTTCCGACGGCTAAACGTGCTGTAATAATAACTAGGATCCTGTAACCTTTCAAAAAATAAATCAAATAAGATCACTGACAGAATCAGCAGAAGTAAGAATTAGGTTGATATGTATGTAGATCAGAGCCTTCAGAATGATCATCATTTCAGCCGAAAGACGTCCACTGCTGGATATAGGCCTCCCCCAAGCACCGCCACTTCGGCCGGTTCTGTGCTTCTCGCATCCAGCAGATTCCTGCGGCCTTCACAAGGTCATCAGTCCACCTTGTGGGCCTTTCAACGCTACGTTTTTTGAGATTCGGACACCGTACCGGAAGAATGATGGGAACACCTAAAATATCTCAGTTAAACCTGAAGTATCTCACTGCTGTGCCAAGGTCTCACTGCTCTTCTCCCATTTCTCTCTATTTATAGCTAGCTAGGCAGGGCACAGGTAATAAAGACCACTTTATTTTAAAGAGTCTGAGGTCATCCCACTGTTTCCAATAAGCTTCATAGTGTTGTAACTCTCTCATCATAAAATTAACAGTTGCCATACAAAGCAGAATGATGATTTCACGGGTCTACAGTTTTCATTTTCTTATTGTAACAGCTCCTTGACCTTCTCTGTCTCAATTTTTTACATTATTATTGAAAAGGATATGAAATTGGTTTCTCAGCAAATACCTATAGGCATATTACTTAGAGTACCTACTTAAATGATCACTTATTTTTTACATACCGACCTATAAATGTACAAAACGATAAGAGTCGTTAACTATTACCTATTAACGGAAAAAGTGTCTAAAATTTAGAGGCAAATCAGGCTCAATTAAAGAATTTTACAATTATTGTGTTAAATCGCGTCAGCAATGACAATTTTTAAACACCGTGGAGGTGTTTAAAAATTGTCATTGCTGCATCCATAACTTGAACGACTCAAAGCTCAACTGTAGCCAGCAATACTTCAAAGTACCAACTAAACAATAATTTGAAACAAAAAGTTTATGCAAATCGAGGGACGCCGAAATAAAATGGAGTCTGGTCGTGCGAGCGCGTGCGATCGATACGCCCGTTGCGACCTTGCGGGCGGGGCGCGGCGTGGGCGGGGCGTGGTAAGAGGCTGGGATTGGCTGGCCCCGCCCACTGCCTCCCCCTCCCCCCGTGCTCCCACTCCCCCGCGTGCTGTCCGCTCGCGCGTCCTCCAGCGCGCGCCACACGTCGCTCGCGCGCTCTCACCGCTCACGTCAGTATGCGAACGCCGCATCGCGCAGTTTAACAAGTGACACTTTGTAACAGTTCCGAGTTCGCTATGTGTCACGTTTAGTGTTGTTCTCGACTATGATCACTGATATGTACGCGCCGCTGCCGGCGCCGCCCAACAATAAGACCATTGTAAGTTTGTTGTGAACTCTACTTTAACGTCAACTTTGACAGCTCCAAAACAGCTGTTGTATACAAAGGTGTATTTACCAATGGGGCAGAAGATTCTGCTTAGAATTTCAACTTGAGGGTGTTTAACTTAAGCCTATGCTAACTTAATGGTATTGAAGAAACTTTCTGGTCCTTTTTCAACACATAGAACTTTTAGTTTGCAAAATAATGAGTACTAAATCTATACCTACCATCCAAGATACCTACCTACCATCTACATTTCAAAACACAAGATTTGACACAATAACCCCCCCAACTTTAAAATATTTAGTAAAGCAAGAAAATTATTTCAGGTAAATACCTAGCTAGTAGACCGTACTACTTACTTGGTTACTACCTAAGTAACCAAGCCAGAAATAAATATTGGTTAAAAAAATTACTACACACAAATAGGATCTTTACATTATTATATCTAAAGAAATTCGTAATAAACTTAATTAAAGTTACTTAGTGAAAAATAGTAGGCATAAAACTTACCAAGAGATCTATAGGTAGAGTTATGTCATGGTGCCGTCGGCGTTTTTAATTTTAAATTAAATTATTCAATTCCATTTAATTTTTATTAAATGGAATTGACACACAATGGAAGTGACAACACGTTTTTTATTTTATTTAAATAGTACATTGGAAAAATTATTGGTATGTAGTTTTCTTTCACAGACCACAGCCCATCTAATCAGACGGGTGCGGTAGGCTTATATGATTATATAAATTTTCTCTACACAAGTTTTTGTTTGTGAAAAAACACACAACATCCCAAACAATTTAAGAAAAAACCATAATATTTTTGTAAGTAAGTACTAAATTCCCAGATCAGCTTTTAGAGTTTGTGCGAAAGAATTAAAGATTTTTTCTTTATGTCATATTCAAACCTATAAGATCCCCTGTGAATCTTGTAATATACTTGAAAGTGTTACAATAATATCTACCTTATAACCACCAGAATGCAATAAACTTAGGTATGTAATTGGTACCAATTGCACACTTGGGTGTAAACTCACTGTTTTTCAGCAATTCTCTTCTCATTGTCCTTACGTCAGATCTGAAGCCTCTCAATATTTTTCTTCCCATGGACAACACAATAGACCTCTAGTGAAACTCCTCCCAGTGGCACCTATTTAATTAGATAGGTTTCTATTATAGTTCATTAGGTATCATTAGACGTTCCAGCGTTTTGTATCATGTGAAGTATAAAATTATTTCAAACAAAAAAATATTCAACATAACAGCTTGAATAAGTTTTCAGGTGTAGGTTTATTTCTGTCGTTTGTTTAATTTATAGTAGGTATCTCAACATAGTAGGTAAGTGACAGTTAACAGCAATAAAATTGTTTTTCAGAAAAGTATAGTTTAGTAATTTAGTTATGTTGCCAAAATAAAGTTATGCCAGTGTTAAGCCTATTTTACACGGTGAGATGTAATTGCCTTGTGGCATACCGTAAGTTGGAGAATAATGAAAATTATATTTGCAATCAATTGTTATTTCAATATTATTGTATGCCAAAAGTAACACAATTGCATCGTCGGGGCTTTATTCTTGAATTAGCTTTATTCCATTTTAAACAAAAATTTTATGGACTCTTACTTCGTAGTTACCTTTTATGTTTCCGTGAAATGTATTAGTTTTATGTACATTTATTGATTTTACTGTTTGTAGATATTATCAATTCATCATTTTAACCGCGTGTTATTTATATCCTATCTTTCACAGAACATCTAAAAACATTCGTAAAAATATAAAAAAATTGACTTACTTACTCAATTTCACTTCCCGATGTTACCTCTACCGATTGTCAAAGGGTGCTCAATCACACAAATCGAATCAAACAATAGCTTCCGAATAGAATCTGATTGTTTCCTCTGCAATCCATCTTCCGGCAAAATATTTGTCAACGAGAACACACTCCCCAATCGCACAAACAAATTCAATCAAACCGTTCGATTTTATTGCGCTTTTGTAACAGAGAACAATGTGTATTGTTCCTTGTGAAGATCGGACATTCTTCTAGAAAATTATTTAGTAATTTTAATATTGAACAATAGGTATGTCTTATTATTGGTAATCATGATATGGATCTGTTATTCAATAAGTAGGTACGTGGGTTGAGATTCGTGTAAGTTTTTATTACCGTTAGAAATTCTGAGAACTATGATTAACTGTGAAGTCTATCTACATTCACTGTGAGTTTTTGTTTAGGTCATGTAAATCTGCCAACTAAAACTTTTGATTATGTGGTCTTAACTTTATTTTTAGTGTTGCTGGATAAAGAGATGATTTTAATACAAACCTAAAAATGTACTTATCAAAACCACAGCAACTTATCCTATTAATATAAATACACTTTCATATTTACGGTATTTAATGAGCATTAAATCTGTTAAAGTATACACTAGTTTTAATCTGTCAAAATTATGTCACTTATAAGAAGTCATTTTGCGGGTCCTTGCAAGTCCGCAGCCAGGCCTAAACCGCCTTAACCTCAAACACTTCATGCACTACCAGCCGTGAAACTTAACTAGCTCAGTCACCCACTTCACACAACAAATCAAGAACTTTCATCTCATCCGCACTTCAATCCCATACATCGGGACCATTATGCTTGTCTAATAGATTTTTTTGGCGCTGGCCCATTCACGGTGCGCAGCGTGAAGCCCCTTCAATGGCCATTGTGGCATTCAACCGAATCGACGACCGACAAACTTTTATTTGTAATGCTCCTAAATGGCTGTTATGGGGATTAAGGTACTCCGCTTTGTCATCTACCATGAGACGCAGCAAAGTTGCAAATTCGATACTCTGTCGCAAAAGTGACATTGTTAAGTATCGCTGAAAAACCAAAATGGCGTTTCATAATACCGGGTACTACAATGCGTTTTCAGATCCGTCACTTTTGATAGCAACGGTGCTTTGTGTTACGGTTTGCTTAGGATTAAACACTTTAACTCTGGGATGAGGCCACTTATAGTTAAAATGTTTAGTTGGATGCAGTTTTTGTTGAGTCGCATTTGTATTATTTTTGCTAAGATTTGTGTTTGTAACTGGACAAAATGCACTTCAAGTACATGTCAATGTAAATAAAAACTACATGATGTTGAATGAAAAAGTAAAGCAAAGGTGGAGCGAACAGCCCTGTGAGGGAACGAAATATGAGTCAAATTACGTTTTAAATTGATTTAGGTATTACCTCTATTATACCTTCATCAACAGAAAACATCTGTCATCCAAAAATACTACCAAAATAACCATCCTAATGATAGAACAACACATGCATCCTAAAGTACATAATTCTAATTAAAATACTTGTCGCATGATCCAATTATTTAAAAAAATAAACCGTATCGGTAGCGACGGGGCCCGCCATAATTCTTTTTTATAGCACCAACTCGTCGTGTTAACCCGTTCATTGACAAAAGGTATTTAAATGAAGCTGTCGGGGAAATAATATTTAGTGCGCGCACAAGTCGGGGACATTCCGACCGAGCATTAAACAGTCGTCACGTGGATGTGACGGTTTTAGATTGATACTCTGTGGCTTGGGAGACGGGCTTATCTTTCCGATCAGTACAATTGATATTTATGTTGTCTTGTGTGAGATACCTACCTAATGATGATGTCTTTGTCTTCCTACAACGAACAAAAAAAGATATTTAATGTTTTAGATTTTTGATCTCTTAAAACAAACAGAGGATCGTTCTGTTTATTTTATTGTATGTAAACCTGAAGTTCAGAAGAACAGTTTTTATAATGTAATACCATATAGATACCGTGAAATAACGTCGTATTTTCAGATACCTACGACGTTGCTTCTACGAGACAAATTCTAAACTTATCAAAACCTTGACATGACAGCAGTCGACACTCACATTCCACTAATCGTATCTGAAACATCCTTTAAACGTCTGTAAAGCTTTCTCGTTAAGTTATTTACGTTGGTATCCGTCAACGCGACGTGAAGCCGGCGACAAATTTAACAATGTTAGTCGAGCGTCTGCCGCGACAGGGTTAAAAAAAATCACTAATGAAGTGCAAATCTGTCAGTGCGCGTGTTTCAACGATTTATTGTCGCACGTCTAATTGTTTTGTCGCGCATTTTGTGCCTTGTTGAGTTTTTGGTTCGGTTGTTGTCTAATCTGTGAGATTGAAACCGTCTGATGTTCAATTATAGTGTCATTAAGATTAGTAATTAGGATTTAATTGAAAGATTTCTTCTAGTGTTATCATGAATGCATATCGATCACATGTTTGAACGTAAAATAACTCAAAAAAATCAAACAATTTTAAATACACACTTACTTATATACCTAATAAAAATACACAAGCAATCTTTCTTGCGAGAACTTTAACAAATTACTACATCTAGTGGCAAAAAAAGGAAGACTAAACAGAAACTTAAAACGCATCATTTTTAGTCCACTACCTGCAATTAAGCAAAAGCGTTACAAGCCGCATTTAAACTGTAAAAACACCGCAGGACAACTAGATCGGCCGTCAATTATTCAGTTTGAGCCGTAGTGAGGCTTATTAATTCAACGCACCACACACTGGACAAAAACGGCGCAACCGCAACGCAACGTAACTGCAGTTTCCTGTCGCAACCGCAGGACCTTTTAATACTAGTTAGACGTTAATTTTGTACCGTTATCGGATAATTGATGCGTTTAAGTATCACTTACGGCTTTCTCGATATCTCGTTCTTTTTAAAGTATTTGATCTTACCTAAGTATTATTTTTTGCGTGGATCTTGCTATTGCGGCTAGGTAAGTACAGTCATGAACGTGTTTGACATGACGTCTAAAAAGAAACAATGTTAATCCGTGGTTAAAAAATTGTCGATGCATTTCAATAGCTAGGGAAAATTTATGTCAAAATCAAATAATATCACCCAAAAACTGAAATACATGAACTTTCTTGCGACCAAAGCTGACATTTCAGTGCACGACTTCAACCCGTTTTGTCATTACAATTTTAATGGGACTCGAGTAAATTCCGCCCAATGACATGACAAAATGACAGTCACTGGTGTTATCTACAGAACTGTCAAACTGTTGTTAGTACATCACCTAAGTATTTATTTATAGAGAAGTCCGTATTCAACACGTTTCAGCGAAAAAATATGCATTTTTATGGTTCATAACATGCTATGGTGTTATGTTTACTTGGTAGCAACATTTTTTTAATAATAATTTATTTATTTTTACTCACATATTGTATACCGTATGTGCCTTGTTACGCATATTGAACGATGCATACAAAGTGATCAATTTGTTTATTTTAACAGTGAAAACATATTTTTTTTAATGAAAATATGAGCATGTTTTTTTTTTTTAACTATGCATTTATGTAACTTTTCGCGCTAATTTGGAAGTAAAAGATAAATTAGGATATGTCAGCTGCTTGACATTTTACTGGTCGTAGATAAGAATCGCCCGAAGGATATAATTGTAAGCATCTCCATCTATGTACTAATTATCTACGATTAGTAAACATATATATATATTAGTAAACATACATAGAAAAAATAATTTTATTTCTTCAACATTAAAAAAAATAAAGACAAAGGAATTTACAGTTGATTTGCCAACTCATTCGTTGTCCTATATTTTTAAGCTAAGCAGAAAACACGACTAACATTTGTTATACCTAAAAACAAGTCCTAGAAGGTTAGCATCATGAAGTATTTGTTTGCAACATAACGAGTTGACAGGCTAAATGTGAGAAGTCGTTAAGAAGACGAATGGCTGCGCATGAGCAAACATGTCCAACCGATATGATATATATAGACTGTGAACGATAAGATACATTCGAGGAGCCAGGTCATGCGGCGATGCCACAAACTTAATAGCCAGCAGTAAAGACTCGATCCTACTATTCAGACTAACTACCACAATAAAAAAATCGCAAGCAATTAAGCAATAGACACAAGATTAACGATGTGTAATGAAAAAATGCGGTTCATAAGAAAACCTCGTTCCTACAAATCACACTGCAAATAGTCCAGGAAACGATTTTACATAATAACATAAAAATGTGGAAGCTGCCCTGTCTGATAATATCGACAGAATGCCCTACGTGGTTCACACTTGTTTTTTGAAGTATGTATTTTCTTTAATTTTATTTAATAATTATTTTCCGGTTTACACGTTGTATTTGCATTTGTTTATTTAGTTCTCATAAAAGCTCCATGTTGTATAAGATAACCCCATAACAATCAGTCATCCAATCATCGCTAAACAAACTATCGGTCCTCAGATTCGTTGCATCTTACAGGTCGCCGCCTCAATCACCCTCAATGATTGCTCTCGAAGGGTCTCTTTTGTGGCTCTTTGTTGTTACCGCCCTCGGTTAATATTGGTCTCCACCGCTCCCAACAGCCAAAGAAAACTAATATAGTCGCATCGAACCCATGAGACTTAAAAGTATCGCTCCGATTTAGGAGTCATTAATGTCATCAAAATCGTTCCAGACAGCTCCTGGATATGGCCCATACATTTGCTGAGACATTCTGGTCTTTGTAGAGGTGACGCAGACACGATTATCGAATAGTAAAAAATTGGGTTGGACTCGATGATGGGTTGAGATTTTGCAACTCATTGCATTAGCCCGGCTTGTTAGTGTGTGGAGTGGTACCGGGGCGGCTCGAGGCGGCTCGGAGGCGCGTAATGAAGGCAAGCTGCAAGTCACGGGCCCAGAGGCGCCGCCGCTGCCCGTCAGCGCCGTCATCGCGCGCCCTGTCAATATATGATGGCTCGACAACGGAGAAGGTTATTTTCAAAGATGCACCACTAATTAATGCCTTCTACCGAATAAAAAAATCAGGAGCGGCGTCTTCATTGTTCTACTGTCAACTCGAATGTGTTGAGGTATTAGACTAATGTGTGTCAAGTCATGTTGATATGGCCATTTATAGAGAGAATTTAAATCAATATTGATTATTTCGTCCTATAAAGCCGTTGTTAGTTGAAAGGGTGTTGTTGGTGTGTGGGCAGCAATTAATTTAACACTTAGGCGAGGTACAAAGAAGCTGGGCAGGCGGCGCTGGCGCCCCGCGGAGAGCCCCCCGCCGCGCGCGCCGCAGCACTCCACACCGATACCATTCATACAACCGCCGAATCTCTTATCACCATAACGGATTATTTATAAGGTTTAGTGACTGTCACTTCTAATGGTGTCATTTATGATTACTTTTTGATTGAATCGAATTTTGATTTGATATCCGACGTCATCGTTCGCGTGACCTCATCGGTCAATTTATCTGGAAATAATTCTAATTCTTCTCCAATCTATCCCTACATAAGTAATTCCGTTTTGTGCAACAAATACAACAAATGAATCATTACACATATTCACAAGGCTAAAGCCATAACTTTTAGAATTACCTATTCAATTACCGTAAAACCAGCGCACATCCCATACATTAGAAGATATATCGGAAATTGCGACTATTTACTATGAAGCATCCGGCTTTTAAGTGTAAATTTTCCGGTTGCAATTTGTAGAAGTCAAACAAATGCTCCTTATATTGTAGTGGCCATTAAACGCACTCGTGGCAACAGACTGTTATGGTATGAATCCGGATGTCTCTTCACCGAAGGGGATTCGGTGTAACTTTTAAATGGGGAGATGAAATTTGGAGCGACTGAACTAGACCGTAGTAAAAATTATGAATCTTAACCACAGTTCATTATGCAGTTTGATATTAAGGTTTTTAAACACATACCTACTCACTTTGTGCCAGTGAAAAAGGTCTTCTCTACTTAAAGTCTTATTTTTCTATTTTGCTTTTAGGTTTTCAACCGTATTTTATTTTCTATCCATTAATTTAACACACAATCTTCCTGTGTATCTCTCCAAAATGATGACTTCTACATCTTTCTCGTTCCTTTTTACCCTAGATTCGAGAGGGTCGTAGTCGTAGGGCCATTAAGACCCTCCCTGAGGGTCATATATCACGAGCTCTTCGCCGGCTCCTCCATGAATACTCGACGGCTCTCCAGTTTAAACCGCGCCTGACTTTGATGGTCCTAATGCAGTCACATTGTTGATCTTTTGTAGGGGAGTTTGTCGATCGGCTTGTTAATTGTTTCCCTCTATTTGTTATGTTGGTAAAATTGTGTGTATTTGCTATTTGATAAACTTTCTGTTTAGGTATTTAAAACTTTTCTAAAGCATGGAATTGCTAACAGAAATGTTCCATAGTATTACTATATAATTTTTTTGTTCAGCTTGCATCATTTTGATGCAATTTGCCTGGGTTTTATAAAACACTTACATACAAGTAGGTAAAATAATTGACTGCCATTAGTTATTAAAATTACTCCCAATAACGGCCGACCAACCACTCTACGGTATTTGTTCATCTATGGCGCTACAGCAATTATTTAAAGTAGATGGAATGGTCTCGTCTGACAAGCGGTGCGTTGCGGTTGCGGTGAGTCCATTCAGTTGCTGTTCATTCATAACAACACCGCAACTGGCCAGCGGACGTGTGGAAACGTTTAGCTCAATTTACCTACGAGACGAAAACCGACTGAATACACCAAGTGCTTCGAAATTGCGCTGGAGTTTTGGCTCTGTATTGGGTGTTTTCGGCTCTTTGTGTGCCGGTTTCAGCGTCCACTAGTTTCTCTCTATGTCACATCTCTTCACTCTTTCCTTATTCAGGTACGTGGTTACGATCTACTTCTCTCTTAGAGAATTACGTCCAAGGAAAGTTAGAAATGACAGAGCGATCAAAATCCGAGCCAAACGATCGATCAAGTGATTCAAAAGTCATGCTCGTAAGTTACAGGCTCCATACCACATTACCTCGTTCCCGTCAGTTAACTTTATAACTTGTGAAAACGATAGCAGCATCGGTAGTGGTTCTGTAGGAAATATCATACAGAATTAGCTGATCAGTGTTAGTTACAATGTGGGAACAAACCTTCGGCAAGAAACTAGATTAAAGCGATGTAATTGAAGATATCACAGTCGCCTAGTTCGATAAGTGTCGAAATAGAATCGATGATGAGGTGCATTGGTGGTCGCGTGGCGGGGACCGCCCGCTGCGGTCCGCTATGCTAATTCAATTGTGTTACGAGAGCGGATAGCGGGCGATAGCATCTGCTCCGCCTGCATTATCATAATAATGCGCGAGTCACCTCGTACTGGACCGCTCGCGCCTTGCGCCTCGCCTGTCGACACGCACAGCACCGATACCACCACGTAACGTTGTTTTATTACCATATCAATACCAGTTACAAGATGTGTAGCAGTTGTTAAGATATCGTTTGTTGTAACAAGGTTGTGGTCGACTCTCTTATGGAGTTCAGCATTCTCTCACCGGTTGCGCTTGCGTCAACAATTTGACAACATCGAGAGTGTATCTTGTATCATACTTCACGCTATATCATCACACTTACATTATAAATCATTATTCTTGCTTTACGAAAGACTCATGTCAGTAAAGACTAGTGAAAATGTAAAAAGTATAGCAAGCTAATTTCCACACCTATATCGATATAATAACTAAGCAGATATCAACGCTTGCAACAGCTAACAGCGTGTAAAAAGTATAAATACGACATAAATTACAGCCGTAATAGGTAAAATCAGTAAAAGAAACACGTCAATCTAATCGATTCGTCGAAGTGTTGAAAAGCGGCGAAAGCTGTTCTCAGCATTGCAAGCGGAGCTGCGCCCGCGCCGCCCGCGGCAATAACCGTACCCACTTCTTGCCGACTATTACTATCTAGCGGGATGCAAATTGAATTATGGGACTTTTTGTGGCCGTTCAATTGTTTAGTAGATAGATACGCGAACACCGCTTTGTTCTTCCGCCGCGCGGTACGTGACGACGAACCTCTCAACGCCTCGTAATCGCTGATACACCCGCGATTGTTCACCACCACCACTTTTCGTGACGCCAAATTATAGTCTTTTGTTTTATTATCTAATTGTTGCTATTGTTATAAGTAAGTAATGGACTTTACTGGTGCGGTTCACGATTATGATTGAAAACATACCCAAGTATTAATTCTGTACGGTATTTCAGCATTTAACTTCTATGTTGCAGCATTTTCGTAGCACATTGCTGCGCGTCGCGGCTAAATCTGCTTTGGTTATAGAAACTGGTTGCGCCCACGCAAGAGTAGATAGTGATAGAGCATTAAGATGATAGAGACGCAATCGTTAATCAAATCAAAACATTGGAACAAATCTCACGTGAGGAAAAGTGCAATCATTGTAATTAGTATATGTAGGTAACTATTAGGTACAAATCGTTACAGTGTATTGCGATGCAATTCATATTAATGCTGGGGCATAATTTTAACATACATAGTTTGTATCTACGCAGCTTTTTCCACGTGTAGGTAATATAGACATATAATTAGCTACACATAGGTAATCAAATCAATCCATTTACGAGAAAGAAAATATGGTAGAAACGTTGGTCTAGGTAATTGTTGTAAAACAAAGAGTTGAATATATAATTGTTCGTTTTTATGAGTCGACTGCTCTATGCCATTGCATCGTGCATCGACTCTTTGTGGTTTAGGCCCCCAGGGGCTTACTCCAGTAATTTTCTCAGCAATTAATACCCTACGCGGTTCAATTAGTTAAATGTAAAAAAAAATGAAACAGAAGTTGAAGGAAATTACGTGTCTTTGAAAGAGTTCCACGCTATTATCAGCGGCCGGATGAAATGTCAACTAATTGATACTACTGAACATTGTGCGTTATACCGACATGTGTCACTGCGGTTTTCATTGAATGTCACATGTTTTTATGCTGACGAAACATTTGTTTTTTACCTAATTACGAGTCGTGCTAAGACACGCGATTTCAATGGGCTACTTCAATTTAAGGTGAAGAGAGACAAGGGTCTGGATACTTAAATAGTATGACTGAAAACATTTTTCACCCCCAATAAATAATGGCAGTCATCTATGAAGACCTGCTATTTTCTTTTCAGTATGACAAGTCAACACTTCGAGTTATTCAGTGTTCTAGTACAGAAGGTTTATGAGTTAAGACTCCAACCTTTTAGATCAATAATTCAAGGAAACGTCGAGTTCAATTTGCAGCAGCAGTAAACCTCAATTTAATGTAAAATAGTGCCACAAATCGGTGCAGGTCGTCTCGTAACTAATGGAAAAGCGAGTTGCGTGCCCTCGGGCGCGTTGTTCCAGCCGTTTTATTTGTTTGTTACTATCGTATAAATGGAGCTAATTATAATAATTTCATTGGAAATTACTGGCATTAAGCTGCTACCAAAAATACGTGAGTTTAACGACTTTTTCTTGGAACTGTCTGAGTGAGACTGTCGGCCGTCGGCGATGTCGAGCGACGCACGCAATGCGAACGTATTCGCAAGAGTATGACCTTGAGTGTGCACGCTCTGGACTCTAGTTTAATGGCTCGTTGTATTATATAAAGGCTATTGTACTTATTGTACCAGCGAAATTCTTTAGTAGTAGATAGGTACCTTCAAGGAGTGCTTTTGTACAAAACATACATACCTACTTGTGATACTTTGGCTTACAAAAAGATGTCATTCATTTATTTTTTTTAAATCAAAATTAAACCATATTTATGAACTATTTTTTACAGTATGTATTTGATGTAGTATAATGAAATTTTAAGAAAAGTGAGCCTAATCGTAAATATCGTCATACCTTGATTATATAAACTATTTGTACACAAACTTGTAGCTATGTAGAACTAATATCATTTAAATAAGTCCACACTAGATGTACCTATCGTTTCGTTTTTTTTATGAATACAGTTACAAACACTTAAAAAAAATACAAAAACATACCTAACAGAACATAAAAGAACAGCTCCTCTGAATTTATTTCACTTTACGCTCGAATGAAAATCTATTAGATACACGTTTTCCTTACTACATTTCCATTACAAGAACTTATCGATAACTCAGCTATCATAAAGCTAAGACCTGCGACGCTTTTAGAACACAATTACAATGAGACAGAACAAAGCCTTCGGAGAAGGGGGTCCCTTGTTTCCATTCGTCCATCTCTTGTTTTTTATCACGCGGGAACTGGTTCCAAATTGGTGCACCTATTATCTGGTCCCAGCCGGTGAAGGTCGACCGACAATACAACATTTTGGAGCAAATTCCAACACGCAAAATATTAGTAGGTAATTTTAACAGACATGTTTTTGACGTGGCCCAATGAATGTGTCGAAAATACCTTTGAGAAGTTAGATTTGCTTTCTTAAACCACCATAAAAAATTAAGATGTCCGTCTTATTAGTAAGAAAACAGTTTACCAAACATAAATCTAAATATTAGATGCAGGATTGCACGCATCTCTGAAAAATCAAAGATGTAGAAACCACGATTACCTCTTCAAACTCCTACACATAATTCACGTCAAACATATTCAGAACTACATCTAGATATTCATAATCCAAGTGTGGCCGGCGTTTGTCCGGTTCGGCCCCGGGGCTAATGTTCGGAGCGGTCGGACACTGCCGGACAGATACAGGGCGCCGCTCGCCCGTGTCCGACACATTACCACACAATTTCATCGACTTATCAAATTTAAACGCGCACATTACGGCTTAGGCGTTGCTTGTGAATATTAAAACATGGCTATTAGATCGCTTAGCTTTATGATAGCTGAGTTATCGATAAGTTCTTGTAATGGAAATGTAGTAAGGAAAACGTGTATCTAATAGATTTTCATTCGAGCGTAAAGTGAAATAAATTCAGAGGAGCTGTTCTTTTATGTTCTGTTAGGTATGTTTTTGTATTTTTTTTAAGTGTTTATAACTGTATTCATAAAAAAAAACGAAACGATAGGTACATCTAGTGTGTTGTATGATAATACGTAGATCATAAATCGACACAAAAAATAGCTCACCGCATAACTGTCGGAAAATTACATAATTTACATTTTTTATGCGTCGATTTGAACCCATAAATATGCACGTAACATGATTTGAAAAAGCATATATCAAAAATATCGCTCAGGCGCAAAAAGTCGGCATGAATCAATAGACCATGACAATTTGAAATCGGAACAAAAACCATACTCGGCCACATATGGCATCAGAGTACGCACATGCGCGTCAAAGCGTCCGGCACCTCACAAACGGTAATTTCCATTTAAATAAATAATTTGTTTCGGCTCGATTTGAGCGATCTGCCATGTGGCCTGCCTAATGACCTTTGTTAACTAGCGCGGTTTCACGCCTCCGCTCACCGTCCGCGTTCGCGCTCCAATGTATAACGTAAAAAGCCCTTGTTACGCTTGTGTTCTTTTAGAGCTAGAACATACCAACTATTTTTGACGTCTTTAAAATAATTAGCCTCATTCATAGTTTGCCTGATAATTACATACCTCCAAGCTATTAAAGGATATCTTTATTAACCTAAACGCTATAATATTGTCATATAGTTGTCAATCGACCGGTACTTACTTGAAGATTGTTCGCACTCTAACGTATTATTACTTACTTGTAACAACTGTCATTATCATGTAATAAATAGTAAACATTACTCGCAGAATATGGTTATTAAATATTTTCTGATTCCGCGATTCAAGGAGGCTTCATCAATCTTGCATTCACGTATTGGTAATTATTGTATTTTGCAGACACGAAATGTGAAATGTTTATAAGAATTTCAAGGGCACTGAGTCAAATACAATTAAAATACCCTAGAGTAGTAGGCCCCTTAACATTTAACGCTGCTTATGCTCCACACAAGCACTGTTTCCTCGAAATCATTTAATATTAACGAACATAACACAAAAACTTTAATGAATGCAAGAAAATCCTGCAGCAACAGCGATACAAGATACAAAAGTGATCTAATTAACTGTAATTAAGCTGCCAGTGAGAGTTTCACACATCAACGAGACCGTTCGCGTGCAAGACGAACCTTAATGTAGAAATAATGTTCCGAAGTCATTATCTTTTACTTAATTCATACAACTTATTTTTACGACATCGGGCGTCGTTTGGCCTACACTTGACTACGCATTAAAGTCATGCGCGCGCTTCCAGCTTTAAGTGTAGCATTATAGGAAGAGCCAATCGATATTCCCCCTCGTAAGTGTCACATGACAAATAGCACTCTGAACCCTTTAACAGCTGCAAACGTTAGTAGCATAATTAGCCCCGAGACTAGCCGACGTGGCAAATTATTTTGTAATTTGATGTCATATCCTCGCTTCAATAATTGGATCGAGTCGATGAACGACTGGCGATTATTCATTCTTAACAAGCTTTCAAAGACAATGTTCAACAGTTTTGTGTAAGAACTTTCATTTTGCAATAGGCTACTTTACGTTGCGTAGTTATCAGAATTTCAAAATGCGGAAATTACAAAGCATAGATACTTAGCTTATGTTAGGCCACAAAACGATGTCACAATGTGCTTAGTAAGTCGGTAAGTTATACATGAGCGAATCCATTTGCATCAAATAGATTTCAGTAAATTCTGTTGCGACATTAAAGCCAACAATATGTCATAAATTGTAGATCCCAAATTAGTTGGTTGCAGTTTGCATTAGAATTGAAGGGGAGCGGTGGGGTCGACGCGACGCGGCCGGCGACGGCGTACGGTTTCACCCGGAATTAACTCGATAATTCCCTAATTGTGCAATTACCCATTGGCAATTTGGTCTCGGCTTATCGACCGAAATCACATCAATTGCCACAGAAGTGGGTCGCTTTAAACTTTGATGTTGTAATAAGATACTACAATAATATGCATCGCAAAACCGTGAATGAAATTGGATTCATACCTACCGAAATGTATGGAATATTGTCCATCAGTATTTAATTTTTTATGACTTTTCTTAATAGAATAATTATTATAAAAGCAGCATTAACATGAATCTTGATTGATATTATCTCTAATATTAAAAATTTGAGATAATATCAATCAGAAATATTCATATTAATGCTGCTTTTCTATTGGCGGTTATCTATTACTGTGACTTGCCTTAATAAAACTTTTGCGTGATAGGATTTAACCAACCATTTTAAATTCTATCAACTTACAACTTATAATATCAACGTATTTAAATAACCAATCAATATTATTATCATGAACGAAATGATCGTCCGCCGAATAAAGATTAGTCTCATTATTTTCAATAACGTGTTGTCGAAAAATATTAGCTCATAAGTATAGTTATGAATTTTATGAAATACAATTTTGTCAGTAACGACTTCACGATCATCTTAATAACACGTCGAGAGCTAAGCGTTTCGCTTGAATATTCATTTCGGTTCATCATAATTTTGGTAGATAATTTTAAATTATCCAATCTGCGTGAAGCCGGTGCCGCCATCTCCCGCTCCGTGAGATACGTTCGCCTTCAGTTACCACGATTTATTGCTTCACACATTAATTTAATTATTTTACTCTTATATTTTCAAGCAAGACATGTTATTTTTCCACTACAGTTAGCTCAGTAGAATGTAATTATTTGTGAAGTGCAAAAAGAGGGTAAAATAAAAACAAATATTTTTATTGATATAATATCGGAGAGCGTGACCTCAGTGTGTCGGATTGACCTAATAAACCTCGCTGCATTATTAAGTAATCTGATACGCTTAGTCATTGATACATCCGGTCTCCTTTCAAATTATCTCGTAGAGTATCTACTTAATAACAGCAATTCTCAGCAATTCTTTGCTTCAGCAGCTCTATGTTTTATATACGCATGTATAGTTTACATAGTGTGCTATCATAATAGAACTAACGTAGTTCACAGACTTCAACATTGAGTACTTTTCTATTTCATTCATATTGATACTATGGACCATGAATACTCCAGGTACCCTTAATATTTGACACAATAATGCAAACAGAAATTAAAACAATGATACAATAAGTACATACTTTACATCCAGAAATGTGTTATTATAGTCTTCCCATAGGGCATTTGTCTGTCACCTACACACTACGCCTACGCGGCTACGTAGACGCAGCTTAGGGCCGCGTAGCGAGACGCTACGCAGGGACGCCTACAGTACCGTAGGCGCTGCGTACAGACTGCGAACACGCGTCGTAAACGCTAAGTAAAATTTAATTTGTCAACAGAGTTTCCAAACGTAACTGAATTAAGGAACCTTTGACCGTACTATAGCTAGGTGTTGAAACTGTTGAAAGTCATATTTAATTTCCTGCTAAAACCCTTTCCACGAACATATATTCAGTAAAAACAAAACAAGATTCCGTGAGCATTGTCAGCTGCGACTACCTGACTCCAGTGATACTACAATTTTGTGCTCACATTAGGTAATCTCGTTTTATTTCATCTCATCTTTTTTATGACAAAAGATCTTCGTCATTTTTGACAAGGAAAAGGCCATCAACATTGTATAATGCGGGTGTGGCGCCGCTCTGTCGGCTCAAAGGCGTCATCTACGCTTTGATCCAATCTCGCGGCCGAGAGCCGAGAGCCAAGCGGCCGAGTTGACGACCAATTACCCGATATCACTCTGTTTCGGCCTGCGCCCAAATGGAGCATAATGCCTAGGGTAATTATGACTTCAGCGCCGGCCGTCGCCTTCGCCGTCTCGCATTGATTCTACCACTCGTTGCCTAATACCCATTATCTTTAAATTGTTTCGAAATAACGTCGGAAACGGTGTCAATTTTAGAACTCATTTTTGATATAGCGACATTTACGAAATCGAATCGTCGAATCAATTTGATCGCTACGCGTGTTATACACACGTAGGTCGAACGAAGGACGTAGAATCGTATCACATCAAGACAACAAACATAATTCTATAATTGAGAGCAAATAATATTCGTGGAGGTAATGTGGCGGGTTCATACGACGTAAGTGCCCGCCGCCGCAATTTGGCGGAGTTTTATTTTTTTTTTATGGTAATTGTAATTGTCGTGGAGTTAATTGAGAGCGCAGCCATATTTACAAGTGAGCTCCGTAGATGTTGACGTTTGATAGCGCATGGGCCGGGCCCATTATTTCTATTTACTAGAATGCCGCTGGCCCACATCAACCGGTAGGTATTATTAATAATACATTGTGTGTTGTAATTATTACTATCTTTCTCTGTCTACAGTCATGTCCGTGATTAGGATTGTACCGAATAGAGATCTTGAAATTGTAGCGCCGTTGCTTATGAACTGAGTGCTCATGTTGATACTACATATTACTTACACTTACACATATCATCATCGTCATGGTATGCAAAATGACATAAATTGCTTTTTACAAGCTTTTATTCTTAAAGATGTACAAAAAATGGGCTGTAGATTTAGACCTACTTAAAATGTAGGTACGTGTGAACAAAGGCACTACAGCGTGTGAGGCGTTTACTTATTCTATTCTTTTATTTCACTATCTTAAAATTTGGGAGCTGAATGAACTTGAACGGTTGAACTGAAGGGTATCAACATCAATGTTAAGGGTTGGCGCACATTGCGACGCAACAGCTGCGCCAATCACAATATAATGGGCGTGGCTGCGCACCCCCTCACCTCTCGCCCCTCGCCCCCCGCGTCTCGGACCCGTGATGTGATCCCCGGATTATATTATTACATACAATGGAACTTTTTTTATCAAACCATTGTGTCTCACATTGGGGTGAAATATCCGGCCGGATGCTCTTATGGCTCTCACCTTTATTTAGCAAAAAAGAACATCAACGAACGGATTATTATTCGTTACCCGTCGGGTAACACTACAGACATAATTTTGATTTACAATAATAATAAAATCATAACTGCTCTTAAATAATTGCGGCCCCATTGCACTCATGTTTCATCAACGAATTCCGAACGTTATTAGAAATGATAAAGAAAATATATTGCTTCACATCAATAAAATTGAGAGATGAGCTTTACGAGAGTGCCTCAGCTGTATTAATAACGTCATCCCGCGGCCGGTAGCAGCAGGGAGCTGTCACCGCGCCGCCTAATTGTAAATACACTACCTATAAGCTTCTCATAATTTATTTATATTATTTCTGAAGCCTCGGGGCACAAGCGGAACACCGCGGCATTTGTTCACATATAAATTAGGCTATAAATCTCATTTGACACTTCGACCGATTCCCACGGTTTAAAACACAGGTCGATAATTAAACCCGAATAAAGTATTGCCTTTTTTTATTTAAAATAATTAACTATTTATTTTCTGTCGTTCCAGGAACATCCGAGCTTACGCGGTACGCCTCTGGCGATGCTGGCGGCCCAGTGCAACAAACTGTCCAGTAAATCTCCTCCTCCACTGGCGGACGCGGCCGTGGGCAAGGGCTTCCACCCGTGGAAGAAGAGCCCGGGCGCGCACTCTCCGCCCGGCGCCGGTCAAGCGCCGCGCTCACAGCCGCCCGCCTGCTCGCCGTACGGCCGCGGACCCACCTCCTGCGCAGCTGCGCCCTCGTACGGCAATGATCTCTACTTCCCCTCTTCGGGAGACCAACTTCTCGGCAAAAGTGAATCCAGTGCAAGTCTTGGCTCTATGTACTCGCGTCACCCCTATGAGTCGTGGCCCTTCAATGTAGGCGGCGGTGGCGGGACTGGTGCTCTTAAAGCAGCCGAGATGAGTGGCGTAAGCGCCGTCGGTAGCACTTGGTGGGACGTGCACAGCGGCTGGCTTGACGTCGGCGGTCAGATGGCAAATTATGCAGGCCAAGACTATTCCCAACTGACACATTCGTTATCTGGTGGCGCGCATTTATTACCACCAGCGCCCCATCTGTTACAAGACGCCTACAAGTCAGTGCTCCCTACACAAGGATCATTCGGGCTGCACGCGCCTGGCTCTCCAGCGCCGCCTGCACAAGCACCATCACCGAGGTCACAACGTCGATACGCTGGCCGAGCTACCTGCGACTGTCCCAACTGTCAAGAAGCAGAGAGGCTCGGTCCAGCGGGGGCACATTTACGAAAGAAAAACATACACAGTTGTCACATACCCGGTTGCGGTAAAGTATACGGCAAGACATCCCACCTTAAAGCTCACCTTCGCTGGCACACTGGCGAGAGACCGTTCGTGTGCAACTGGCTGTTCTGTGGGAAGCGGTTCACGCGCTCAGACGAGCTGCAACGACATCTACGGACACATACGGGGGAAAAAAGATTCGCATGTCCAGTGTGCAATAAGAGGTTCATGAGGTCTGACCACCTAGCTAAGCACGTGAAGACACACAACGGTGGTAAGAAGGGTAGCTCAGATTCATGTTCAGATTCTGAGGAGAACAGCCAGGGTGAGAGTGGCGCGGGGGGGCGATCGCCCGAGCACGCGCTGGACGTGAAGCCGAGTTCGATGGTGTGACGGGGGCGCGCGGCGCCCGCGCACCACGCCCCGCCGCTCCTGTGATACCGCCGCGCGCACCGCTGTACATACCACATATCACTACACTGTAACATAGGACCCACACGTGTAACTATAGACAATGCGCCGCTCGACGCGACCCGACGTGTATGTATTTGTTGTGAGACTTAAAGTGTTGTACAGTATAGATATTATTAAAAAATAATTATCTCATATTATAGCTAGATATTATATGTTAAATTAGTATAAGTAGAATCACTCTTTAGTCCAAAATTGCAGATTTAATTTATTGAAACAATACCTCAGCATGTTTCAAAAGAAATCTTTTATTTATTGTACAGAATTAAGCAAATATGTATTCACTTTTCCCATAAACAACCACTTTGACCAGTAGTGGACTACAATTGTGATTTAAATCTAAAATATTGTGATGTTATTCCAATTTTATTTTTTTATTTACAGTAATTCAATAATATACATTATTGTACATCTAACACAACAATACTAATAATATGTACAAGTATATAAAAAAATATTTGATGTTATTTGAATTGACAGCTGATGTAATGTTCAAAAAAGAATAAAAAATCATAACTATGAAACTGAAATACGCCACTGTAGTCTGTCTATTTTATTTTATGTTGAATGTCAGCTTTAAATTATGTTAATTCAGTGATACCTAACTGAAAAGCATGGTATGATGGGAAGTCTCCACTTATCACCACTAGAGCTTGGGAACGGTGTGCCAGAGACAGGTAGGTCAGAGCGACATATTTTATACAAACTCCTATTCTAAAACTACATAATACAACTATTTTCTTAATGTCCCTCGGAAAACTTCGTGTTTCGTCAGTCGTCGGGTTTCTATCAGTTGCCCTTTGCACTTGGCGCAAAACGGACGCTCTCTATATTATACTTCCAAGCCGATTGAGAGCGTCCGGGGACATTAAGAAAATAGTTGTATTGTACTTACATATGATGAGAACACCCTGTAATCTGTAGAATAAAAGTAAATTGCGGAGATGCCAATTCTAATTCCATGCTTCCTGGCATTAGTAGCTATATTTTTTCTTTGTATTAGTATTGATCATGTTGTTTATGAGAAAAGTAAAATAAATACAACTGTAAATTATGTATAACTGGTTAAAATTATGTTGTATCATGCAATAGTAGTCTGAGATAACTTGAAATATACAGTTTCTTTCTACAATATATGTTCCATATCAGTGGCTTTTGCGTCCTTGTCGAATTGATAACTATTTGGTGATAATTGTTAGCTTGAAAACTGTAATTGTAAAATGTATATTGTACAAAATTGTGCGAATTAAAAAAATGCCTGATATTGATTTTATAAAAATTGAATATATTTTTCCGAGTGGATTTCTGCATTTTTATTTTGAAGCCTTTTTGAATGCTGTCGAAGGAAATATGTGAAGCGTAAGTAGGTACTCGCATGTTTCCTGAAAAAAATATGAAGGTCCTCCTAAGAGACCGGTGCTGCCATCTAGCGGCCGTTACCTGTGATACGTCGGTGACTTCAACTTTACTGCAGCTAAGCTAGCACCACTCTTTTGATAATTTGTCTTACTTGAAATAGTCTTATCCCAAAAGGTAGCATTTATAGAGCAGAGGGCCAATTCTCTTACTTAAAAAAACGTTAACATTTACACAACATTACACGAGTCGCAATCTGTCAAAATTGTCAAAAATGTTGGTAAATTGATGGTTTTTTGACAGATTGCGAATGTGAACTTTCTTAAAAATAAAGGAATTGCCCCTCAGTTATCAGCAACTGGTGGAATAAAGTTTACTTTTCACAGTCTCCGCTCCATGCATGAGTTGAAAAATTTAGAAAAAGCTAATAATTCTACCACCCCCTTACCACCCCATACGGAATATTATTGTTAAAATTAATCGATATTCACAACAAAACACAAAAAATGGTAAGTATAAAAACACTAGAAAATCACAAATTAAAAATTAAATAGAATCCTAAACAAACAGTAAACTGTCTGATACCCTCCACTGATACACCTACTGTTTTAATCAACTCGCACACAAATGAATTTTGGCACAAGTATTGTAACAAATTGCAATAACCTTAAGTGCATTTCAAATAAACGTGATGTGAGCTTTAATCCAACTGAACATGTATACTTTTAGATTGACAAATCGTGGTGATTACGACATTTTTGGTTAAGAGTAATTTGGGACGCAAAGAGGGCGACGTTCATCGTAAAAAGTGAATTGAAACCACAAATGACGAGGGGAGCATAGTAAAGATTAAAACATGTTCAGTATACGCTCCGCCATAGACGCAAAGCTGGAAAGATCAACTTGGAACTTTGAACGTAAGAGTATCTTGGCAGAATTACTCGGAACTTACTTGAAAGATTAACCTGGAACTTTGAACGTAAAAGTAACTTAGCAGAATTACTTTTACGTAAGCTACAGTTTGTAGTACCGTGGACTACAAACAACCGACGCATACCTAGACCTTAATAAACTACGTAAGTATTCTCAAAAACATACAAAATGGTTATATACAACCATTAACAAAAATAAATTGATACATCATAACAAACACAATTTCTCACAAAAAAGTCGTAGCCAACTAAAAGTGCTACGCTCAGCGACTGCTACGCCAGACCTTGCTACGCATGGCGTAGCGTAATCTAAGCTTACTACAGCATTAAGTGTCGCCTCTGCGGGTGGCCGCTCGTGCCGTAAAAACCGAGCTCATCTGCGACACCCGACTACATTACACGACGGCCTAGCTCAATCTACGCTTTATTAATGACTCGACACTCGGTGGTCCCCAGCTCCGCACTCCGTAGTCGGTAACACAATGATGTGTCAATCTTATATTGTAGGGAGCTGGAGAAACCAGAAGTCTGTGTCAATCTTGATCTACCAGTAATGTGATAAAAATGTATGACACTATGATAATTTCTAAAGTTCCGTACCTCAAAAAAAAAAACGGAGCCTTGATATCACTTTGTTTTCCGTCCGTCCGTGTGTCCGTCTGTCAATAGCCTTTTTCTCAGCGGTTGGAGGTATCAAGTTGAAATTAATATCAAATACTGCGGTCACTTGCTTTCCTAGGTCTAACATGGCATCATTGATCCTTAATTTTTCAAGCGTCTTCTTTGGAGCGCACCTGGTCTGGATACAGAAAAGAAAGAACTCAAATTGGTGGTTGAAGTAAGTATTCGTGAGTATAAATTATTATGATCTGACTTAAAAAATGTCACGACCCGTAACTTGCACCTTGTATGTAGAGGGTCCAGTCCGTAGTTCGGTAACGTTTAAAATGTGAAGACAACTTAGTAACCACACATGACAATTATGGAAAACAAGGATGGATTAAAACGGCATTGTGCAACTTTTGGTAACTGTTTAACAAATATAACCACCATCCAAAGACACGAAAATATCAATACATTTTCTCCTTAACAGCCTGCAAAAACAATTGCATACAAGTAACAATAGAAATTAGACAAAAACCTATAACAAAATTAAACACAAGCGGGTGGTATCTTAATTTTACTTACTTACATTTAATCTGATATCACTGGTATCACATTTAACGTTCGTTAGATCATAAAATTAATCAATCGCAAGTGACCTCTATAATCACATAATGCAGGACGTTATCCCATTCAGTTTCTCGTAATCTAATTCCCTTTCCCTAAACAGAGATTTATCGTCCCTAACCGAATTATTCGGGAACTGATTGAGCATAAGATGAGGGAGGTTATGTTAACTGTTTTATATTCTAGTCATCTCACCCCTGTCTGCGAAATGGTCACAACATTATTGTTATATTTGTGGAGATATTTTATGAGGTGGTATACGTACCTACTTGTAAAACTGTGCTCACTTTGAAGACTGTGCTAAGCTTACTATGTATATAGAATACTCGTTGGATTGCTGGAGCAATTGTTTATTTTGAATTGGAGTAAGTAATATCTAATAGACTCTATGGGAATACCTTTTTTTTTCCGTGGGGAAATCCTCATGGATGTTATGTCGGACTCCTACCGACTGAAATCCCACTGTTCCTACTTCTACCATGAGTCGGGGTCCCGGGAGATACTGGTACATGCGCCGCACCCCCGACTGGTATCAGCCTGCCATGCCTAGCGGGCCTCATCACAAAGTCCACAATGACTGTCTTTGAAAATCTTTTCATGGTATTTTTCAGTTCCTTAGATCAGTCATTTTTGTGCAGGGCGGCTTGATTTGCGCAGTGCCTGAACGTTAGTTCTTACACTGCAGACAGTGCGGATTCGATCTCCGCACGAAATAAATACTTGATGTAGAATTATGAGAGTTTATTTTTGTGCCATAAGTGTGAAAATATACTTAATGGTGATTCAAGAGAATAAATTAGGACGTTTAAAAAAATTGCTAGCTAGTAATAAAATTCGTAAAACATTTATTTCATTTCTAAAAATAATTCAATTTTCGACATCCGTTAAAGTCGTGTGAATACACCAATTTATAGGCAAATTTTCCCAAATATTAATCTATAATTATACAGTACCGAGCAGTTAATGTGTGTAGAAACATCGTCGTATAATTTTCTCATTTCTGCCATACTAGCTTAACAGAATTACTTATAATAAAAAACCAGTCACGTTGTGTTTAGTCTAATAACATTTTGGAATGGACTGGTAAAACAACTGTACCTAAGTAGTAAATTCCATTTTATTTTCCGTACTCATAAAAACTTTTTACCTTACCAGCGGCTAACTCGCAAAATATTTTAAATGTTAGTGATTATCGAGTGCTAGTTAAAGCTAACCTTATTTCATTTTAACTCTTTAGAAGTGGGTATAAGCACAGTTGTTCGTAATGATTTATGTTTCCTCCAGGCAGGTGTTCTGCGCTAGTTTAGTTATCTTTTGCAGTAACTTTCCGAGTGCTTACCTTTAACGTTAGATGGTAGATCCTTTGAGCTCAGGTTAATGTAGCGAGAAGCACTAAGTTAGTTAGGAGATGCTGAATATTGCTCTTAAGGAGCGTTTACACACAGTAATAAGTCGTGAAGTGCCTACCTGTACGTATAGTTAGTTATGTTGGAATTTTAAGGCTCATTCATCAATATTTCATACTGAATTTGAAGAGAGAGATTACCTCGATCGAGAAATCGAAAAGTTTTGGTTAATTACCAAAACTTTTCGATTTTTATACTAAACACTAATCTCAATACATTTCTGAATGAGGTATTTTCCGGTCAGATTGTGCAGCACCGACCTATCTGGCTGCAAACGATAAGAATACAAGGCAATATCACATTTATTTCACGAAATCCAATGGAAAACATAAACTCATTTCACGTCAGCAAATCATAGTTCATTTACAAGTCCACTGACAAAGTCCTTAATCACTGTCAAAACAAATGGTTGGTTGTTGACGTGCAAACCGCCTTTAACTCGATCGATGGAGATAGTGTACTTCAAAGGAAAGGCATTAAACGCGTCGTTAAATAGAAGCGCTTTTGTGCCACCTGCTTCGAATATCCCGTATGTCTGTAATATTTGCGTTTCATATTGCAATGTATAACTGTTTGGGGTTAGTTGACACCTGGCTGTTGACATGCCAGTCTATGACTAAGGTTTTTGTCTTTTAACCATAGCTGCCTCATAAATTGCGAGTTCCAATGATAAGGAGGATAACAAGAAGGCATCTTTTCTTATGAATTACATACGTTAATTACATACCTACTAGAAAATACTCTTCCTCAGCAAGACCTTTTGAATTATTTAAATCTGTGACTAATCTCACGTTAACTTAAGCGTATTGTAAAGTGGCTGAGCCAGAGCAGGGATAACTTAAATTGACGTTTTGAGTTTTGAAATTAGTGTAAAGTAAATTGTGGAGGAGCTCTAGTAGGGAGGTAGGAGGAGGCTAAGTAATAACAGCCGCACAGGTCGATCCATCAGGTTAAGCTACGCTTGCCGGAGTGGTCCGTAGATGGGTGACCATCTTTACATAACGAGACTCCTCCGTGCCTCGAAAAGCACGATAAGCCATTGGTCCCGGCTGTCATTCGAGGATCTTTGACAGTCGTTACGGGTCGTCAGAAGCCCGAAAGTCTACAACCAGTCTTACCAAGGGGTATCGTATTACCCAGTTACTGGGTTGTGGAGGTCAGATAGGCAGTCGCTACATGTAAAATACTGGTATTCAGCTGCATCCGGTTAGACTGGAAGCCGACCCCAACATAGTTGGGAAAAGGCTAGGCAGATGATGAGGCGGAGGAGTTTTGAAATTGTCATTAATCGTCGTAACGTAGTAGTCATATCTACGTGCAGTTGTCACAAAGCTCTCGCTATTTTAAAGTGATGCGGTGACCTAGTGTAAGCTTTTTTTATATGTAACTTAAACCATGATCTTGATATTATTGATTCCATCCCAAACAACATTCTTTGAAATCGACATCATATAGGTTATTTTTAGAGATACCGCGAATACTCGCTATTATTCGGTATTCGGCATTACTCGACATTTTTTTTGTTATTCGTCGAATACCGAATAATAGTGTCTATTATTCGATATTCGACGAGTACTTTTATAAATAAAAAGAAACAATTCATTAATAGAAAAACTATAGAATAACTATAGTTATTTATGATATAAGTGCGGAAAGTAGGTGATTTCCGACGAGTGTATAAGTCCACACGAGTCAAACATCATCTTACGCACGTGTATCATACAACGTTATAACATGCATTGTGCGAGGAAATAAAAAATATAATATATTGAAAAAATCATAATTAGTCAACCCCCGCCAGCCTCTCCCCGCCAACTCAGTCTTCCCCCGCCAACTCAGTCTTCAAATCATACGTGAGAAGGGACGCCTTCTCACGTATGATTTGAAGACTGAGTTATAAATAAATAAAAAAACTGAATAGTAAAAATCACTAGTGTGAACGTGGTGGCACTTTCCGCACAATTTGGCTGCTTTGAAAACGTTCTTTTCGAGCACATGCATTGTAAAATAATTAAACTTTTTTCATCTTTAAGAACTAAACACTCTTAGTACTTATTATTATCATTAATATAAAAAGTTAGACATAGATCTGTCATGGAAGATAATTAGTCAGGATTAATTAATAATTTAATGTCCAAAAGGGGCAGATTATGGTGCAGAAAACGTTTGTGATCAAGTCCTTTTTTCATAAATATTTTTTTAGATAAGATTAAGATTTAGATAGACAAGTGTTATATTATTATTTGAGTACTTGTAAACTATTTTTTTATGTCGAGTAATAATGGCGAGTATTCGACTATTCGCCATAGGGAATGGCGATTAATCGGTATTCGACTATTCGCTATAACAACTATTCGCGGCATCTCTAGTTATTTTCTTTTTTTACCTTTTAAATCCGGTACTTATACGATGTGTATATAATCGAATACCGATTTTATTACAATCCTTCCCAGTCGCAACCGCAAGCCGGATCTTGCCCTTGAAATAAACCAGGGCTCATTAACAAGTTATGATTAATATCAACTCATAAATAGTGACGTTGTCGGCAAGTCAAACGACTCCACACATGGCAACACCTTCCGAGAAATGGTGTCAACAGACTCCGTCATACATTAATTGGATACTTTTTTAGATTAATTTACTAAGTATCATATGATTATGTTTTAAAGAGATCCCAATATGATTTTAAAACATGTGACAAATAAAATCCGAACCTACTGGTTGAAAACTTCAATTTTTCTGTTCAGCCTTGCTATTCTGTAACTAACTGACGATGACGGTGAAAACTTAGGTGAAGTGAGCGTGGAGTGAGCTGTCATTGTCATCGATACCTACTGATGCTAAGGCAGTGACAGTTTACTCCAAGCTTACTTCACCTAAGTTTTCACGGTGAGATTTTTACAGAATAGCACAACAGGCCTAGACAAAATCCCTAACCGCCGCCGCTGGAGACACCCTGGGCGTCGGGAATCCCAGGCGGATTCCCGGCCACCATAGGCGCGGGCTTGCGGACGGCGAGCAATGGGTAGCTCGCCGTCCGATAAGGACCAGGCCCGGGTCGATGGCGCGTCGTGTTCCACGCGCGCCTCAAAGAGATGTCAGCACAATTGGCGGGGTCCGCTAGGACCGAAGCCTGCCAGGGTTGCGGGTTAGTCCGAAAGGGATACCGGGACCTTGGCAACAGGCAACTGAAGGAACACGGGTGGGTTTTAGTCAGTAAAAGTCTGACATGCCCTTCCGCTCCGCCCAGAGCGGGAGAAGTCATTGCGCCAACAAAATCCCTTTTCTGTAATCGTTAACGCCAACGGAAAGATCAAATTGTATGTAGTTGACAACAGCAGTCACGTGACATCTCTAAAGCTAATGTCAACTCCATACAATTTGATCTTTCCGTTGGCGTTAACGCTTACAGAAAAGGGATTTTGTCTATAGCCTCAGGTTCTTCTTACTTACCTACTGTTATTTTCAAACTTTTCTATACATTTTGATTTTGGTACCTATGATAAATAAGGAAGTTCTCCTATCGGTATATTCGATATCAATCTACATATTAAGTATGCTATGATTCTATGCTCAATTCAATATATTAATAACAACCATCTCATACATTCCAGGGCCTCATTGTCTTGTGATGTTACTGTTCAATTATTTTGCTCTCAATACAACACCCAGCTGTACCTTCATGTAGCGAGATACGATCTTTACTATATACCTTAAAGGCTTAAAACATCTGACAAGACAAAGCTTTGTAGATCAAATCATGTAGTCATAGAAAGATACGTTCATGCTACATTCAAGAAAAGCGTTGGTTTTGTATTTACGTTATGAAAGTTTATTGTTTTAGCATTTAACAACATTATACAAAACATTAACATATAAGTCGTCAGAATACTAAAACATTGTTGCAAAAAGCGGCGGAAACACAGGCAGTTTACAACTTTTTAACAGCCCAGTCCGGTCGCTGTAAATCACATGGTTTAGTTTAGACCCCCTTCAGAAGTAATATCGACTTCTTCGAACTCACATTAATCTGCCATACTTCAATATGTGAAGGGAAACGTCGAGACACAAAAGAGAACGCATTTAGCAAACACTATATCTCATTTTGTACCTTTATTCGAAAACACGGTTTTCACCGTTTGAAAACAAAAGAAGGATGGCACAACTTCGAATTTCACTGACAGAAACAAAAGCAACGTGTGTCGTTTGTTTTTTGTTGTTTAGAGGCGACACGACTATTGGAGCTGTCAGTGCGCATCATAAAACGGTAGCTGCGATCATTCCCATTGCAGTGACATATAGCTGAGTTTGGAACAGGGAAGTATAGGAGTTGTTATTGTCATAACATGAACTCATTTGAAAGTTTTGAATTCGGAACGTAGGAACTCTTCAATAGCGTATTGCACAAATTTTTAATGTGTTTCTTCTATGATATGATCTGCAACTTAAATAGTCCATTTCAGACAAATAAAAAAGTTGGAAGTATTAAGATTTTAAATATCTATCTACTAAATATTTAACATAAATTATAATATAATTAGCAGCTAAAAACTCTGATTTTAATCGATCATACAATATACGCAATGTACACTAATTATAACACCGTAAATGGCAAACAGCACGCCTACACACCGCCCATTGCGTATCTACACATTATTTTAAATTCAAACAACATTTCATCCGACACTGTTCGCCGAAGGGCAAATCTCCGTTAAAACGTATTCAGTATAACCGTGACGGTAGCTGTCAAGTTAAAATGTTTTAATTTAGTGGTGCGGTTCGTCACACGCGGCATATCCGCCATCCGCCGCGCCATTTGACACTCGCCGCGTTCCGAGAGGTGATAAATCTCCACACAACGCGGCGGCACTAATCACGGAAATGAAAACAACCCTTCACTTGACTCGTTTACATTTAATGTTCCGCTTAAATGACAGCGCTAAGTCGAGCGCCTGAAGAAATTAATATTTGAACTTCAAATAATGATTTAGAACACACTCCGGCAGACGTACAAATAAAATACTTTTTTAGTACACCAAATCCGACCCTTTGTCGCGATTGACGTCAGCGAGGAAAACAAACAATTTATCTATTTCCTCGTGCGTCACACGAAGATCAAACACTAGTTAATAAAGAGGCGAGGTGCCGACGACGCCAATAAAGTCGGGGGGCGTCGAGTTCGCACACACGCCGCGTCGAGCGGATTTAAAATTTGTAAATACGCGCCTGCCGCGAATACGACTCGTCTTTTTGTGACGTGATAAAATAATGACAGCAAATTGCTGTTGGGGTTCAGTCCCCGTACTGTATTTAATTCACTTTGACTTGAACCTAATCAACAAGAACTTCGAGCATAATTAAAAAGTTAAAGCATGTTGATAAAGAACATCAAAGACTTCTGTAGAATTTTACGTCATGAACTAATCAATACTTTTGATGAAAAAAATAAAGGTCACGGGGAGAGATATTGTTTGCAATTCAAGAAGATGATGCGAATTGGCGCATCTATTCAGTAAAATGAAAACCGTGCTCTGTCATTTGACGGTGCTTAGGGGAGCTTTTCAATCAGCCCTCGTTTGGAGACTTTAAGTATTAAAGCAATCTCCTATTGCGTCACTTTATTAGTTTGTGCTTTATTTTGTTCTTTTGATGTTGGAAAGTAATCGAGCTTCATTGTGTTTACAGTTTATTGATGCTAATTTCGCTTTCATAGTCGGAGAGACTCGGAGCCGGGGGTATATAATTTGGAAAATATCAGTAGTGTAGTAGAGTACCAGATACATAATAAAATGTCGGCATTACCCTGGGCTTGCACACATCATTAAGTTTTAAAAGAAAGTCGGAAATGTCTGAATCTCATTACCATGACTCTACATTCTGCGGTGATATAAGCGGAATAGGAATGAGTTGGAGGATACGACATGAATAACAAAGTGGATGCAAATATAAGCTTTGTCGGCGAGCAGCGAGTCGCAACCACCCGATCAAACGGCGGCGGAACGATCCGTAACCTCTAACCGATGCTCGGTATTTCTTTTCATGTAGCTTAATTGAAAGAACGTTATGACATTTGTCATCCACTATGTTTTACTTTCTAAAGTCTTCTTTCCCTACATGAGTTGAACATACTTATGCATTAAATGCAAACTTCCATTGTGTATAGGTACTTTACATGAGAAAAATGTTCATCTCTTTTTAACGGTTTTAAATTGCTTACCTACTATTGCGCAGGTAAACAAACAATACTAAGACATTCTAAGTTTTTTTTATGAGTCTATGCATTTGATGCTACGAGGAGCTACGGCGTAGCAACACAATGTAAAAAATTAATTATTTACAATTATAATACAAAACAAAATATAACATAAGTGGCCAGTGTATCTTGACACACTGAACAAAAAGATTTCGTCTTACATTGTGAACTTAACGAAAAACAGTTTAATTATTAATAAATAAAAAACATCCATAATTAATGTTGATCTCGTAAATTGCAGCAAGGCGCCGCTGTTAGTGTATATATTTGTAAAATTTACACCCGCATGGCAGTTTTTTTTTTACACGTGACTGTTGTTAATGAATGTCGTGTGTCAGAGCAAAAACTGGAATTCCGAAGGACTAATATAAATCACTCAGTTAGGTGTGTCGGGACCTTTAATTAATTATGTGAATTCCTGTCGCTAAACCCTGAATAAGTGTCGTTTAGTACCAAGTTTCTTGACAGCGGAAGAAAGGGAAGGATATAACTTATATATCATTTTTAAAGTAGATGTTCTAGAGTTTTTATTTCAAGCTGATAAACAATATTGGGCATGTCATCTTTCTACCAATAGACACAGAACTTCATCCAACATGTTTTTTACATTTCTAACCGTGCGTTTGCACTGGCGAAACATTTACAACAAATCATGTTGAAATCTCTAGTTCCTGTCAAAAATTGTATAGAACATTGACAGAAAATAGAGATTTCAACATGTTTTGTCGTGAATGTTTCGCCAGTGCAAATGCACCGTGAGTCTACCCTTATTTCTGAAACTCTTCTGTCAAGATCATTTTTGCAATTAAACAAAACACATCAAAAAATTCTTATCGAGCTTTTGAATAAAATAAGTCAAACATAAATTATAAAAACATTTTTCACTTTAAATAGGTATACAGCTCCTACTCAGAATTATGAACTCATCCAATATTAATAAAATAGATAACAGCAGTTAGTTTTCACTAAGTTCGTGCCCATCATTTCTTGATTACCAACCCATCAGGGTGATTACATACCAACTTACCCGTAATTAATCATGGAAATTAATTTACAACGTGAAACTGTTTGTTGGGTGATTTATTCCTACTTATTGGGAGAAATCAATAAGTAAGTTCTATGAACCGTTTTTTAAAAGGTGGAATAAAATGTGCAACAATGTATGAATGGAAATAAAACATGAATAGAGTATTAGCTTGTGGCAACTTTATATGCGTATTGTTAGCGAAAAGTGTTAAGTTTCATAAATCCGAAAATGCGGTGGGCGTGAGCGTCGACGTCTGCGCACGCGATGCCGGATGCGGAAGTCTGTAATTACGTCGCTATTTCGCAAAAATGTCTCAATCGACCCTCGACAGATGGCGCGCGACCCGAATTGTTCAAACATTCCCTGAATAGTTCAGCTGTTTGTGTGGCTCTGCACCGCCCATTCCTATTCTTCATTACAACCTGGTGACGATCACTGTAACGGTAGCTACATGGGCACTGATTTATACGTAAAAGCTCCTTCTCTCTCAAACAACCAAAGGTAGGCAGTTAAAAAAATGTGAACCTATAACAAACAGAAAATTTGACAAAACAAAAGCCCAGATCTATCAATATCACCTTTGTACCATCCGTTAAATTAATAAACACGACAAATTCAGCGGTTATTGTGCACCTACTCGTACCTATATATCTAGGGATGTATTGAGCACTTTTGTTTAGACCCGGTCCAGTGCGAATAAAATATGAATAAAATAAATTATTGAATGTCTTTTTAATAAAGCGCTTATTGTTTTATCGGATAATGGAGGGCCCCATTGTGGCGTGGCGCCGCCCAGGTTTATTCTCGGGACAATGCACAAATAATAAATAGACGTATTTTGTTCGTATTTTCTGCGCTCGGTCGCTTCGCCGTTGTTCCTGTAATTGGTGACCAAAATAAATTAATTGAATTAGATCGCTCCAGAAGAGCTGACACGTCGGTACCGTAAAATGTTTGGACGTTCCATAATTAAAAGCTTTAAGAGTGAAGTCGTTTGGGTTAATTTAATAACGGCTTTGTTTTTCGTATGTGTTGGGAAAATATTAGTATGATGACTAGGAGGTAATCTAAGGGTACCTAACCTAAGTATTAAATTCATGTAGGTAGGTAGACGAAGAGGTTTTTTATTGGTGACTAACACTGAGTAAAGCCTCATTTCTGGTTCATGAGTTCATGACTCATGAGTGTCACTTAATTAAACAAAGGAAAATAAATATGACCTTATCTATCGTAATTCGTTGCATAATCTTGCGATCCAAATTATAAGCAGTTGGATTATTTTCATTTTCCGGAGTAAGTAAATATTTACATGATGCAAGTCTCTTGCCTCTGGCGTACAATAAAATTGAAGCAACAAATGACTTGCATAGTCTAAACACTGTTTACTAGCTCAAATAAGCAGATTTTAATAACAGTTTTACTTATTAGGTTAATAATAAGATTCAATGTGAATGTTCATTACAATGACTCATGTATTTCCATGAATTGACGGTGACTAACCGTTCGATTAACTCGAGACATATTGATCTTAATTGATATGTTTTAAATTGATAGCTGCAAACTACTTTATAATCGGTATACACCCACTGTAGGTAATGTGAGTCTTTGTTATTAAATATTATAGTGTATGTTGTTAATATATGGAGGTACTTAGTATGAATAATGAACTGCATGTGGTTAAAATGCGATCTCCACAAGCGGGAAATGTTACACATAGTTTTGTCTTCAAACATTTTTGGAAATTGGTAAAATAGAAACTCTACCTCGATATACTGTATTTTCCTTTACCTACCTTTGGTCACTTTGGATGCCTCCATACAGTCCGGGAAATGAATAATTGTTACCCTACGTGAATTTGCTTTAATAGCAATTTCATACAACTGTCAAAGAATGGCAGTTGTGATTTGAATAAACGGTCAATTTATATAGGACATAGGTATATATATATATACGTATACTAGCGGACCCGGCAGAGGTTGTCCTGCCCGAACAGCGCCACCTACTGGGCTCAATTGTAGCTTCAAACCGTCACACGACCCACTCAAATATACACACAAAATTTTATCCCAATCGGTCCAGCCGTTTAGGAGGAATTAGGTGACTAACACACGTACAGAAGAATTATATATATAAAGATATGGCAATTAGGTACCTACTGTCCCTGACTTTACAACATGGGTATAGTATTATAAAGCTTTACAACAACCCCCATACATCTGCTCACCCGACAGAGAACTACATTTGCGAGGTATTAGGTGCTATTAGATAGGTATAAACAATATTATTATTAGGTATTTCAATTTTTGTATATGGGTATTTTGCCTGCAATAAAAGACTATTTATTTATTTATTTATTTATTTATTTATTTTAATACCATGACTGTAATGGATAACATCTTGAAACAACTATTGAGCCGTTTGAGCTTTTCCAAACTCACCTGAAAAGGTACCTTATAGTTAATAAATAACACAAACATTTTTCGAAATATATCAATGAAGGCTAATTTCACAAAAAAAAACAATTATTTCAAAATTTCCAGTACCTAACATGTTTGTAAGGGTCAAATATATTTCTAGCATGTAATTTTAGTACCATCTAGCGGCGAGTAGAGGAACTTACTCGAGCTTTCCATAAGCTTAGAAACAGGGTAAGTACATAAAAGAAACGAATTTATTAAAGAGTTTAAATAAAATATTTAATGGGCTAAACACGTACAATAAATATTTGTGATGCATTTATACGGGATATTATTTCGATAATTCAATAGTTTTGCGGTTAGAAACAAAACTATTTCCACGACAGTTTGAGAACGACCGGAACCGAAACTTTCTACCGTTCGCGTGGCTCTTTGTGTGGGATACTTTCTTATTTCTTTATAAACACGTAATTACCATTTAAAAAATTAAACGGTGGTAAGTAACAAAAGCCAGTAGCGGGGTACAGTCGAGTTGAAAAGCATAGGAAGTAATTATGGCGCGGCAGATGGCGCGCGGGGCGTCTTGTCCACGGCCGCGACCGCAACCGCCTCTGTCCTGTCCATACACGAGAACAGGGCTTGCACATGCCTGTGATACGTGCTTTGCCAGCCTTATGCGAAAAAGTATAAATTAATCGAAGTTAAATTGCAGAGTTATTAACATTTTTATTATTGCTCATCCTGCCCATAATACGTAGGTAATGTTATCTCAATTAAGTAATAGGTCTCAATAGATTATTACTTACTTGTAGATACAAAAGATACTTAATGGTCACACTATAAGCACATAGGTAATACTTATTTAAAAGAAAATAAAATGTTTATGAACGTACTTACCTACCTAAATGGAAAAATCAACTTGAAACACGTAAGGTCCTCCTGAAAATCGCAGGATAGGCACCTAAAGTTGAAGGTTTCATTGAGCCAAGTTTTAATAAATACAAAACTTTCCATAATACGTAGTACTTATAGCAGTGTAACTTCAAACTGCTACAGTTTTAGTTTAAATTATTCGTACCGCGCGGTGCAGCTAACAGTTGCATCACGAAACAGCCTAATTTTGTAATGAAGACATAAAGCTTAGAATTTAATGTTTGTTGCCTAACCGCAAATGGCGGTCGTTTTCAAATAAAACTGTCTTGCACTAATATTTGAAAGAATAACCAATTTTGTGGCTAAGTTTATGAAGTTTAAAGGCTTATGGCAATATTTTTGTTTGAAATATGGAGAGGGAGTCATTGTAAAGGTTCATATTATATAAACACAACAGTTAAAAAAAAATTTACTGTCAGAAAATATACCTACCTACCTTAGTACCAAATCAAAGTTACGAAATACATCGACAGCGACCCTGAAGCTGTTTGTCGTAAATCTTGAATAAATAATCCAAGTAACTAAAACTGACAGATTTTTTGGCTTCGACAAACATGCTTCGACTTCAAAGTGTTTGAACAAATCGACAAACATGCAAAAAGTTCAGTTGCCGTAAACAAACAGTCGTGGACTATAGAGGATAAACATGAGTCCCGCTGAGTGTTATACAAATAGTTATAGGTGCTATTGACTAGATGGTTCGATATTGGTGTTACTCATCGTCATCGTAGGTAGGTATATACGAATTTAAACGTAGATTTTTTACCGGGACACAAATGGTAACTAGGAGCAAAACGAGAGAATTTCAGTTCAGCTACGTTTCAAATCTGAATACTAACCAGCATATCAAGAAAATAAGTTTTGAAATTGAAATAAACAAGAAAAAATAGTTCACTAAGGTCTCTAGGAAAAAAGTGAAAAACCGGCCAAGTGCGAGTCGGACTCGCGCACGAAGGGTTCCGTACCATTATCTATAAAAACAGCAAAAAAAACACTTTTGTTGTATGGGAGCCCCCTTAAATATTTATTTTATTCTGTTTTTTAGTATTTGTTGTTATAGCGGCAACAGAAATACATCATCTTTGAACATTTCAACTGTCTAACTATCACGGTTCATTAGATACAGCCTGGTGACAGACGGACAGACAGAAAGACAGACAGCGGAGTCTTAGTAATAGGGTCCCGTTTTACCCTTTGGGTACGGAACCCTAAAAAGGATCAAACTACCTAAACCTTATAAACTGCATTAGGTCTAGATACCTTGAATTTTAATCTGCATCAATCGCAAGGATATTGTTTATGTCACAAAACAAGCATAATCCCTCTAAATAACAAACTACAATAGTTCAATACGTCTCACTAATGTGACAAAATGCCGAAAATTACCCTCATTATTGATGGGAACTAACGAACAATGTCACTACCAACCCCGCGAGCCAAGCAGCTGGTGACACACTACAGGCGACCGCCGCTCTGCCCATTCTCTATGCCTTTTTGACTTTGATTTATGGGGTTTTTATGCCCTATTCACCCGTCACGGTTACTTTAGATTTTATTCCAGTGTTACAAAACAGGAAAATGTAATTTAAACTTTTAATAAGCACCATAAAGTCCTTTTTTGAACGTAAGGATAGTATAAAGCGTAGCGATCCGCGAAACATTCACAGTTGCGCTTGCGCAGAGTATCGCTACATCATCTCTTAATAGTAGGGGATGAAGAGAGGGTTTTTATTTCATTTTCACAGTAATTTACTTTTGTTAGGGAACAATAATGTTATTGTGTAGTTCGATTTTAAAGCAAATATAAAGTTTGGAGGGAGTGCCGGGGACACGGTTCACACCCTCTTTAATAGGTAAATACTAAATATAGGTAAATGTACTTTTGATTATAAAACAAACTTGCAGAAACGAGGATCTTACTGAGTGCGGTTAACATACTTAGTTGAGGAGGTAAAGAACAATTAGGTAAGTACCTACAACTTAATTTATTTAAAAACCATTTCATGTTCAGTAGATTTTGTTTAGACCAAAATACGAGTTAGGTAGGATAGGTACTAGCCTATTGTTTCTTTTAAATATAAGTAGGAACTATGCTCTAAATATGCCTAAAGATAAACAAGACTAGGTTTTGAACTTATTTCGTAAAAAATCTGAATTTTTTGTGTCATTTCATATTGACAACAGCATTCCAAGTTTTTTTTCGCCGTAACATTTTGCTATGGTATTATACCAATCAATTTTATTTGCCTTCTTTTCGAAGTTTCATTCATGAATTCCACACAATATACAAACCAAACATTTATCGGCGACAAACGTTTCGAGACAAACATTCCCATTTATCATATCATAAAATCGTAAAACGAAGACTCACGACCCACGGAACATAATAAAACCGATTTGTAATTCTGTTGAGGATAGAAGTGAAAATGATAGCTGACAAAAGTCATTCGGAAGATTCGTGTCGCATTGTGCGGGAGAGTTGACAAAAGTGTACCACGCTGCTTCGGTAGCCAACAATGCGGCGGCAACCGAGAGGGGCAATTTGTCAGCATCGACAATACCGCTCGACATATTGACCATTATTTATGGAGCTCTGTGAAATACGCTCACGGTTTTATTGCGGGAACGATTTTACATCGTGTATTACACGCGATGACGTTTCAAACACTTTGTTGCAACCGACTTGTTTGTCTGCAGCACTTATAAAATATGCCAATGCGTTTTATTTGTAGACCAAGAAAATGTTTCTGATTATTGACACAAAAAAATGGGAATTACGCAATGAGTGGGTGTTGTTCGCCTCGGGTGATTATTATTGGGAATAAAAAGCATGGCGAAATGAATTTCTACGGGGACGTTGGTTAGTGTTCTTTATTCGCGGGCAACAATCGTTGAGGCGGGTCTGAGCCGCCCCGGCCGCCCCCTCAGCTGCCGCTCTTTGTGCACCACGCGTCGGTGGTGCTACTACAGCCGGAATTATCAGCATCCATTCAAAATGGTTACGACTTTGATGCACGCGACTAACGTTACAATCAATTTTATTGTTGCCAAACGTTCCAGTTGAAACGAATCCCGAAGTGAAAAGAAACTGAGAAATGTGTTTGAAAAACTTTAGGGAGGTTTTTATTTCCTCCAAATCTTACTCTTTGCCTGCTGAATATATGTCAAACAGCAATTTATGAGAACAAACCATATAAGACAAGCATTGCCAACACATTAACACTTTAGAGCAAATAAAACCCTTCAATTTATGACAGTCCAAGTGAACGAAACCACAAGCAAAAACTTTTCGACCATATTTATTAACGGTAATTTGAATTATACGTTGCGGTGCTATGTCACCGCATCGATTGCGTGTCACACATCAGTTAGGTTCCGCACCAACACAGACTGAAGGATGGTGATGAATACAAATGTTGGATCCAATTGTAGGCGGATCACTCGATGTTTTTACACACTTTGTGAAAGAACTAATGGCATGTTTCGTCCACTCCCACAAACAGAATGCAGTCATTAAATACTAATACGCTTTAATATTATTCGCTAATTAATTGTAAAAAAAATCCACATTAACTTTCTTGTGAGAGCCATTTAAGAGTTAATGTCTAATTCGATCAACTCTCTCTCATACGTTCTGTATGATGAATATTTTTTTACCCTTGATTAATAAAGTTAATAATTATCAACACAAGTTATATGTGTAGTTGATTTAATTTCAGAGAATTGGCCATCTGAAACACCTACCTTCATTAAAACAAGAAAAACGCCATCTCGCGGTGAGTAGCTGATCTTGTACCATTGGACACCAAAGTTGTATGTTAAATCTAACTTCTGTTTAATTCGGCCTTTAACACGACTATAATCATTTTTAAATGTTAATTTTAGATATTTTTAATCATTTCTGTTAAGTTTCAGTGGCAAACATAAGGGAAGGATTAATTGCCCGTATGTGAGGAACGAATACGATCTAAAAGTGCCCTTTATATTAAATAGAGCAATTGTAAAAACATTTAAAAATAAATAATAATAAATCATAATTTATTGTTAAATGTTTTTTTTTATATTATCATTTTAATTTAAGAAATATTTAAAAATGTAATTACATATTATGAAACGAAATAACTAAACGAAATTAATAATTTTACTAACATAGTATAAGTTACTAACAATAAGGAATGTAAATTGATTCTAAAAAAAATCAAGTAATAAAAACTAAAACCCAACTACGACTTAAAAGGTATAAACAAGACACCACAGACAGACAAATTAAAAATCCGGAGTCACACGTGTTAGGGCATAAATCGAACAGATTACGTGTGACTCCGGATCTTTAATTTGTCTGTCTGTGGTGTCTTGTTTATACCTTTTAAGTCGTAGTTGGGTTTTAGTTTTTATTACTTGATTTTTTTTTTAAATTCTTTTGGGGTTATAATATATATATATTTGAAATGTGCTCATTAAGCCCTTTCATTTGATACCCAACATGGTACGATTAAACCATTTTTTTTTTTAAGTTCCTCACTTTATGTCCTCTAGAGGGCGCCATTTTTAATTTAATGTGACTTCACATAGCCTATAACCAGCGGACAATCACGACGCTTCTAACGATACCTCATTTGTCAAATTGTGATAAGTGGTTTGGAAGATAGGAGGGAACAGATGAACATACATACATACATACATACATACATACCGGTCAAAATCATAACCCTCCTTTTTTCTTCGCCGTAGTCGGGTAAATAAAATGATTATTAATCAATTAATAATTTGTCTGATCTGCCTACCCTTTCAGGAAAATAGGAGTGATGTTGTTGTTTTTCTACGCCTTTGACATTTCTCGGTACCCCAGGGTCAGGCTCTTTGGAAGTCGTAGGTACGAGGGGCCGAAGCCAACTCGCAGAGGCCCGTTCAACGGGTTTAAAGTATCGAGGCACCAACAGACGATTATCCCTGCATGCACTGTGCAAGTGCATCCAAGGCCAACCCCCGGTTGGTGTAGGACTATTGCAGGATATAGAAACAAAACATATAGGGCTATGGGTTTGGGTGGCTATAGTGGATTGGTACTTTGAACTATGGAATAACTATGTGGCTGTCTGACCAATGCTGCAATGTTATATAATATAGGTGCACGGATAAAATGGCAGAGGGTAACTTGCACACTCAATAATGGCGCCCGAGGTGCTTAAGGCGTGGAGAGGTATTCCACGAATATCAGGAAAATCCCAGAGCACGGAAGATGGTCAAGATCTTACCGAAATACTTCCGTCCTCCGAGCACGTTTGCTCTTGCGAATCTCCACTCAAGCCGGCCGATGAAGGCAAGAAAGAGGTGGGTAACAAGACTTCTCCCAGGAGTTCGTGTGGTCACTACTGCCCAACAGCTCGCCACATGCTGCCCTGCGGGTTTATTTATGTATCTAAAGTAAACTCTACAGGCTCAGACCTCAGATCAGAGTTCAGGAACGCAAGCGCAAGCCCCATCACGAAATCAACGTAGAGATACGGCGTTTGGGGCTATTGTTTTTTATTATATACAACTTGACACATTCCACAGACTGAAAACTGTTTAAACTGTAGATCTCTCTCTCTCTGGGTCTACATACATAACATAGACTGTGATTTCATGAACAAAATTATGCTCAACTTAAACTTATTAAGTAAGTATCTATATCTCAATACTCTCAGTAGGCACTCAGTTCTAATAATGAGCTGCATTCTAGCATAACTAGATATCCAAATGTATTGTTAACTTGTTACTGTTACAAAGTTTTATAAAATTTATGCTCGTAACTCGTCGGGAAAATGTGAGAAAAATATTTTCAGCCCTTATACTATTATAAATAAACTGATTTAATTTATTATTAAATCAGTTCCTAATGGACTTAATCTCCATTCATAATGTAGGTACTCAGTTGTACAGATTTACTTGAAAAAAAGTTAGTCCTGGCTTAAAATGTAGGTATAACCTACTACCTGTCAAGGAATTCTTTGTCAATTTCGATACTGTTTATTAGTTTGATTAACAAAAAAGCAGGTGTGTCTCCAAATTCATAAAAACCTACCTACCTACCCAAATTGGTGTCTACCAAACGGTCGCTCCCCACATGAACATGAATGATCATTTCATTTCTCCAACTATGTTAAGTAATTATGATACAATCTTTGTCAAATTTGAGACAATTTGGAGTAATAAAATAAAGTTTTATGTCGCATTTACTTTGATGCGGTCTCTCGTAGCATGTAATTATCAGACAAAGGGACTCTACGGCGACCCGGGCGGGTCTAACTCCTACCAAATGCGTTTTCTTTCATTAATGACTTTTTAAATTACGATAATTTGACAAAATGACGGACTTATTAGACGAAGGCAGGTATTATTAGTTTTATCTAAAGATCTTTTATTTTTGTGCTTGTTTGTGATCCTTTATTTTCTACCGAGTGGCCAATTGATTCTCTGAATGACAAAGAAGCTTGATACTTTACTTTTTTAGTAGCACTTTACTTTTTTTACAATACCTTTAATAAATTGGCGTAGGTAACATTTTCATTGCGCTATATGGTTGAATCACCCCTTCCACTTAGACGATCAATTATTATCACGCAATAACATTGACGGCGCATAAGCTTCACTGTTTTTGCATGAACTAGATTTGCCAACAGATAGTAATGTCGAAATAGGTACTATGAAAATAACCACGAACAAAAATAATATCTTTATCGTCATATTATTTTCAGAAATAGCTTAAGCAAGAAATTTTAATGAAGACAATATTTAGCAAAATCTTACTTTTTAATTATTTTTTTCTCCGAAGTCTACGAGTTTACCCACTTGTTTTAGTTAACTCACGGCACTAACTAAATATAGTACATATCTAAATTTTTACATCTTTAGATGATGTTTTAAAAATATGTAGCTACTTATAGTAGGTACGACATAGGCTTTGGTACGTCCTAACGCAACCTTATCCTAGTTCGCATTATTATCTGTGCAAAGACTCTATAAATAAGTAACACGATTCATCAAAGAAAAAACATCGATACCAATTTACGTAATGACAAATCTACCATGATTGGAGTACCTACATAATATGAACTGGAGCTCAAAGCAACTAGCAATTTTCTTTGAAACTTTAATTCTATTGAACATCAGAGCAATTTTCTAAAACCCTTTGCGATCAAACTGCTTTATTATTCTAAGAATTACTAGCGTCAATAGCTAAGTGTTTTGACTAAGAAATCGTTTAAAAAATTGTCGACTTTTCTTTGTGATTTTCCTTTAGAAAATGTTAGGCTACGACTGCGGCCTCAATCGAGTCTTTTGTTAATGCGTTCCCGTTACAGTCCCACGGAAATACAGGTATCACTAGCAACACTACTCTATAATCTCGCCGTAGCCTCCTATTATGCATAGAAAACAACAGTTGGTAGGACAATGAAAAAAATCCCATAGCTACATGGAAAATCTAATGCTATTAGAGGCTATTATGTCCAACATACCTAGAAGTATTAAATGCAAGTAGTGTGAAAATTACCGTTTTTTCCACCGCCGCAATATAGGCCGCGTAGTGTTGTGACAGTTGAAGTTGAATTTTAAAACAATAATAACAGACAATGGCTGTTGCTGTATTTATTCTGCAGCGTCTAACCACCGGTTGGGGCAATGTCGTGGAAAAACGGAAAAAAATTATTAAATATTTAGAGTTTAGGACTTGAACGAAGGACGTCTTTCCTTCACAACATTGTGTTATCGATTCTTTTTATTAGAATGATAAGCCGATAGGTATTTCAGATTTGAATACTGTACCTTTGGGTTTCTTTTACTTACTCAAAACTTTGTAATTTTGTTACAAACCAATTGCATAGTATTTATTAAAATAATTTATTGTGGCAGACCAGTGGAAACATTCATATTCCTTTTTGTAACCAAGCAATCCCAAACGAGGGATTTATTTTTTAAGTGTTTCAGGTTTTAAATCTATAACAATTTTACCTACATTGGTATTTACCTACACCTTGTTATTTATGTGGTTGTCAGCCCATAGCTAGGCTTTGTTTATTTCCTAAAGATGATATAACAACGCTAAAACTTATGAAGGAACGAAAAGATGCAATAGCTACCCAACGGACGCACAAATGACACGAAGCTCTAACGAATTGCTATATCAGCCCCAAACATACACCCAATTGAAAAGTATAAGACACAGGACGTAATTGCTGAAACATGCTAAAACAAACCACATGGTTAACTGGTTAACATTGATCTTCATAGCATAAGCACCCACTCCATTAAATGACTTTCGAAAAACTTTTGGAAAAAAGATGATCTATTTTTTTTGCGATATCCGCAACGTATTATTCAATATTGCCAGAATGCCCACCTCGCCAAACATAATTATCTATACAAGCAGGGTTAGGTAACTGCAATAAATACCATCCTAACAAGAAAGGTGGCTTTGCTGGCACTAACAAACGCAGTGGTGCACCAGTGTCCAACCGAACTTTTTTCTGCAAAGTAACATAAGATGCAAAAGTATGTACCTACTAAATTGACTACATATTTCTGTGAGAGTTCCCGCACTCCTAACGCAAACGTGGTATGTAATATTAACCTTAATTAAAGAGCAAGTCAAATCATAAGTAAGGTGAGCTACTCATTAGTAATAGGCTATTAAGTATCTACTGTTAGATTACAAACTACAGTCTGTTTAAGTATAAGGCAACTAGGAAAAGAAAATTGACGTCCTAGTGAAAGAAGTTCTTTCATTGCAATTTTACGAAGGTAAATGCGTCGTAAATTATGGAATTTTCAGTGTATATACCGATATTCATATACTATATAGGTGGTCAGGTGCGTTCAGTCGCAGTGCCTGTAGCATCGAATCAATTTGCAACAGTATCTCGGCCCGCTGCCCGCTACGCTCGCCGCTCGACTCGTAATCACTGTGATCGCGCGACCGACGCCGCGGGCCGCGATTATGTCATTAGGTGCAGCCTCACAATGTCCCGGATATCAAAGTCGATGAAAAGCCCAATAGGAATATCGCCGACAGCTATCGATCAACCAATTGTCTCCAATGATACGTTATAGTTTTTGTAAAAGTTACTGTTGGTCAGTACAGCTCTACTTTTCTGTTTTTAAATGGAAGGCCCGCAGGTCAAAAAATAAATAAACTTCTAAACTTACATTAGTGATCAACAAGAAAATTGAAAATACTTTTAATTAGGCATGTTTACAAACGCTTCTCTTCAATAGGTATGCGTTTAAGATAATCAAACACTAAAATCTAGATAGATACCAACTATACCGCATATTGGTACAGTAAGTACCATAATCGTAGGTATATTACCGTAGTTATACGACAAAAGCTGCAAATCAGGCTCTGTAAATCTTTTAACACAATACACAAATGTTAAATCGAACTTAGGAGGTTCATAAAATGGGCAGTTGGGCACAAACAAAATAGATACACACGAACTTTTGTAAGCAGACAATATACGTGAGTTTTATAGCGAGTAATGTCAGAATAAAGTAGATTGTGCGCATGTGGGCGTGTCCCGGCCGCCGATTGGACCGGCCCACGCCAATGCGTGTGCGCCGAACAGAAGCCGCCCGACATGCTCTTATTGTGTGTTTCGTAAAGTAAATCCCTTATTACACGCAATTTCATGTTATTTTCATTGGGATTTGTGAACATGGGTTTTCAATATCCCATTGCACAATCCAAGAATTATTATCCACGGGCAGTCGCTATTTCTGTAGCGATTATCTTCACATGTTGAAGTGACACTACTTAGGTGTACAAGAGACATTTAAAACATATAATATGACATGCGTGTGAGCAGTCACTTAAGAAATGTGACCTTAGGAATAAAAAAGTGGTCTTCCCATCCAGCCAAACCTGCCAGTCAGCTTCCTAAGAACATTTAAACGTCTGATATTACCAATAATTGAAGACGTTGGATCATTAAGCCTGCCGGGGCTGGTTCTATGTTGATTACTCGTAGTTATCAAGAATTTGAGCATCGATCGACCTATTACAGAGGTACGAGGACTACGGGCGCTTCTTCGTAATAACCATGATGATACCTGAAATTATATGATTTGTGAGGAATTTTGTTGAAAATGGCGAAAACATTACAGAAAAGTACAGGGGTCGTAACGACGCGGGGCGGCGCACCGGCCCTGCGGCCCCGGGGCAACCGCTCCGCAGGCCGTATGCAAATTAAACGTAATCAAAATAATAATTTCGTATGAGGCAAGGAGAAACAGAACGGTACAAGAGAGTGGTCGAGCTCTCGCTCTAGCGTGCTCAACATCAGTCAGCGAGAAAGGAAAAACACCTGCCACCGCGACCACCGTCCATCGGAAATGCAAATAGCCAGCGCCCGATTCGCTTTTATTATTTTGTATTGTTTCAACTAAGGTAATTACACACGCGATAGCGACTTAATGCGCGATATTACTGTAAGTGGAGTGAAATATTTCAGTAGTGATTATATGGTTAAGCAGGGCAGTCAAAACGTGATGAAGTCCGCTATAGGAACGATATAAATAAATTGCTTTAATGGTGCTTTCTAGTAGCAATTGTATATATGAATTATGCACACTTCAGTCAATTATGCGTCATTTAGAAGACGTTAGTGTACCTTATTAATGAAGTTAACTGTTATTTTTGTTTGTATCGGTATGTGTCCCACCAGGTACATAATTTCCTTTATACTTTTGTGTCCAGAACTCTGCTGATCTATCATCGTCTGGATAGACTTTATTTTATTTATTCAAGAGACTTTGCCTAGTAGGTGCCACTCTTTTGCCGGTTGATTTGGCGATCCATACCTAAAGCACTAGGAAGTGGTGAAGGGTGGGCGTATTGGGGGACTGTCTTATGTAATTTTGACGTTCGAAAAGTGCTGATTCTCAGCCTAGTTTGAATAAATGACTTTTGATTTTGATTATGCCTAATACATGCTGAGAGCTAAAAGTTTGACATTCGTAACAATCGTAACTTCGTCCGGGCTAAGGGCCAGCTATCTAATTACGTAACTTATTTTCATAACCGATATAGACTAATCTGTTTCATTTTGACAGTTCAACATCATTCATTGCATTATTTACGTTGTTGAGCAAATTTTTTTTTCGAACTTGTAAAGCAATGGATTAACAATCTGTTTCCAACCGATTTAGATTCCGATTGATCTTGTATTACCAATTATTGTGCTGGTAATTTTGAAAGGACCGTTGTCTTTGACTAAACAACTTGTAACACCGTCAAGCTTCAAAAGGGACTGGATTGTACACAAATATTTTAAGCCTAGAGGTAGGTACCTAGGTACTATAGCTGCTGCTGCTATTGACGGGAGTTTATTTTCACCAAATATAAGTCTAACCCTATCAAGCTATGTTTCATGACATATCGCGCTCCTACGTAAGTCTCATTTAACACAGTTACTTTAAAGATAGGATAATTGAATGTGTTCGTTATCTGTTTTTATATACTTATACAGGTAGACGTTATAGTACTAAAGCCAGATAATCAGTATATCTACATAAAATATAGTTACCTGTTAAGGCGGTAACCACTCACGATTCTAACGTGATAATAATGTATCCACGGAACAAATTGGCGTCTACCATTTAAGGTACATATCGCTGCAGGCTTTTTAACAAATAAGTGGTACCTAGGTTATTAAATTTAAAGGTTAAAGCAGAGAATACCGATACCAAATACCTAAGACACTATTTAAGGCTTGTGATTTCTGGAAATCAGATTCAATGGAAACGTTTCCTCTAATGACTGTCCTTTATAGAAATAATGTCAAGGGCACCGAATACTAAGTAAAGTTCTAGCTTGCAGAAAACGTCACTGATATTAACACAAAGAGGAGCTCGAGAGGAGCTCGTGGCTAAGTAATAACAGCCGCACGGGTCGATCCATCTAGTTAAGCTGCGCTTGCCGGGGTTGGTCTGTGGATGGGGTGACCATCTTTACATACCGAGACTCCTCCGTGCCTCGGAAAGTACGTTAATCCGTTGGTCCCGGCTGTCATTTGTGGATCTTTGACAGTCGTTACGGGTCGTCAGAAGCTCGAAAGTCTGACATCCAGTCTTACCAAGGGGTATCGTATTACCCAGTTACAGGGTTGTGGAAGTCAGATAGGCAGTCGCGCCATGTAAAATACTGGTATTCAGCTGCATCCGGTTACACTGGAAGCCGACCCGAACATAGTTGGGAAAAGGCTAGGCAGATGATGATATAAACACAAAATAAGGGAAACATGTTAAAAAAAATAAAAGTCGAAGTTTAGATAAGTTTTGACTTTTTCAGATCACGAACCCCGCTGGCATTGGTCTTTCAGCAGCTCAATGATGATAAATATGCTTCTCCCTAAGAGAAGAGCTAGAATAGAGATACCTAATCGCGCGAGATAGGTACGTGGATCACTCTAATAAAGGTCATGCGAAACTTCACAAATGGTGCTCACGAACAAATCAATATGTACATACATAATTGATTGCTTTTAATGTTGAAAAGATACTTAGGTGCCTACTTAAATAACGTTAAATGCCTTGGTTCAATTTGGTTCAATTCGTTACGGGTCGTCAGAAGCCCGAAAGTCTGACAACCAGTCTTGCCAAAGGGTATCGTATTACCCAGTTACTAGGTTGTGGAGGTGAGATAGGCAGTCGCTCCATGTAAAGTACTGGTATTCAGCTGCATCCGGTTAGACTGGAAGCCGACCCCAATAAATTTGGGAAAAGGCTAGGCAAATTGAGCTTTGTTTCAATTTATATGTATTTACAAGTTCTCTAACCCGATAGCTCGTTGCCACTGCTCACCGCAGAGACGAAAACACACAAAGCACAGGAATATGGCCTGGCGGCACAGTTGTCAGAGCTACCGTTTAATTAAGGCCACGCTTGGCTAGCAGCGAGCCGGTGGTTAGAACTCGTCACGCCGCACGGCAATTGGACACGATTAAAAATAATTTTCATTTTTGATGTCATTTCGCTCGTTACCGCGGTCCCTGATGCGAATAATTCCTCTGTTATGAGGACCTGTATAACATTATGTGTATATAATAGCGGTACTGTAAACCGCATATTAATTTGTACTATTTGCATCAGAGATAATCACGCTGTTTGCGTATCGTATGAAATGTACTTGCGTTGGTGCTGGTTTGTCGCATGCGTATTTGTACTTAAAGTTCCTATTGAAAGGATATACATATCATCAAAATGGCCGATTATTTCAACCGATGAATATATATATAGTCTATATTTCTATTAATCTTTGGGCGATATTCATGGGATGATAATGGTTATTCTCTCTTTTACAATCTATATATATAAAAATGAATCCCTATTTCCCTTGGTCACGCCATCACGCGTGAACGGCTAGACCGATTTCGCTAATTCTTTTTCTGTTGTGTTTGTTATTGTCAGGAGAAGGTTCTTATGAAAAAAAAAAATAAGAAAATTGCGCGGAAAATTAGAAAATTTACAGGACAACGTCTGTCGGATCAGCTAGTACAGGATAAAAAACACCGTGGTCTTTAGTGCAACCAACCTGGGTTGCACTAAAGACTAAGGTGTTTTTTCGGTTACACTAAAGACTACGGTGTCGTGTTTTCCTTCTGAAGGATTTTTTTTTCTCTGAATGATGTTCTGGTCAAAGGCATAATGATCTAAAACTCTCTTAAAACAACACAAACACCAGTTTCATACCTTCATTGTTTAAGGAAACCGAACCAATGTTCCATTGCTTCAAGTTTCAACGCATCTCTACTAGCAATGTTTTCTATTATGGTAAAATATGGCCAAAACGATAATCCAAAACCACTTGGATTCAATGTATGAGCTCTCAGTTCATGGAAAATGTATTTTACAAAGTGTTTTACTAAGCTATTTTAATGTCATATGCCTGCTACGCCATTCATCCTTATTTTTCAAAACTTACTCTTATATTTCAATTTTAATAGGTATACAAACTATGTTTGTCAGCATGTTACATAAAGTATGGAATCATTTGATTGCACTCATAGTATATTTTTCGAAATAGGCAATAGTTTTAATAAGTTGTTGTCCTTAACTTAGTTAGGGAGCCTCTACGCCGTCGTAGACCCTGCGTAGCACTGTCTACGGAATATTTGATTATTATAAACTTTTTATTTACGTGGTTACTTTTACTGAATATTCTTTCTAAAATATGAATTTGTCTTTCTAACATCGTATTTTCAACCATGCAGACAACAAAGACAAAGAGTCGATATTTTTTGAAAAATTAAATATAACATGTCATTATTTGAAAAAAACGATAAGGGGTACCCGAAACGATCAATTGCCATTAATCAATTGCTATCAATTTCTATTGTAGTAATATTGTAAATCGCTTCAATTGCATTTGGTAGACGATCAATTTGCTCACCAATGTGTATCAATCACGTAAAAATTTACAATTTCAATTGATCGTTTCGGGATATAAAAGAAGAAAGGAGAAGAAATTAAAGATGTTACAAGCTTTATTTTTTATTTAATTGAAAAGATTTTTTCTAACCTGGCAATAGAGGTAAACAAAATACTTTATATCATCTCTCATTATTATTATTTTACTTGCATTCTTAAATCTAAATGGGTCCACGGAGTATTAAGGAGCCCTGACACGATCAATTGCAATTGCCAATGTTGTGAATTAAGATTTCAAATGATAAGACGAATGAAGCTCCTGTGTCATTTGTGCACGCCTCATTCGGTTTCTGAACTGTGCTGAGAAAAGTCGCGTCACATAAAAACTATTAGGATTTCAAGCGTAAATAAGCGACGGCGTTTCTTGCAATAAATCGCTGCTGTCAAATCTCGTAGTAATATTGTCAACCGCTTCAATTGCCTATTGTAGACGATCAATGTGTATCAATCACGTACCCATTGACAATTACGTAAACAAAGTAAACGATTACAATTGGTCGTTTCGGGGAACCTTTAGAACTTACATTTATGATACTTCATGTACCTAATTGTAATATTATTATTTTTATTAGTATTGCAAAAGATTTCTAGTTTAAATACTATGTCTCACGCGAAACACTTTCCAAACAAAATTCGTCATCATGCCTTTTTTGAGGAAATTACCTTGAGTTATTCTCAAAGATGCACGTCTGTTGTAAATTAAATAACGTATGTAGTACCTTGTAACACATGAGCATAATCTTGAGTAAGTATATACATGCATAAGTAGCATTTACCGACACAAGGGCACTGGTTATTACGCAAATTACGGCAAATAATAGACCGGTGACAATTAGATGATTTTCTTGAATGAGTACCAATTGCTAGGTATCTTCCTTACCCTACAGGTGAACGTGTGTGAGAAACAATTATATTTGAGTCCTCATCAATATTTATCATGGACGCATCAATTGAAAAAAATTACAATTTTCAGCAGCTAAGGCAAAAACACGATTGCTAATCGTTGACAACAGTCTCAAAAAAACTGAATAATGCGTAGCAAGGCATTATTATATCTTTGTAATTCACAACCTTTCAGCTGATTTACACCGGCCGTGGTCATGGATAGATTTTACATTGTTTCTATAAGATTGGATTGTACATAATGAAAACACATTGAATTTAACTTTCCACATCGTTGTACATGGAAAAAGGCTAGAGTTTATGTAGGATTGTTGGTGTAGGTACACCGAATATTTCAATATTCGGCAAAAATATTAGGCACGTAACGGACGACCGAAAAAAAAAAACCTATCTAAAGAATACTAACAAAACTAATTAACGAGCATTTTCTGTAAGAAATAAAAGGCTTTTTTATTTTTATTTATTTTACTGCCGACCGATTCTGCAAAGATCTCATAGTGCAAACTCTAGTGAAGTGAGCTGTCATCCTGATGCTTGAGATTGACCCTATTGATAAGTAACTTCAAGCTCACTTCACCTAAGTTTTCCCGGTGAGATTTTTACAGAATAGCACTGCTGTTTTGTAAGAATAGTCATTTAGTTTAGTGCCTGCGTTATTCTGGCGATAAAGTTATATTAATCTTCTACAATAATTGTTTTCCCACTGGACGTCTTTGTTAGGAAGACGAATTCTTTGAGGAAATATTTCAGGTATATTTTTAAGCTCGTGTGAGATCCTTAGTAGAGGCCAATCTGGACCACACAAGGTTAAGTACCTATCTACTTAACCTTTTGTGGTCCAGATTGGCCTCTACAAAGATAAGATTTAAAAAAGCCGAGGTTATTTACGTTTGCCCTCACGGAAATACTCCTTTGTAGCGACAACAACAACAGAAGGTAATCAAAAACGAATAACAGGAGAATTTCTTGTCAATACAACATTAGTTTACCAAAAGAAGTAAGTACATTATGTACTTCTTCTCTACCTTGCTAAGGTAGGTAGTTGTACACACTATAGGCCTGAATCCTCATTACCATACACGTTAATACCGAAACGATTTGAGTTCACGCTTTTACCGGCAGTCGGCATTACCGACGGTTCGGCGGCGGCGGCAGTGCGTTAGATGTGCGCAATTTGCCTCCATTTGCCGTAATGACAGGCCGCGTCTGTGCTCATGGATGCTGCATAATGAGCCGATCCCGCCGATTGATCTGCGTTTCTATGCACCTACCTATAACTAGGCGTAGCTCGTAGGTAGCCTGCCAGCAACGAATGGTCTAGCATTACTGTGTTGTAATTAGAAGTGATTGGAGCAATTTGCTCAGGATATCGGAGGCTGTAGGTAAATACGTAGGAGAGTGCCTGTTGAAGATGGAGCGTTGCGTTTTAAGTAGGTTTGAGAAATGTTGCAATTTTTAACTATTATTTTTGTCGGCTCGATTGAGAAAAGAGCTAAATGGTGCTGATCCATGTATGATCCATCAGTAGGGACTGGTCATCTCTTAGCTACCACGGTTTATTTTAATTTTTGAATTGTTTTGTTTTACTTTTAATTACGGACGCTTTTAACGTGCACCTTTTTCTGCATTGTACTCACATGTCAACATTAATGATATAACCAATGTATATTAACAATATTCTAATTTAAAAAGAGTGTCCGTGGAGTTTCTTGCCCGTTCTTCTCCATAGGAACCTACTACGCCTTGGAATGGGCAACTAGCTTCATCTTTCTGACTGACCGACCCTTTGACAATTCAAAAGTGCCTGTAATTGGTTTATTTGAAATAAATGCTTTGAGTTTGAGTTTGAAACATAAAGGTAGGTACTTATTTCAGACCAAAAAATAGTGAACTATAGTTTACGAGTGCTCCGTAGGAAAAATGCTTCCATTAAGAAAAACAACCTAAAATTTAATTTTCAAATTAAGCTTACTATTCCCTCTCAATTTCAAAATAAAAAATCATACTTAGTTACAATTTTAATCATCTAATTATGTATTCAAAGACAGAAAAGAGAATAAGCTCTCTGGTTAATACGTCTGGTTAGATACAATAATACTCGTATTATTGATATCATTAACCGATAGTAATCAAATAACAACCGATACATAATAAATTCCTCTAATAAGGGTAGTTTGACCAAAACGGGCGCGGATTGGGAGCGACGGCCGCCATCGAGGGTACCTACTGGAACGAATGAGTTACAAAAGCATATGTTTTGAGCCCTAGAGCACACCTTATCATTTACCACATTACGTGGACAATGATTATAGTAATCTGCTCATGAGGGTACAATAGCGCTGCACTCGCTCGCCGTGCCACCGCATGCGATATCACGGAAACAGGATGATTCAAATTAGGAATTGCGATAATGTTGAATATTGGTTTTGTAAGAAATGTGTCACTGATATTAGATGTATTGTGTAGGACGTAAGTACCCATGTTGAATTTAATAACGGAACATCACAACATTGATATAACATTGCCTAGTAGGCCTAGGCCCATTGTGAATGAGTTTTAGGCGTGATTATGATCACCAGATGGTAGTATATAGGTTTTCAGTTTTTTCCCCTCTTTTACTTTCCCATTTTTCCCTACATCGAAACTCGATCAATATTTTTAACCAACTTCTTCAAAAAGGAGGAGGTTATACATTCGTCGATGCCGAAAAAACAATGCTGTTAGGACTAACACTAACCAAACCGACCAGAAAATTTTGCCCCAACTGGGAATCGAACCTGGGACCTCTGGGTCTGAGACAGAGAGAGGTCTAACCACTAGACCGCAGAAGCGGTTAAAGTTGCACAAAGACGCCTCCTATTATACTTCTGTTATGCTGGCCGCACAGAGTATTTAAGTATTCAGCTCTCGTTTAGTTTAGTATGAACAACGTTATATTACAAAACCGTCTGCATTATTAAAATGGCGCTAAAAGAAACATCATGTATTACAATTGTATAAATTTAATAGAAAATATGACCCTTTCACTGTTCCACATAATTAAGGAGTGCGCGACGGCACAAAAGACTCGATCGCTACATGTTGTTAACTCCGTTTTATTCGTTGGAATCGGTTGACAATAGCGCGCCCCAATACCCTTTCTTCGGCAATTTGGCGCGCAGCAGTCTCCGGAAGTTAGACCTGCACCCTGGAATTAGGGATCCTTAGGCTCTCCAGGACTCGTATTGTTGTACTAAGGACTCCGCCCCGCAAGAATTTTGACGCGAGAAGTCAGCACGTGTCATGTTTTGCTTTGATATTTCAATATTTTTATAGTGAGGGACAGTGAAAAGGGTCTAAGAATTGCCGTTACTTTTGGAGTAGTTAACGGGAGTTTTTTTTTTTTAGAAAACATAAGAAGGTGAAAATGTTTCATAGTGTCTAGCTAGGTTTATGCAGCGAGCACGTCTTTCTACATTATGTTCTCACTTGTATAATTTCAACATTAATGATGTAACCAATATTTTAATTTAAAAGAGTGTCCGTGGAGTTTTCCATAGGAACGTACTACGCTTTTGAATGGTCAGCTAGAGTCCGCGTCACCACTGAAGTCCTTTTGGCGCGGCGCTAGTGTCGATGTCATTGCATCAAATTGCATTTAAAAAATGTAGTTCCACAATTTTCCGCCGGACGTGGTGGCGCGGACTGTAGCTTCATCTTTATGACTGTCTGACCCTTTGACAATTCAAAAGTGCTTGTACCTAATTGGTTTATTTGAAGTAAATGCTTTGAGTTCGAGAGTAGGTAAGTACCTAAATAGTCCAAAATGCTATCAAGACTCTTTGTTTCTTGCTTATCTATAGGTATATTCCCATACAGCAGGTAACTTCATAAGGTACCTTTTACTAAAATAGTTCATCGATGGCACCAGATCACTTAAGCGCATCATCGACTATCAATAAAACCAAATTATCTCGTTGGGTCCAGATGACCTTGTAACCATGAACTTGCAACCACTGATTACCGAATTACCGGCTCCTCTCGCCTATACTTACTGCGGCGATTTAAATAATAAATATCTTATCTAAATAACACCCAAGCATTGTTTTACCCTCGACGATCATATATGTAATTACGTATATTATCTCGAATCACTAATAAAATTAGGCTGGCCGCGTAATTTGACTTAATTTTGCCAGAATCATGTCTGAATCGGACCCAAATTATTGATATAAATTGTATTTTCAGAATGAAGAGCTAATAGGGAAACGATGATTCTGACTCATAGTCGCCAAGATGATGCGCAAAGTATGGAGAAATTGTGCCTAGGTAGGTAGGTATACGTTTTCTTTTTAGTACATAGGCAACACCAAAGATTTAGCACTTAACAATGTAGGTACAACATAGGTAAGTATTTGTAGATCTATTTAGCTGGTAGTCATTAGAAAAAACAGCTGACTATGTGTAGGTAATGAGATGGAACAACAAATATTCCTAACGATCACAAAAACTGAACACCTCAGCATAAATAAGACCATTAGGTACAATACGACAAAACTTAGATGTAACATCGGCAAAATCCGTAAAACCGATCACCATCCGAACTGAGGGCGCCTTCTAAATCGCCGATCTTTATTACTGCTTTTGATGAAAATGATCTTTACGCAAACGCAATTACTTGTAAAGTCATATAACCAAAAACATTCGTAAAATTGAAATGAATGAATGCAAATTTTCAAATCTATGCTACATCTAAGTTGTGTCGTACTGTACCTAGTAGGATAGCTAACTAAATACCAGCGTAATGACCTAAGGAACATCCCTAGCTAGCTGAAGCTAATGACGACTGTATGAGCGATGTTCACAGAGAGACTATTAATTAATCCGCCATATTACTTAATTGTCCCCGCCCCGCTCCCGCGCACGCTACGCTCCACTCACGCTCATAATTGCACCGAAGTATTTCCGTTACAATAAGTAGGTACTATTTCTGCAATCATTATTAGGTAGTGTCAGCTACTGGTAGTATTAACCTTTTTTATGGGTTGTACCTATGTTTTGTTACTATATAAGTATGTATGTATAGAGGTCACGAAGAAATGATAAATAATTGAAGAATGTTACATAAGGTTTCTAAGTGATTTTTTGTTACACTTACTTAGAATTATTTGTATAGCTCATCCATAACTATCTACTAGGGATGGGCCGAATGTAAATTGAACCGAATACAAACTTCGGCCGAACATTCGGTGAAAATAAAAAGAAATTCGGTTATCTTCACCTCGCATTCTCGAGAGTGACAGAGTTATCGCCTCCTGAAAGCATATATTCTGAGCGACTTTTTTCAGAGGCAGGAAATACATCCATATCAACTAAAACTCCTGCCAGATAACGAAGAATCTATGGTGTTTTTGAACCATTTAACTTGCCCTTGCTAAATTTTTAATAACAGTGGGTAAATATTATGACGTACCTAATTTAACACTTATTAAATACTAGCTGATGACCGCGGCTTCGCCCGCGTGGAGGTCGGTTATTTTATATTAAAACCTTACTCGAGAACCACTCTATCCATTGGTGAAAACAGCATGAAAATCGGTGCAGTATACGTCACATTATCAATGGTGCTATGCGCTATGGGTAGGTATACCGGAATATGGGATTGATTTGAATTGCAACCTCTCGATTGCTATACTTTGCTAGTCGGTTTATCTGTGTGCAGCCAAAATAGAGTACACCATTGCAGGAATAGGCTAATACCTTCTATCATACAATGATTCCAAAACAAAGTCGGATATAGTGAACGCGCCCTGGTACATTACAAACAGCGACCTCCGCCGGGACCTGACGACGGATGTCGTAAATAACATCCGTACGTAACTTATAAAAAAATATGCAGAAGCTTGAACAGACTTCATCATCACGTTAATGTCGAGGTCGAGGCCAACTCCTTGACACCACTCTAATTCATTGATGTCAAGGAGTTGGCGAAGACCAAAAAGGGTTAATTAAACCTTAGTTTAGAGCACTGTGAGTGAACTTAAACTGCAGTGCACGTGCTGACTATTATAAAGAACACGTGAATTCATTGTCTTCCCCTTAATAACTGTGGTAGGTATGCCTTGTAGTGTAATTAGTACCTAACCTACCTACCTATCTGACTCCGCCAAGTCGAGCAAAAACAAATAAACAAAGGCACAACCGTACCATCCTTTTCTCGAATCTATGGGGCTTATTTAACCTACTAACAAAGCTGAAGATTTTGTTTGTTCTTACACGCTAATCTCTGGAACTTAACTTTTTTGTTTACTGCTTGTTTTTTTTATAATACCTACCTAACTACCTAGAGGTAACGCTCTAGATTGGTAGATAAGCTGGTAATAATTATTTGTAGATTATATAAGAAGTTCTTTTGAAAAAGAATTCCGTTCCGTGTGTCCAGTATAGGTACCCACAAATTGAAAACTGTCTGACTATTAAAATTTAATATCAAGTAAATGGCTGTATTATTTTAGATTTCACATGTAAATGGCCGGGCGAGGCGTGCGGCGTGCGTGCCGCGGGCGGTGGGCGTGCGCCGATCTTTTGACCAATAGCAGACCTGCACCAAACTCACCGAATATTTTCCCTTTTTCTGCGGCCAGTTACATTAATTGCTCATTTGCATATTTTGACCATTACTCGGAAAATAGAGATAAATATGTTTTGGTAGGAAGTATATACCTAGTTAATATAGGTACAACAATGCGAACTGTATCAAATCTCAATTTGGTAGGTAGTATTAGTTCTTACCTATTGAATACTTTTAATTGATTATCGAGTCAATAGGTAGGTGGGTACCTACCTACCTCGTGACTGCTTCATCGCGGCACTGGGCATGTAGTCATTCATGGGTATACCATTGGGTTTATCCAATTGGATTTGTCCAGTAGCAGCCCGAATTCTGGATTGATAGCTAAATCTCGTCTCTACCTACCTAGGTAAGAGGTAGGTAGGTACTATTATTTATTTACATTGATGAAAGTCTTCTCCTCCTATAGTAGATTATACGATGCGGCGACTGTTCTTCGACTCCATATTTATTGTGAGGCCTTATAGATTACGTTCATAATTTGATTAATTTCAAAAAGACTGCTCATCCCTTACCTACCACCAATATATAGGTAGAGAAAGTCTTCTGCTTGTTGCGTACACATTTCAAATATTTGTATAAGTACAAATGTTTGTAGAGGGGCTCTACCTACCCACTGATTCTGGAAGATTTTTCAGATATCCATGTAGTAGGTAGGTATAATACCAAAGTATAATACGACACAACTCAGATGTAGCATAAATTTTAAAAAATTTATTCGTTCATTTCAATTTTACGAATTTATTTGGATAAATGACTTTACAAGATAATACGTTTCGTAAAGATTATTTTCACCTAAAGCAGTAATAAAGATTGGTGATTTAGAAGGCGCCCTCAGTTCGGATGGGGATCGCTTTTACGACTTTTGCCGATGCTACATCTAAGTTGTGTCGTACTCTACCTAGATGTTCACCACTATAAATTCAATTAGGTTAATACTCGACTAGAGTACTGAGAGCGCCTTCTAAATTACCAATCTTCATTACTGCTTTAGGTGAAATAATCTTTACGAAACGTATTATCTTGTATTAGTATAAAATAAACTAGTTCTCCTGATTCCTGAAAGACCAACATAAAATAAGCTTGAACCGTTATAAACTCCTCGAGAACTACGATCTAAGGAACTTACCTATACCTACTTGTGTAACAAGTATTATGGACCGTCTAGAGTGAGCAGTCTGGGTATCTGGGTGCACGGCACGCTGGTGCCCACGCCAAGATGAGCCTAAAACAAAATCTGTTGCACTAACTAGGTACTTAGCTTTTCTCGAAGCGTTTCGTCGTATTTTCAAACCCTCATTCATAGTTTCGGGCTGGATAGGTAGATAGGTAGTGCTAGAGAGCTCAAATTCCCAGGATATGATGTAGTTAACAGACTTATAAAACACAATACGTCTTGTATACTTTGGCTTTTATTAATACCTAAATAACCGCCTGGCCACGGGACGGGCGGCTGGCGTGGCATGACTAGTATATTTCTATTCATTTATTCGATAAGGCGCTTCGCCGTTTGCACCGCGCGAAAATTCGATAATTCGAATGTCCCGTGGCCAGGCGGGTATCTAACGTCGATTTCGTTACGGACTGACCGACTCACTCACTCATCAAAACCTCTCTCTAGGGCCCTTCCCGAAGTCTAGAAAGCTGAAGTTTGAACAAAAATGTACCTACGGCTTGTTCCATTGATCTAATAAGCATGACACAACGTTAAAGACCAGTGACTTAATTTCTTATCATAAGCCCAAAGTGTCTGTGTGAGGGCCGCGAAACGGCCAAGCCGTACATTTTAACCAAGATGTAAGGTTTTGTAGAGTTAGGGCCTCTACATTTAACGGTGAAAGCCTTATGTACACACGGCTACACATCAAGCTATACATATCCAGTATAAGCTGACCTCGCATTGTACGGAAAACCTATATAATGCGAGATCAACATAAACTGGAAATGTACAGCTTGATGTGTAGCCGTGTGTACCTAGTTAAGTTTTGGCAACCTAAGTACTTGAACATGAAATGTTTTTGGTGGGTTTCTTTTTCACAAAATCTATGTAAGTAATGCAATCAACGATTGAGGCTGGTTGGATGGTATCACAATTTCCGTTTATTCACTTTCTACAAGGTTGTTTTTTCGCGTGGCCAAAATTGGAAACTAACGCCGCCGTCTTGTTACATCAATACATTTTCTGTGTCAATATTTCAATTTCACAATTTACCAACAAGCCGGTGTCAATGTCATTCAGTTGTCTTGTTGTTTATTTGTATTTGCTATGTACTGAAAGAGTAGGAAAATAAGAAAGGTACACCATAGCAATTAGCTATGGTGTACCTCAAGGTAGTATCTTGGGGCCATTATTGTTTCTTCTGTACATAAATGACTTGCCTCAGTCAATAAAACATCCGTGTGTATTGTTCGCCGATGATACCACAATTATTATTAAATGTAAATATCTACAAAACTTTGACATTGAAATTAAACAAACACTAAATTACATTATACAATGGTTAGATATGAATAAATTTAAATTAAATTTTACCAAAACGAAAGTGCTTCATTGCAAAACATTTAAAAGTAAACCTATACGTCTTGAGGGCCATAGTTTCCTGACTGACCTTGCGCATGTGGGCGGAGCTTAAGTCCCTACTCTAGACACGCGCGGTGGCGCGCTACACTAAAATGTTGATCAAAGAATATGCAGGGGCGCAGACATGCGCACGTAGGTCGCCATTTTTGCCTACGATTCTTGTGCCTCATTAATGGTAGATGCAAGGCTGATATTTGTATAGATCGATACTTATGTTTGTGCGTATACGTATATTTTATGTTTCGAACAGGACATTATTTTTAGCATATATGTGGAAGAAAACTTTTTACAAAAAAAAAAAAACAACCGACTTCACAAAAAACAATAAAAAAATGAAAAATAACTTTCTTTCTCTTTCTCTTTCTCTTTCTCTTTCTCTTTCTCTCTCTTTCTTTTTCTCTTTCTTTCTCTTTCTTTCTCTTTCTTTCTCTCTCTTTCTTTTTCTTTCTCTTTCTTTTTCTTTCTTTCTCTTTCTTTCTCTTTCTTCAATTGGGTTTTTCCATCTGAAATTTCTCAATGGTAGCCCGGAGTCTGGATTCATGGCCGGTCAAACAGGTAATCCAGACATGTAATATAATACATGGAACTTAAAACATAACTGGCGTAATGTGGGTGTACTATAGGTACATCTCTGTCTCACCCTTCGGGGAATAAACGCGTGATGTTTTGTTGATAAATATGTTTGATGAATGACTTATTAAAAACATAGAGTAAAATCACGTATACAGCAGATTTATTTTCTTCTTTCTTTCATTTTCTTTCTCTTTCTTTTTCTTTCTTTCTCTTTCTTTCTCTTTCCTAAATTACCAGCATAAAATGATTTATTTCTTTCTTTCTTTCTCTTTCTCTTTCTCTTTCTCTTTCTCTTTCTCTTTCTCTTTCTCTTTCTCTTTCTCTTTCTCTTTCTCTTTCTCTTTCTCTTTCTCTTTCTCTTTCTCTTTCTCTTTCTCTCTCTTTTCTCTCTTCTCTTTCTCTCTCTTTCTTTCTCTTTCTTTCT